>JAMXBC010000012.1:9825000-10385000 GCA_024138005.1 Lumnitzera racemosa | reverse complement strand
TTCAGTTATTGCAGTTAAAGTATATCATTACATCATTCGGAAATGAAAAATAATAAAAACTTAGACCTTAAAAATATGTGTTTATTCTTCAATATTTTTCCTCACTCCCCAAGATCCAGTAGGTGCTAGCTTTAGAGTAGTTGTTTGCCGCTTCTTAGCCAGCATCTACACGACGTCTATAGGGATGTGAGCAACCACAGCTCAGTAAGTAGGGACGGAGGACTTCAAACTATACCAGAAACACAACAAGGTTTTCAATCATTTATTAGATGCAATGCATGTGCAAGAAAATGCCATTGCATGACGTTGTCGGGCCCGTCGTGAGATTAGAGAAATTGCGCCCGCTTTAATCCGGGTTGAGGAGTTGCCGTTAATGCAACAGCTCACGACCAAACCCAGGCTTGTGTAATGGAGACCTTGCTCATCCCGCGACTACCTTCGAACTACTGTCTTCACCCTCGCCACGACCTCCTCTCCTGTCACTTAGTTCGACTGAGGATGAAGAAGGGACCATTTTGCAATCCTGCGCTATCCCTTTCGAAGGGGTCAGTATTCGGCCGGAGAGTCCTAAGTTCCCCTAACGGGTTGCCATGCATGTCTGATTATGATTACTGTTCGGATATTTGATTAAGTCCAGTTTAGGGTGATCAATCCTTTCATACAATTCATACAATATATGCCAAAACAACAAACATAATCATAACATCACCCATAATCAAGCGCATGCACACATTCAACTATCTAATAAGCACAACCAAGCATAATCTTAAGCCCCCAAAATACAACATCGTATTAATCCCAACTTACCTCGACTCCTCGCTCATTCACTCGAGGTCCGATTTGATCAGACCATCTCCGATCATCCCTATAACACAAACGTGGTTTCTGCTTTTCATATAACTATTATAGGTTCATTTCATCCTATAACACTTATTGTTACGTTTTGTTTAGGGTTTAATATGCCTAATTATCTAGGTCTTACATCTTTTACAATTATTTAGGTTTGGGGTTAGGTTCGGGTTCGGTTTTCGCATCAATTTCTAAATTAGGTTCTAGTTCTAGTTCTAGTTCGATTTCTAAGTAGTGTTTTATACTCTAACCCTAGAAATTTGTTTCAACCCATAATGTGAAATTAATCACATTATTTCCCGATCTCCTAAATACTATCATTACCCCTAGTCAGTATTTTATTTCACCCGGTACACTTATATCCTTATTAGTGTACCGAATTCACTCCTAATGTGAGAAATTTTTACATTTTTCATATAATTACATAAATTCAAATTTCCTATCAGATTTATTGTACATTTTTATTATTATCACAATATCAATTTTTATTATAATATTTCATATTTATTATATTTCCAATAATTACCTATTATGTATTATTACCTTTTATGTATATATTACACTTCTAATATTTATATCACTCTAATTATCATCTCTAAACATCAATTATCATTTCAAAATGTTTAAATTCATCCTAAATTAGATTTTACTCCTAATTACCCTAATTTACAAAATTAACTTAAAATGTACTATTTTTCTATATTACTTATTTACTACATAATTAACCTAATAATTACATCTAACACCCTAAATGTTACAAGTATCATTCTCCATCAGATTTCAACATCTCTAAACATCTACTTATTCACTAAGTCAGTAATTAATAATTTAATTACTTAATTAACTCCAAATTACCCAATTTTTCCATCATTTTAGGGCTAAAAATTAACTTAAAAATTTATAAAATTAATTTAAAAAAATGGCTTCATAACACTATTCTATATCACATGAGCATCCTACAGAAAAAAAATTGAGCTCCAAATTACACTTCTAAGGTCATTTATTTCTAAACCGAAATGTGCTCGGTTTTGCATGATTTCTTAAGGACCATATATTATGGGGCATGTTTTCATCAAAATAATATTTTTTCTACAAACTAAATACAAAAATATCCCAGAATAACAAAATTCATAATTTTCTAATAATATTTACTATTTTTACAAAATTACACAAAATCGGGCTGGAAATCGAACTCACCGATTTGGGTGGCACCGGCCGTCGTGGCCTTGTCGTCCGGCATGAGCGCTGCCACCATCGTGTGTTGGTGGTGGCCATCCACTCCCAGCTCCTCGTTTGGTGTGGGTTCCCTTTGAAAGCCCTAATTCCACAATTTTTCTAATTTTTTTTTCTAAACCGAATTTCTCTCTCAATTTTCGTCTCTTCCTAATTTTTTTTTATTTCTAACTGTCCAAATGAGTTTCTGAATTTTTCCTGCTATTTATAGGGCTTTAGAGGATTTATTGTGCATTAAATGGGACAAGACAATTTTTCCTGCTATTTTTGGCTTTTATGTTGGCTTATTCTAATTGGCCGAATTTTTTCTTATTTTTCCCAGCTGCCACGACCCAATTCTGGATCATTCATGATTTTTCTTGATTTTTCCTTATTTAATTATGAATTTTCTTTAAGTATTTTGTATTATTTTAGCACATTTCACGTTTTTGAAGAAATTACGCGTATTTATACTTACATGTAAATTCATATATAGTACAAATAAATATTCATAAATATTATTTAGGTTATTTTATAATTTTTAGTATATATATAATTTATCTCTAGCGATTTGTTAAGTACCGGAATGTCTTTTACGCATTTTCGATAAATAACGAGTTATATACTTAAAATTTGAAAATTTTGTAGTCTCCTATTTTACTACTTATTTTTTTAAATTCAAACTTACGAGATCGGTTTACTAATATTTCTAGCTTTACTTTATAATTTAGGTTCGATCGGATCATTCAACCGATCGAAACTTCGGATTGCTTAGTTGTGAGGCTTACAATATATATATGTACATATTATATAAAGATTCTAAAGTTAATATAAATTAAACAACTATTCATTTATTTAAAATAGGAGATCACATGAAAACATACTTCTTCCTCTTTTGTAATTTGTAAGAAGGAAAGTAAGTATATAGTGTAATAGTTTATGGATGAGTTGTTGAAAATATGGAAGTGAAATTTGAGAGTTAAAGAAAAGGAAGGAAGAAGAGCGGTTACAATTTGGAGAAGGGGCTCAATGAGTGTTGATTTGTTGTGTTTAAATGTGTAAAAAGAACAGGGAAGGGGATTCCAGAATGGGACAAGTGGACAGCCAAGAAGGGGAGGAAATTAAAAAAAATCATATGAAAAATGAAAAGAAATCTATAGAAAATCGGAGAGAATTCTAGATGAAAAAGACACATGATGACTTTAGTCAACACTTTGACTTAGTTAAATGTTGACTTTAATTTTCTCAAATTACATGTAATTAGTGCACATAAGGATGAAATTAAGGATAATTAAGAAAGAAATTAAGAAAATGAAAGGAAAGATGGAATTAAATGAAATAATTAGGAAAAATAATCATTGAAACCTTTTGCTAAGCATTCATATCCCTATAAAAGATTTAGTATTATACTTAATATAATTAGCATAAAAAGTTCAATTTATAATACTAACATTGAGTATATGTAGTATAAATATTAACTACACACTTAAGCTTACGTAATACTAGCTTATTTGTATAATTATAAAATTAATATTATGTATAATGTAATATTATAATTTCTAATAAATTAATTTAGTATGTATACATTTATAAACAATTAGAAGTTAGCTTTGTTCATTTGTTAATGATTTTATATGATTTGATAAGTTATTAAGAATATATTATCAATTAGGGTTTTAGAGTAGATTATAGTAAATTAGCATTTTTATATCCTTAAAATTATAGTTTTAGCATTTTTATCACTTTCGGATCAAATCTTTAGTGTCTAGATACATCTAGGGTATAAAAGTTTTCTATGTGATTAAATCTTCGGTTGTTATCTTAGGGTTTTAATAAGATTTGAGATCAACTTTTCCAGTTACATATACTTAAGGTTTTAAGGTTTTCGTATAAAGTTAGAGGTTCGATTGATAATTTAGGATTTTTTATATTCGCTTTAGGTTTTGAATTGAGATTTTAAATCTCACTAGCTTTATTGACTTTAGGAAATCATCTACGGTTTTTAGGGTTTGATTCTATACTTAGAAGGTTAGATTTGTGGGGTTTACAAGTGTATAGTAGATTATGTATGAGGACTATGGACAATGCAATGAACTGGGCAGCATCGAGTGCGGGTTGTGAGTTTTACGTGTTGATTGTATGTGTGTTTGTATTGACCAATGTATGTGTTTGACGAGTGTGTGTTTTTGTTAGGACGTAATGTGTGTGTATGGCGTGTACGTACGTGTGTGTGTTATAAAGCTATGTTAGGTGAATGAGTATATGTGTGAGTGAAGTGTGTTAGTATGTACGTCTATGAGTGAAGCGTACATGTGTGAGGGACGTTGTGTAGTGATGTGTCATGTGTCAATGAGTGAAGTGTGTAAGGATGTGTAAATTGTCAATGAGTGAACTATTGTGCACGTATTGATGGATTAGACAATGGATGTGGATGTGAGTGTTGTGAATTTGAAAATCGTATCTTTTTACAGCCTACTATCCATTATTTATAAGCCATAAATTTGAATTTTTTTTTATCATATTAACTTCGTTGAATGGAAAAAGGTTGTAATATAAAATTATTATATAGATTTATTAAGTACCCAAGGAATGTATATTTTTGTAAAGGTGTTTTAAAGGGGAAAAAAATTAATGCTAGAATTGAATATTCACAAGTATGATAATGAATATTTATTCAATATATATTTTTTATAATAGGGATTTAAGAGATTATAATGTAATTAAACTTCATACTAGAAGTGCTATCATAGTAAAGTTTACATGATAACGGCTTTTTGTTTTGTATGATTATAATAGAGAATAGAATGATTCGAACCTAGTCCATTTCATAGGAAATCAATGCCAATATTATTAGGCTACAAGGGCTTTAGCTAACAACACCTAGTTTACTTAAAGAAAACAAAGAGGAATAGAATATATATATATATATATATATATATTCTCATAATATTTTTATTACCTTATTTACATAGGAGTTAGTTTAAGAATTTTTATTCCCCATAACTTTTCTATTTCCTTGCTATGGGGAATAGTTATTACCCTCCATAAGATGAAATTTTTTATTCTATCTCTACATAAAAAGAAAAAGGTTAAAATAATTGGACAATGATACCTCCAATTAATTAAGGATATATTTGTACTCTTGGTTATATTACTATATAATACTGTAATTAAAAAGGTGAAGTAAGTATTAAAATAAAAATTCTCTACAATAAAATATTATACAAAATGTACACTAAAATATAAATTTTAGTTTATTCCCTATAATAATGATCATCGAGGCATATCTTTCTATTTTCTCATTATATTCTAGAAAGTAAAGGCATCGTAAGGAAATGAAAAAAAAAAAATAAATCGAGACTTTTCCATTTCGATTATTTAGTTCATATTATATAAAGGAAAAAAATAGAAAATATTTTCAATAGACAACATTATTCATTTTTTACTTAATAAACTTAAATGTTAGGGATGCTTTTGTAACTTTAAAATCTTTTCTCCTTATTTTTGCTACGTTTACATCGATTTCGAAAAGGAATATAATGACTTGAAAAATAAAAACTAGTGATGTGTGAGATCACATGGGGTAAGTTGGTGGTTGCTTTGAGTGGTCTGTTAGTCGTACTTAATGGAGGACTCATAAAAAAATCCCTTCAACGGGGATCATTTGATACTTAAATTAGTAAAGAGAAAATAAAAAAGTGTGTTTAGAGTGTATCAAGAAAGTATTTAGGATGCTCAATGTATCAAGAGCCACACTTATAAAAAATATGTAGCATCCCATGGTTTGGCTACTAAAGGGAACATGTAATGTCGGAGGGGAACATAACAATTTTATCGATTGGTCAGTCTTGGACAGGCTGGCGACTACGTCTGAAACCTGGGAAGCTAACATGTCTAAGGTTATAAGGTATGCTGGTTTTTTTACGAATATTAAAAGGCAATTACTGAAGAGAGAGAGTACGAGGTTGGAGTATTACAAACACCAAGTTACATATTAAGTACTTAGTACATACTCGGGTAGTTGAAGCTAGCTTGAACTAAAGAGTCGAGACGAGGTTTTGGATAATTGCCAGATGGTTTGAGTGACAAGGTGCTTAGAGTGGCTTGAACTGGTTATGCTGGCTTGCGAGCAAAATGAACATAACGAGATACTTAAAGGATCTTGAGCAAGTTACCTAACTAGGTACGAGCTTGCAAGGGAGGACCAAATAGGTCATTGAAGGATATCGAGCTATTTGTCTTGAAAAAGTGTTCAAGGGTTGAAGTATTTAGACTTAGCCATGAGAGCAGAAGCCCAAAATTACTTATCAACAAAAACCTAACCTTTGCATGCATCTCTTTTTATTTTCTTAAATTTTCATTATTCTCTTTAAAAACACCGAATTTTTACTTTTTTCCATTTATCTCTGTTTGAGTTACTTCCAAAACCAAACACGGTTAATCCCTTGGTCAAGGAACCGGTTGAATTACTTTCCAAGTTCCGACCACATTCTTGTCCGTTAAGATATGAAAGGATAAAGAAATATCCCTTCCCGCCAAAAGCAACCGGAACGTTGCCTGAATCTCGTAGCGGTAATTGAGAGCCAGCGATTGCACATAAGTTGTTCGAGAAAATGTCAGCAGCACAAAATCAACTTCTCACTTCACATTCAGTCCCTCTACTTGCAGAAACTATAGCCAAAACGCTTATCACCAAAGGCCTTAAACCCTTCAAAACCAAATACCCAAATCCACATTTACTCTCTAACCTCAATCCCCAAACTACCCATCTCATTTTCTCAAACCCTAAACTAGCCCCACACGCTTGTTTCTCCTTCTTCACTTTTTTAAGCAATAACGATTCCACTTCTGCTCATGCTCTCGATCTAGAATCCCATTTAATCTTACTTTATAGATTATACGAAGCTAGATTGTTCGTTAGTATGAAAAAAGTTTTGAACTTTGGTGTTGGGAGTGGTTGTTTCAGTGATTGTTCTGTTTCCGATGTTGTTGGGTTGATTAAAGATAAGGAAGTAGGAGGACCCAGATTCGTTTTTAAGCTCTGTGATCTGTTGTTTAGGGTTTATGCTGATAATAGAATGTTCGAAGAAGCATTAGGGGTGTTTGATTATATGGAGTGTAATAGGTTTGAAATTGATGAGAGGTCTTGTATGGTTTATTTGTTAGCTTTGAAGAGATTTAGTAGTTTAGACAGCTGCCTGGGGTTCTTTAGCAGGATGATCGAGTTGGGTTTGGCAACGGTTTTTTCGCTTACAGTGATGGTCAACTTGTTGTGTAAGAAAGGGAAGGTAGAAGATTCTAGGAAGTTGATTGATTCATTAGTTGCAAAAGGGATAAAGCCTAATGTTGTTACATATAATACTGTTATTAATGGTTATCTCAAAAGAGGGGATATGGGAGGTGTTGATGAGATGTTGAGACTGATGGATGAGAATAGCGTCCAGTACAATGCTGCTACATACACGATATTGATGGATTGGAAGGCAAGCACTGGGAAAATTGAGGAAGCTGAGGCATTGTTCGAGGAGATGCATCAGAAAGGGATTGGTTTAGATATTCATGTCTATACAATGATGATAAGTTGGCGATGTAAACGAGGAGACTTGAAAGCAGCGTTTGCTCTATTTGATGAATTAACAGAGAGAGGCCTTATTCCAAATGTTCACACTTATGGAGCTTTGATAAATGGTGTCTCTAAGGTTGGACAAATGGAGGCAGTTGATATTTTGGTTAATGAGATGCAAGGTAACGGAATCGACTTGAACTTGGTGATATATAATACCATGATAGATGGGTATTGTAGAAAAGGATTGGTGGATGAAGCTCGTAGGGTTCAAGCAATCATGGAAAACAAAGGGATTGAAGGTGATGAATTTACCTATAATACTATTGCCAGTTGCCTGTGCAGAATGAACCGACACGAGGAAGCAAAGCATCTATTATTCACTATGGAAGAAAAAGGTTTGACTCCTAATTTGGTGAATTACACTACTTTGATCAACATATATTGCAAGGAAGGAAACATGGTGGAAGCTAAAAGAATCTTTCGAGATATGCAGAACAAGGGTGAGAAACCAAATGTCTTCACATACAATACTTTGATTGATGGGTATATTAAGCAAGGGAAGAATGATGAAGCTAATAGATTGAAGCATGAAATGGAAGCTAGAGGGATAGTGCCGGATGAATATACGTACACATCACTAATCCATGGGAAATGTATGAAGGGAAAGCTAGATGAGGCTCTAAGATTGCTTCAGGAAATGTCAGATGGGGGTATGGTCCAGAGTGAGATAACGTACACAGCAGTAATTTCAGCCCTAGCAAAGGAGGGAAGATCAGAGGAAGCTTTTGGCTTGTACACAGAAATGCTGAAAGCAGGGTTTACACCTAGTGATACATTGTATGCATCTCTAGTAGGCAGCCTTCATAAAACCGGTAGTCAGCATTGTTGAAGGCCTCTATTGTCTTTCAATTTTGGTCTGCAGGGCTGGAAAGTTTTACATTGTTGACCAACATTTATTGTAGCGATGAAGTATAGCATTGATTATTGCCCCTTTCTTCATACATCCATTTCACCTCTGAGGACAACATGACTTAAAAGTGTTAGCTCTAGCAGTCGGAGAAAAGTTTGAAGCATCATTATATCCTCGTTACCACATCAATCAAGACCTTATCTTTCATCAGGTATTATTTATCAAGCATATCTCGCCTGTTGAGCATAACAAATGTCGAGGCTAACCATGTGCTTTTCTGATAACAGTATACATAAAATATGTCAATACTTGATGTTTGGGACTAATTGTAGAAAGTACTTTCGTATACATGTAAGAAGATGGGGGAAATGTATTCTTTTGGACTTCCTTCTTTTATTCGATGAAATAAATTAGAATGACTGCTAGTAATATTCTGACATTTCCTTTCAACGTGCGATCCATATGCCATGCTTTGAGTGTGCAGCTCTTGCTGCCATATCCATGTTAGTGGTATCTCCGTTTATGTTTATTCTTTGTATGGATTCTTTATATGGACTGTCTTTTGGGGTAATTGATTTGGTTGATATTAATTGAAGATAATATGTACAACAGCTATTCCTCTTTATAATGACAGTGGAAATCCTAGTGTTAGCCAGGAAGCTATAGCCAACTGCAATAACTCAAAGATTTACTTAGCATAATTTCCTTAGTCCTATACTGTAAAATCTCTATTAAGATGGAGTGACAGTACATTTATTAGGCAACCTGCATGCAAAACACAGACATTAGAACTCTTGCAACTCCTACCACAGTTTAAGGTAAGCTTTCCATCCTCCTGTTATTCCCCTCCTTCGATATTTATTATACACCAGAATGTGAACGTCAGTTTCCACTTTTACTAAGGAAATCTATTAGGCAATTGGCATTCCCATGGGGCCTTCAATAACATTGTCCTATATATTTAGACCATGGGTATGTGGTTTTTTCTCCTCATCATGGTTTTTGATAATAATTCAAGGTGAATGTATTTATTCAGCCAAAAATGGGGTAATCAGGGTTTAGTGCCCTGGGAATGTTCATTGCTGTTATTTTGGATGGGACGCTTGCTCTTTTAGTATGTATTGCCATATATTCCAAGAAATTACCAAGACCAAATTAAGAAAAATTAAGACTAAGGGAGGGAGAAAGAGTAGGTAATAAGTATCGTGTTGACAACTTAAAGAACATTTCATCTTGTTCTTACTACTTTTGGCAAGCGACGGCGGTTATGTATGCGTTTCTACTCATTGTCTTATGTCAAGAGTGTGAACTAGGTATTCTCATTTATATTTTTATTCAGATCATTTGGAAACATAGCATGAGAAATAAATAAATGTTAAATACCAAGCCCCAATTTAGCGTGTGTTGGACTCTTTTCCTTTTGCTATATCTGGAATTCTATACTTCAGGTACTGAGTTGTTCCATATTTTCAGTGCCTTGGTTTTATGGTGGATGGTAGTATAAAGGCGGTTGACCCATGGATTATTGTTGACATGACAGGGAGTTAACCTTAAATTATTCTCCAAGAAAAGGTGATAGTTTGTTTTTCACATGCAGCTTCAGATATGGCTTCATAAATGTCTCGATGCATTAAGGGGTGCTTGTATGGTTTCCTGTATGCTTTTAGGATATTCGTATGTGTTGTTTGCCTTTTGCATAAATGATTTTTCTTCGTGACAGCGCCTTTATTTAGGATATCATCGTAATTGATTATTTCTTCTCCAGGACCTGTTCTTTGTGATTTCGTCATATTAAATTATCATCTGATTTGATTGTATTTGCAGGGACTTGGATTGCCCATATGGAAGCAGAACACAATGAAGAAGCTGCAGCATCCGAATGTACCTTGTGTCTGGACAGAAGAATTAAATTAACATCAAGCTTATCTAAAAGATGGGAGCACCAACTGTATATGCTCCCTAAGTTGCAAGTTTTAAGTTGGAAGCACATGTACATATATTGAAGAGATGTAAATTTGCGAAAATGTTGGCAATTCATGCATCCAGAACCCTTCTTCTGATCTATACAGGTTTCGGGAATTTAACAAATTGTGCCAAAAACTTGGATGATTATGCTGGACAACTTTCTGGTAGTTAAACTGCGGGTTATGATATTCTGCAGACATGCAATCTCATTAATATCATCGATTCAAAGATCATCTGGTGTATATAGTTTTGTTTTTCCAAATTAATGCCAAGGTTAATCATGGTTTTAGTCTAATATCCTAGGCTAAATAATTTCCATTTGGTTATATAATTACTCGGGCTTACGTGCTTTGTATTACTGGTAGAAACAGAAATAACATTCAGCTTTTGGCTCAAATTAAATCACTGTACTTAATTTCATAGGCATATTTTCATAAGTACAATGAATTATATCTAAAATTATTTAAACAATCGGAGGGCAACCCTCTATTTATCGATTTATTCATCTAGTGGAGCCGATTTATGACCCAAGAAGGAAATAATCCCATCAAAACAGAGGTATGGTCACGTCGCTGAGGATAGAGGTTACAGCAGACGCTATACACTAACTGGTATATCAGTTGGTAAGATGTTCTCTGCCGCGGAGCCAGGCGAGATTGCAGCTATAGCATCAAATGGAATGTGTCGCAACATTGACGGTGATGTCTGCTGAACCCACTTAATGTGTTCACTGGCAACGCCAACCTCCTTTGCTTCAACCAAAAATTTGATAAAGGTGACATGAGCATCGATATTACCCACGTCACAGGTGATAGACTGAATTATTTTTAAAGCAGTAATAAACTCACCTGCATGACACAATTCATATGAGCACAATAAAAAATCATGTCTAAGAAAATTACAAATTAATAGCAAGGCTAAGGCCAATATCTCAGTTTTATTGCAAACTTTTCCCGGCATCAGGAAGTTACCTTGGCTGCATAGGCTTGGAATATACGTGCGGAGTACGCTTTCAGCAAGCCGTCCATCTTGTTCATGACAGTGGTTGAAAATTTTAAGAGCATCCTCAAACTTGGATTCCCGACACAGGCCTTCTATTAGGGACTTGTAAACACAGGAATCGGGTGCTATACCCCTTTCCAACATATGATGAAACAACCTATTGGCGTCTTCAACTTGACTAATACTTGAGAACTTCTTAATCAATATGGTATATGTTCTCAAATCTCCACTACAACCACTTGAAAACATCTCATCCCACAATCTTTTTGCTGGGCGCATAAGATCCTCTCTACAGCATGCTTCCATAAGAGAGTTATACAGCGAAACATCTGGGGTGAGTCCTTCCTTCTTCATATCATGAAGAACCCCATAGGCTTCTTTTACTTTTCCACCCTTGCATAAGAATGACACCATTACCTTATTGGTCTCCAAGTCACTAAAATAACCATTGGAAGCAAGAACTTGATGAACCTCCAGCAAATCATTGTTCCTGCCATGTTTGCATATGTTCCTACACAAATTGCTCAATGTCAAAAGTGTAGGAAAGCGTCCTTTCCTAATCATGAACTTCAAAAAAGTGAATGCTGAATCGAGATCGTCAGCTGAGACTGTTCCTATCAATGCATTCAAAACATCATCCTCCATTGGGAACTCTCCACTTACAATGGCTTCACCCAACTCTTTTGC
Source organism: Lumnitzera racemosa (assembly GCA_024138005.1). NCBI lineage: Eukaryota > Viridiplantae > Streptophyta > Magnoliopsida > Myrtales > Combretaceae > Lumnitzera > Lumnitzera racemosa. The sequence goes on along the minus strand of JAMXBC010000012.1, from coordinate 10,372,809 downwards.
CTCAAGAGTATGTCTGGCAGATATCAAATCAAGGATAAATTCCTTGTAGTCATTAGACCTCGGTGCAACCCCAAGCTTCCTCTTCTTTTTCAAAACCCCTTCCTTCTCAACCACATCGCCCATTTCACCAAATGCTTCTGCAACTATTCTATATGCCAAGAAATCAGGTTTCCACCCTCTAATCCTAAGCTCACCCAATGCATCAAAAGCCTCGACCACTCTTGATGCCCGACAAAGCCCGTGAACAACCAAAGCAGCGATAACCGATCCATTAACCTCTGAACCCCCTTTCTTAACCTCATCAATCATCTCTAAGACTTTCGCAACACCCGAATTTCCACAATTCCTCCACAAGAACACACCGAACCCAACATTATTAAAACAAACTCCTCTCGCAATCATTTCATCGAACACCTTACCTGCATTATCCCAGTACCCATCACAAGCTAGCGAAGCCAAAAGCAAGTTACAAACTTTGGACCCAACATACAAACCCATCTTTCTAATCTCACAGAACATCAAAAATCCATAATGGGTCTTCCTATTCCTAACATAAAACGCAATTAAATCATCATAAACAGACCCATCAAGCACAAACTTTTCTGCTCTGACTTTTTTCAAAATGGAGTCAACTGCATTGAATTCTTTCGAAGTGGAGAGGCATTTCAAAATGGAGTTGTAAGTCAACGGAGTGTGTGCGAAATTGGGTTGCTGAGAGGCCCAGTTGAAGAAGCCAAGAGAGAGAGAATGGTGGGTGAGAAGAAATGGGTTGATTACTTGAGAGACGAGTTGAGGACTCAGCGAGTTGCGGACATTGAGTTTGTGGAGGGAATGCTCGAGGGAGACGTTCCATGTTCGAGTTGGGATTACGTTGTTTGATGAGGAGATTAGGGTTCGGCTTATTTTAGAAGCTAGCGTTGTTATGGAAGAGGAAGGTCTCATGAAAAAAGATAATTAAGTTTTTAGATCAGGAAATGAAAACCAAACCGTTGCTATCTGTTTGCGGAAATTGGAGGGAAATTTTTTCCGGCATAATTTAGTAGTGTTCAACATTGTGCTACATGGCCAAGGCCGTGGCATGAAAATCGTTGAATTACCATTACCCATCCAAATTATACCATGTGATGTAATTAGGGAAAAGAAGAAGAAGAAGAAGAAGAAGCTATAACTCTAAATGGGGATTGTAGTTTGGTAGAACCAACTATTGCATGGAAAAAGTGAGCTCTTTATTCCTATTAATTATTCTAATAAGGATTGCATCAAATAGTTATTTGTTTTTATTTATATGTGTTTATATGATTTCATAGATATTAAATAAAATAGTTATTTCTTTTCTTTTAAGACATTAATGCACTTGATTTGCAAATTGATTATAATATTGAACTCCTAATACTATCAAAGTGGAAACCGTAGTTTTTTCATGGTGTATTTTCACATATATGATATTTTAACTCATCAATTAAATTATGAATTAGGACAAAGGTATAATAGAATATATATATATATGTAGGTATGTATAAGTACATATATAATTTACCATTAATGCCATTTCTTTACTCTATTTTAAAAAAAAAAATTATGCTCAAATTATTCCATTCTATGATCCAATCGTACAATAAATTTCCTTTCAAATGATCTTATGTTTCTACTCAAATTACACTGTAACTTTAGCACAACCCGTAGCTATTCCTAGTTGTGAGCACAGCCAAATGATGATTTAACACATATAAAGAAGGGGAAAAACTAAAAATGTATTCACTTTCTATTTTAGTTTTCAATTATTTTTTTCCTCGAAGTTTTTCATAAAAATAGGATTTCTATCAATTTTGCTAAAAATTTCCATCAATGCTTAATACATGTCAGTGTCTAATAGTTTCGCAATAATTAATTTAATAAAATAATGATATTAAATATATTTAATTACATAATATAAAAAAATAATAAAAGTAAAAGAAGAAAATGAGAAAGGGCAGTAAAATTTTGATAAACCCTAGCTAGTTGCCCACTCCATGGCCAATTAAAAAAAAATGGAACCATGTAAAGGATGATAAAAAATTCAATGGAGTCAACAAAAGTCATATTCTTATAAAGGTTGGAAAATGTTGAAAACTCATACAAGAAGAAAAAAATTAGAATTGCAACAGTACTCCAATCTCATTGAAAAAACTTACAAATAATATCATTGAAACATTAATTCTTTCATGTAAGATGATATAATATAATGTCTTTTATTTGATCTCCTAGTGTCTTTTTATGTATTGGATGAGTATGGCTATTAAAATGTAAAGAGACATATATAGAGAGAATGACGATTAGGACATGCTAATCGCGAAGGACAAATGAATTACACGCTTGGATCATGAATCACGATGTCTTAAAAAAATTTAAAAAAACATAGACATTATTTGAAATTACTTTTGTGATTTAATAATTTATCAAAATGGCAGACATCAATTCTAAAGATCAAAAAGGTAAAATCTGATACTTATGACGTTCTCATAGTGCTCGGAATGAACTTATTAGCTATTGCTCTCTCTCCTAATGCCTTTTTTTTTTTCCCTATTCTTGAACCAGGGTCGATTTTGCATTAAATTTTGTTTGTTATCTAGAATATTTTTTGGAATTTCTATTTTAATTAGATCCATCTTTTCTTGGAAGATTGCTTTGTTAAGTGGGCCTACCGAACTTTCATTGAAATATTGGAAAGTAGTAACTAAATTAGCTTAAATACTTTAAGGTCAAATCCAACCCGAGAAAATGATGTTTTTTGATATAAATATTAAGATAGTGTTTAGTAGTGAAATTGGACAGCACAATACAAAGAAAACTGAATAATAACAATTCTTTTTGTACAAGTACCTAATAACCAAAAGGAAAAGTAAATACTCTGATACAAGTCCATGACACGCCAATTCAATGCTCCTGTCTAGAGCTTGTAGAAAGCTTCCATACTACTGCTGGATTGTAGTCATTTGTATAAGTATATCTAACTCTTCATTTTCTACTAATCCTAGTGCCATCAATTTTTCAATTAGACAATTTTTAGGAGGATTTGCAATCTGTCCATGCAATGAGAGCTAAGTCTTTCCTAGCACAACTCATGTTCCTATCGAAGATTGAAATATGTTCAAGAGCATTGTCCGATCAAGTGAGACGTAACTAACGGACTTAGGTAATTGTAGCTATTGCTTTGATTACATCTTCTCCACATCATTTGCAGGTACATTTGTTCTGTTCTATCCAAAATCCTCTTTAAGCACGGGCTTGGGCCAGGTCAAGTTTGTTAGACCTTTTTAATATCCTTATCAAGCTATTTTAAAGGCCTATAAAAGCCAAAAAAGGCCCAAATGGATTTTCCGAGAAAGCTCAATTACTGAAATGATAGTCTGCTTCTTGACAAATAGAAGCTCCTATCAGGTATCTGTTTGTGTCCCTGGAGTGAATTCAAGGGGCTTATGTTGGAAGTCAAGATCTTTAACTTATTCGTTTGGCATATTTCCTCTCAGGTCTAGACTCATAAATCGAAGCAATATAAAGGATACAAAAAAAAAAAAAAGAAAAAGAAAAACTTTTCCTATTTTGAAGAGTTTGAATATAACTCAAAGTCTTACCCCGAGCCAAGCAATAGGATAAACATCATATGGATAAATGACTCCCTAGGGATTATTTTCATTCCATTATTTTCTTGTACAACCCACTTCTTTCTTTTCCCATCTTATTCATATTCATATATTTGTTTATTTTACATAAAAATATATAATATGTAATGACATATGATATTACATAATACATATTTTCATAAATCTTTATTTTAACAGATATATAACATATTCCCATTTAACCTGCACTAGACACCAGCATCCTTACACAAATTTTCAACATAGTAAATTAGATGCATGTTTGAGAACAGAGCTAATTTATAAAACAGAGCAGCAACTAATCACATCGTACTTAATCCCATACATTTTTTTTATAAGTACTCAATCCCATACATTGTTCTTGATAGTCATAGAAACACTAAAATAAATGGGGAAGAAAACATATTAACACCAACAGAAGGATGTCCATGAACAATCCCTAATTTCTTCAGGGAGCACTTACAGAAGATTCGTCTTAATCATCCTCCCTTTCAGGGGGGAGACCACATGGCAAAAGCATTTTCTGGCGGAAGGGGACAAGCAAATGGAAGAGAGAGATATCAGCTAAAACAATATAAACACTTAGAAGTTCCCAAAAATACACAGTGATAGATATCATAATTTATCACCACAACATACAACATATTTCGGTTCTCTTCACCATGATAAATAGCTTTAAAATTCTTTTAAACATCATTTGCATTTATTCTTATAAGTGTTTGCCTTGGATAGAGAAGGAAATATAAAAACAACATTCCATTCTTGTAAGATACCATTGTAAAAATCATATAAAACATTCCTATTCGGAGACAAGAGTTGAGTGCATTGATGATTTAGAATATCACTTCAGGAGCATGGAGACTGCTGAGGATAATAAGAAGAGAATGCAAGCACTGAAACCTCCATACATGAGTTAATTGCATGAGGATATAGGTTCTCATAAAATTTGAGAGCTAGGTTCTGTCAAACAACAAAGTTATTCTACTGCCAGTATGTTCCTTTCTTTTGTGATAGAATGAAGGAATCAGCAGCTAGATAATCCATCTATGAGGAAAAGTCCCATATCCATCCACAAAAGTTCCAACATGACTTAAGCAAAGAAGTTATCAGGGTTATGCAACACAAGCTGCAAGCCTTTCATGGGTGTTTTCCACCTCATTTATAGATTGGTCATTTTCTTACTATTCATGCTACAGGTTCTAATATGTAGGAAGCCATCCTTATGTGGCTGGATTCTTATGTTCTAATTTTAAAATGAGGACTTCTTTTATAAGTTCCATGCAAGGACTTTGATTTTCAAACAATCAACTTGTCATCTGAGTGGAACTTTTATGCATGACTTATTTCTCAACTGTAGAAGAAAACATGGATTTGTAGAAAATTGGAAGCAACTAGAGAGGAGACAGGTGGTTCACCATCCAAAGAGTGAAAACACTAGGCATCACAAACCCTTCTAAACCCTCTTCAAGCAACAAGTACTTGAAGTTTGTTCCTTAGTCACTAGTTGGCCTAACAAGGTGACCAATATTGCAAATTCATTATATAAAAATAGAGCATCTATATCTTATTCCATAAAATGGGCACACCAGCAATTGAAAACATATGCATTCTCATAGTTATAGACACCACAAATCTAACAGCTTTTAAGTGCCAAGAGCAGCCATCATCCGTATCCAGGACAGTCACGTTTGCCAAAATTAGCAAACAACCAAAGAAACGTAACTACCCTAAGTAAAAATGGAAGCAATAAAGATAATAAGAAGTGAAGAAAAATTGAATTACCTGCATAAAGTTGTATCTTTCTCTACCAATAGATTCATTCTCAGCAATGGCCATATAGGCCAGGATAGGGTAGTGTCCAACATAAGATGCGTAGCTATCTCGCTGAATGTTCACCGCCCATTCACTAGACATGGAGAAATAACAATCAATTATTAAATAAAGTACCGTAAGCTAATCATCTAAAAACTTAATTCAAGTAGACATGGGCATGCTATATATTTATTTCAATCTTTCCCTCATTACCTATGCACTGAAATACTGAATTAGATGAAATCACAACTTCAAAATTTCAGTTCAGACCTCCTGGTTTGACACATTTAATTTGATATAACATCCAATTGTATCAAATTCAACACCACAACCAGTAAATCTAAAATCTTGACCTAGTAGACATCGCCAGTTGTTTATATTCATACTTCAATTTTTTCCTCATTAACAGATATACTGAAATACAGAAATAGCATAAAGTAACCAACACGGGTTTAATTCTATAACGTCCCTCTTTTACACCATATTTCTTCTAATATAACATCCAACCGTATCAAATTCAACACCACAGTTAACTGTTCTAAAAATATAACCTAGTATACATGCATACAAGTTATATTTATACTTCAAATCTTTCATCATTCACGGAGATGTGAGATATTGGAAGATACCACTCTTCTTTAACACCGTATGTAGTTTGATTGAACATTCAGTTATATTTAATTTAATAACACAACCAACTCATATGAAGATTTAACACAATAGAAGAGTTTATATCTATAATTCAGTCCTTTCCTAATTGATGAATGAGCTGAAACATTGAAATAACCTGAATAAAGAATCGCGGGTTTTGAGTTCGCACTTCGAAACCTTCTGCTCTAATGCCGTGTTTAAATTCGATAAAGCATCGGATTTATCTTGGAATTTTAAATTTATAAATTACGCTACGTAATACTACGATATTAAGAAGACTCACAATCTGTTCAAATCGGCGTGGCCAGTTCCGACATATTTGGCCTGGAGATGCTCAAGCTGGGAATTGATGTTGAACCTGTCGCTAGCCTGGACAGAACATGGCGTTAGGCAAAGCACGCCCAAAGGAATGGTTAGGGTTAAGGTTTCCAAAAGGTTAAGATTACCTGCATGTTTGGGAGCTCGCAACGACAACGGAACTCGCTGGGTATGTCGCGACCGAAGCTAGCAAGAAGAACGACAAGGACTACTGGGACTCGAGCGTTAGGGTTTCAGTAGCAGAAAACTGAAGGAAAAATTATAAATTTATCATTTCTTTCTTTATATAATTTGTATGCGAAAATTAAATAAATTTAAATATAAAATAATTAAACTGTCTGAGTAACAAATGTTTTAAAAATATATATAGAGATTAAAAAAGAAAGAAAGTGTAATTGTTAGCATAAATTATATGTGATTACAATATACATATATAAAAGTTAAATATGAGTTTTATCCATATGTTATGTTTTATGAGATTTATGTATCATTTTATCTCATATTTATGTCTATTAAATTTAAATCGTTAAAAATAAAATTACTTTAATAACTTAGATGTAATATATTCAACATGAAGGTTGAGATAAGGGTCTAGATGGAATCTCTAAAAAGTATGGATTATACTATAAAATAATATGTGTATATATATTGTTTGTTAAATGAATTAATAATTTATATAAGAATTGAAAAAAATTGAAAAAATCACTTATTTTAAAAGATTAAGCTGTAATTTTAACAATGGTGGTTAGTTATACTCTAAACTGTTTTAATAATATAGATAATGACATTGATGTGTGAGAGAGAGAGAGATATTAAGAGGAGAGATGAATCAATCAATTTTTCAATGTTACAACCTTTATTTATTACAAGATTTATCTCATTATCTATTGTACTTTTAATTTGTATTTTTTTAAATTTAAATCATTAAATAAATTATAAATTCAATGTTTAGATTTTAAAAAGTAAAAATAAATTATGAAATAAGGGTGAAATTAGTTCCATCAAAATAGAAGAGGGGATTATAGGGTCTCTTTAAAAAGAAAAGAAATTGATATTTTTATGGTATTGAATAGCACAAATTTTTGAGTGGAGATAAATTAACGAGAAGAAGAGAAATTAAGGGGAGAAATAATTTTTAAGCATGATTCCTACGTTTCGATAAAACTCAAAAGAAGCATGATATGATGTCTCTTTCCAGCTATAGTAGATCTAGTGGATAAAATATCCCCTTAAGCTCTATGGAATATATAGTTTTTTTTTTCTAAATGATAAACAAGGATTTTCACTAACAAAAAACAGAGAATATAGAAAAAGTAGCTGCATATAGCAACCGTCCAGCAAAAAATGGTCTATAGCAGTGGCCCTTTCACGTTGTATACATACCGCAAGCTAATTAGCAATCTTTTGGCATTCCCTTATTATATCTTTAATTCACCAATTGTATAACCGGAAGAGTTTTTTTATTAACTACAAGCATCAAGGACATGAGCATATTTCAATTTGATATTGACGTTAGAGGCTAGCAAATTAGTTGTAATTTCTGAGTCAACTTACAATTTCAACTTTTGTTGATACAATGATTAATATCCCATTAGATTGCCCGCAATTCCGTAACTACTACATCGATTTGCCCCAACTTTTTAGCATATCCAGACATCCATTTTTATTCGCGATTTATTACCACTCCTCCATTGGTTGCTTGGCCGGCTAAGGAGTTGACAGAGCTATCAAAGTTTAATCTAACGTAAGGTGCATGTGGAGGAATCCATTATATATATATATATATTCCTTACTTTCTAATTGATAATTTGGATATATTATATATATATATTAGGAGACAAATGACAACTAAAATAAAAAACTTTCATGAAAAAAATAAATAAATAAAAAAGCACATTGTGTGCCTTTCAATTTATACCTTGCTTAAAGATTAAAACTATCTTGCACTAAATTTTGGATTTTGTTTCTTTTCTTAACTTAATGATATTTTTCAAATTACTTATTTATTTTTCTACTCATTGATTCTTCTTTTTCTAAAACTTCAATTGTCGTCTTTTCTTTCTAAAATTAAAGCAACATTAAATTTTAGATATATCTCCATATATTTGCTCTACGTTGTGCTTAGACCCTTAAATTTTTTAAAATGTAAACTCACATCTTTTAAAAACTCTAAGTGTAAGTACATGATTTTAAAGATAAGAAGATTAAATATATATGAAACAAATATAAGGGATGTATTTAGAATTCACCCTTTATTTTTTGGTTTGATTGTTTTGCAATGCATCGTTTAACAATATGTATTTCTTTTTATTTGTTTTCCTTGTGTTTGTTTTTCTTTTCTTTAATGATTTTTTGACCTATATTAATGATTAATGAATTCAACAATCATAGAATAATCATACTATTACATTACCATTAACATTTTCAAGGTTTCTTAAAGTCAATAAGAAGAACAAAGTATCAATTATTAAAATAGTGATAAAACTAGATTTTTTAGTAGTTACTTCACTTATATATAGTATGTCATGTTTTGAAATGGTAGAATCATAATAGTCTCGTTGTACAAACTATTTTAAAATAGAAGCCAACTTTATAATCACTATCTTAGACTTGATTTACACAAGACTTTTATGACGAATCCATTTTAAAATAAATAATTTATAAATTAAACATATTATTTACCTATAAAATCATAAAAAAAAAACATATTTATATTAAAATAATATGAATATGTTTAGAAAATTTACTTTTCCATACTAAATATTCTTTTTCTCTTTTACCCGTTTTAGTATATATTATGTAACATAATTGTAAGAATATCTCTTTTTGTCTTTTCATATATATAAAGTAACCCTAATGAACAAGTATATAAAACTCTACTTATTTGTGCACAGATGATTAATTATCAATAGGAAAATTATTTACATTTCCTTTGAGTAACTTTCGTATTCTCATTATTTTTCAACTCTTATCTATTTCCTTTAGTAAGGAGTAATAATAAGTAATCCTTCAGTTCGAACTAGTGTGTTATATCCGGTGAATTGTAAACCAAGTAGGATCGAGTAGTATATCATATCTATTCGATAGCTGCCCAAACCTTGCTAGCTTTTCTTTTGTTTCTTTCAATTCGCTTCATTATGGTGCTTCTCTGTATGTCCGATCTTAGAGACGCATCATTTCCTTTCCAAATTAGATTTATATCATATTCCTAATATTATAATACCATTAATTTTTACCTAATATTTCTACCTATTTAATTCCCATATACACATATTATGTATTATTACATATTATTCACTTTTATCTCCTGTTTAACACTACATATATTATCCTTTATTATTCAATAACACATCTAGATGTCTAATTATATTATAAATCGGAATTTATACCTAATTTACCCTAAATCAAAATATTAGCTTATTTATGCACCTTTACCCATTATTTATCACATAATATGCATAATACATACTTCTAACACCCTAAATACTACATATGTCATACTACATTGGTAATTAACATTCTAGAATACTTAATTACACACTAAATCAGAATTTTTTCCAAATTAACATTAAATTATAAAATTAAGCTAAAATATTACCTTTTATGTATGATTTTATAACCTAAAAATTAAGTAAAAATTTATAAAATTAAATTTAAGAAAAAACATTCATAGCACTGTAATATATATCTTGAATAGTCTATAAAAAAATTTTGAAGTCAAAACTACGTCTTTAAGGTTATTTATTTTAATATAAAAAACTAACTTGGATTTAGTCATTTCTCAAAAGTAGTATATCCTAAGACTTAATTTTATCAAATTGATATTTTTTTATAAATCTATACATAAAAATATTTTAGAATACCAAATTTCATAATTTTCTATATATATTTGATATTTTTACTAAATTAAACAAATTTAAAAGGAAAATTGAAACTTACCGATTAAAGGGCCCCCAACTACCAGCGGTGGCTCCACCATCGTCAATCGCTCTAAGCTTTGGGTCCACTATCCGGTGGTGGTGGCTGTTTCTCTCCAGGTGATTGTTGGACATAAGTTCTATTTATAAACCCTAATTGTACACTAATTTTTTAATTTTTGATAAATTTAGTTTTTCCTCTCTTCTCTCCTTTCCCTAAATTTTTCTTGATTCTAAACTTATCGAATTAAGTTTTGATGGAGGTTTTTTGAATTTATAGGGTTGCCTTGATTATGTAGTGAATTAATTATTGTCATTTGTCCCTTGTCCTCTTCCAATTTACTTTCTATTTGTCTTAATTTTATTGGTTCACATTTTCTTCTCAATTCTAGCCTACTATGCCTCATTTCTAAAATTCTTTTCATTTTTCCATATTTTTATTTAATTATTTAATATTATTTTAACATATTTTGAGTATTTTCAATAATTTAGCGTATTTTTACCTATACATAAATATATATATGGTACAAATAAATACTCTTAAATATTATTTAAATTATTTTATAATTTTGATTGTACATATAATTTATCTCTTTTGATTTATTAGTTATTAGAACTCATTTATGTGTTTTTGATAAATAACGGGTAATTTACATATAATTTAATATTATTTATTTAATTACTTATTTTTCTAAATCTAAACTCATTAGATCACTTTTATGAAAATTCTTAACTTTTTTTTTTTTTAACATTTGGGCTTGATTGAATTTACTTAATCGCCCTAAACTTTACAGATCGAATTTTAAACATCAGATTGCAGGACTTACATAATAATAAAAGAAGATTAAATGATAAAAATTGAGAAAAACCTTTCTATGTAGCCATGATTCATTGGTGAACAAGCTTATCAATTTCTTATTGATAATTATGATTTTATCTATCAAATTAATTGGTTAAATTAAATTTTCAACCGTTTCATATGTTTTATAATATTGGGGATAGAATGTGAAGATAATAGGTTTTGTATCCAATAAGGGAATGATCTAAACGTTCATTGTATTTGCCTTATAGAAGCCTTGCTTAGTTATAATATTCTTATGAAATATCATTTTCATATTTATTCTATATATCTCTTTAGTATTTTAGACAACATTTTTTTCTATTTGCAATTATTCATGACTCAAATTTTAATATGCGATGGTGCGACGCTATTAATCTGGAGGTTTATAACTTTCTGGATAGCCATTGTTTGTTTATGCAAGGAACTTTCATATAGTTATATAGTAATCAATTGAAGTCATGGTCTTCATGATTTTTAGAGATGGATGGTAAAATCTTGTACTTAAATATGTAGACTTTAGTTTTTTAGTATTTTAAAAAGCTTTTTCTTTTTCTTTTCCCTCTCTTATGTCTATGTTTTTTTTTTTGAAAGAAAAGAAAAAAGCTATGATGGCTTGTATTTTATACTCCATTTATTTGATATACTTATATTTGGGGAAATAAAAATAACTTTTTTAAATTTTGATTTAAATATGGATTGACCTTCTAAATTTTTAAAATTCACTTTAAAACTCCATAAAATTTAATAAATTGATAGCATAGAAGAAATTGTATTTTTTGGTTAAAAATAGTCACATTATTAAGTCTTAAAACACGTTTTGATAAGTTTAAGGGATGTTTGTATATCAAAATCAAAATTTAAGAAAGTTATTTTCGATTTATTGAGATTATTTGTCAATTTATCAAAGTATATGAGGTATTAAAGTACATTTTGAAAGTTCAATAAATTAATTTATATTTGAGCCAAAGTTTAAAGGATTATTTACAATTTTTCCTCATATTTTCGATACAATGCAACATTGATATAATAAGTAGTGTTGTCAAACACAAATTAAACCTTAAGGTTTAACTCAATTCAATTTGACTCGATCATAAAATTAGTTCAATTCAACTTTGGTCTAATCCCAGTTGAATTGCAATCAAATCTAATTCTACCTCTTTAGTATTTTACAGTCTTATATGTCTATATCAATAATTTAGGCTGAGTTTAACAATATCGATAAGCATTAGACTTTTTTTTTATATATCAACTAGTGTCTAGTGTATATTATAATTTTAGAAAAGGGAATTGAAACAATTTATTGCATTAGAAGATTAATGCTATGTAGGACTGGTAGTTCATATTATCACGTTGTGTATTTTTTTTCATGCCTAAACGGATTCTTATCTAAAAAATCTAATCCCGTGATACTATCTGTTTATAAAATTGTATGTGAGAACCAAAACCTGTAATTTAGTGTGTCTCCTGCCCAAGTTAAACCATTTTATGATTGATAATTTGTATTATTATATCGTATTTTGTTTACCTTAGATTTAATATCGTTTATTAATTAAATTGTTATAATTAAATTTATAAAATATTTATAGATATAAAGGGAAAATAATGATAATAATATTTAAAATTTACAAAGATAAATGACATGGTATTTTCTTACTTAATAAAAAATTACAATTCAAATAAAAGTTTTTTAGCAAAGCAAAATCTTATAAAATATAAAAAATTTGAAAATTTAAGTTATATAACATTACTAAATTAAATGGAATTATAAATTAAATAGATATTAATATTATCACAAGTGTTGATTCCAAATTTATCAAATTATTTCTTAGATTTTTAAGGGAAATGGTCAAAGATTTTACACATAGGTTTGTAAATTTTTACCAATTTAACTTACAATGGAGTAAAAAGAATATATAATATTATTAAATTTAAATTACATAATATTTTTATACTAAGTAGAACTATAACTTAAATGAATATTACTATTATAGTCAAAGAATTTGCATATAAATTTATAATTTTTACCTATTTGAGCTAAAATGTAGCAAGAAGAATATATATAAATGTGTATTAATATTAGTGTTAATTTCAAAAATCATCATTTTATTTGTCGAATTTTCAAAAGAGATAATAAAAGAATTTGCATACAAATTTGTAGTTTTTATATCTAAGCTACAATATAGTAAGAATAATACATAACTAAAAATATCTTATATATTAATTAAAATTTTTGATTTAGAAAAATATAATTTACACAATAAAATACAGATACAAAAGGAGACGTCTATACTCATGTTTGAAAGCTCAACTCAAACCTAACATAAATTTAACTGTGTTAGATCAGATTTAATTTGTTTATATTTTGTATCAAATTTTTTGATATATTAATTTGTTTAAATTATATCGTATCGGATCCGAAATTGTTAGCCGCATCAGAGTGCCAAACCGTGTTGTCTTTACAGAGCAATTTTGAAACCGGTTTACCACTCCTGCCTGATTTTCCTTTTCTGTCCCTTACTTTTCTTTCCCTCATTTCCTACTCTGCTTGGCGCTTGTCGTCCGAACCTGTTCGAACGTTGTAAAATTCACGGGATCCTCCCTGCGACAGTGGGACTCCTCTGCATCGACCAAAACCATCTCTATTCATAAGAGCTTCTTCTTTTGTTTCATCAAACCTGCTTCTATATCTTGATATATATCCAACAATTTCTATGCAACCGAATCAAGATGGAAACTCTGCCTGTTTTTCTCAATCAAAACTCTTGAATTGAAAAACCCAGTTGTATTTTCAATACAAAACGCATAATAATAACTCCAAACATGGAATTATTAATGCAGCGATCCTCCCTGCAATGATAAGAAAAAGAACAAGCGGCACTATAATTAATCGTCGCAAGAGGCCACTCCTATGGAAAAACTGTACAAGCATTCAAAACCTAAAGCAAATCCATGCTTCTCTTATCGTAAAAGGCTTCAATGCCAACATTTCTGCTCTCAGAGAGCTCGTTTTTGCGAGCGCAGTTGCTATCCCAGGAACTATAGACTATGCGCACCAACTGTTCGACAGAATTTCCGAACGGGACACTTTCATGTGGAACACTATGATTAGAGGCTCTGCTCAGAGTCTAAACCCCAGTAAAGCGGTTTTTTATTATTCCCAAATGGAGAAAAGCCATGTAAAGCCTGATGAGTATACTTACCCACCTGCACTTAAGGCTTGTACTAAGCTGGGGTTGGTAAAGATGGGGTTTTGTATTCATGGGAGGGTCTTGAAGTTAGGGTTTGGAATGAATATATTCTTGAGGAATACCCTCATTTATTTTCATGCTAATTGTGGGGATTTGGGCATTGCTAGGAAATTGTTTGATGGGTTTGCGAAGAGGGACATTGTAGCTTGGTCTGCATTGAGTGCGGGGTATGCAAGAAGAGGGGACTTGGGCATTGCAAGAGAGCTTTTTGATCGAATGCCAGTGAAGGATCTTGTTTCATGGAATGTGATGATTACGGGTTATGCAAAACAAGGTCAGATGAATGAGGCTAGGAGGCTTTTCAACGAGGTTCCACAAAGGGATGTTGTGACATGGAATGTGATGATCGCAGGGTATGCGCTCTCAGGGAATAATGAGGAGGCATTAAAAATGTTTGAGGAGATGAGAAAAGTTGGAGAAATGCCTAATGAAGTTACCATGTTGAGCCTGGTCTCTGCATGCGCAGAGTTGGGAAATTTGGATGTTGGAGTTAAGATGCACAACATGGTTTTAGAGATGGGTTCTGAATATTCAAGTGTTTTACTTGGGAATGCATTGATTGACATGTATGCTAAGTGTGGAAGCATTGACATGGGACTAGAGGTTTTCTGGCAAATGAAAGAAAAGGATTTGACTACATGGAACTCTCTTATATGTGGTTTGGCATTTCATGGTCATGCTGGGAAATCCATTGATCTGTTTAGAGAGATGGAAAGGCTAAAAGTTAGGCCAAATGAGATCACGATGGTTGGGTTATTATCTGCTTGTAGTCATGCTGGAATAGTCAAAGAGGGGCGGCGATTTTTCAATTTAATGAGAGTTAAGTATAATGTTGAGCCAAATATAAGACATTATGGGTGTATGGTGGACATGCTAGGGCGTGCTGGACTATTGAATGAAGCATTTGATTTTATACAGAAAA
Organism: Lumnitzera racemosa; assembly: GCA_024138005.1. Classification (NCBI taxonomy): domain Eukaryota; kingdom Viridiplantae; phylum Streptophyta; class Magnoliopsida; order Myrtales; family Combretaceae; genus Lumnitzera; species Lumnitzera racemosa. The sequence goes on along the minus strand of JAMXBC010000012.1, from coordinate 10,357,462 downwards.
TGGAGATTGCACCCAATGCCATCATTTGGAGGGCTTTGCTTGGGGCATGCCGGATTCATGGGAATGTCGAACTAGGGAATTATGCAAATGAGAAGCTACTCAGTATGAGGCATGATGAGAGTGGTGACTATGTTTTGCTTTCTAATATATATGCTTTGCATGGAGAATGGGGTGGGGTTGAGAAGGTGAGAAAATTGATGGATGACGGTGGAATAAGAAAGAATGTGGCTATAGCCAGGTCAGAGCAGATGATAGAGTTCTCATATGCTACTTATTGATACGGAGCCTATGTGAGATTAAGGAAACCAAGCAGCAAGTGGGTGAAGAGTTGCCTCCCAATAAAATGAGGTATAAGAGATTAGTTGTTGCTTAATGCACCATAATTACACAACTATTGGTAAAACTAATATGTAGCATATTCTTTATAGGCTTCATATTTGGCCATTTCTCTGTGTTGTGATTTTATCTCACCAGTTAGTTTGCATTATGGAATCAGCCATACGCATACACACACACATATCATGGTAGTTCTGCATTCTGAAAAATGTATTCATAGCTGCTCATTTAGCATCAGTTGTACTTTATAATGAGTGTATTGTGATGAATTTAGAAAGTAAAATGAAGAAAGGGCAAGAAGCTACCTGAAACTCAAGAGCAAATTGCTCCCGATGCTGACACCACTGTGGTGAAGAAATAAGTTTGCTCAACAGTCTTCTCTCTCCTCTCACCATCTATAGTCACAGCCACTTCTCCCGTATTTTCCTTCCTTGTCCTTACTTTTCCCTTTATTTACATGTCTTACCCCTTACACTAGTAACTTCTTATTTGTCTGCAAATGAGACACCACACTATTTTCTTATTCATTTTTTTCCTCACTCTTTCACTTGCCTAGCTATGCTAGAACAAACCCATAATATAGAGGCTCTATCATACTTGTACCTACATCCATGAGGCCTGATTCAAGAAAATCAGTAGCTCAAAATTTAGTGGCATCTCTATAGAGTAAACTTGAGATAAATGATCATTGTCAGTTCTCGCTGGTCTTTGCTTGATATGGACTCCAGAATCCTTTTAGTTGTACCTTAATTAGCAAATTCCTAATATGTCTTGTGTGAGCATCAGCACCTGTAAGACAATTGTACAGGACTATCTAAAAGATGCCAAAATATATTTTTGTCTTTGATGGGCTCAATTTTTTCTTTTGCTTCCTCATTTATGAAGGAGCAAGGGTGTATAAATTTAGAGAACTTAGTTGAATCAGTGAGGTGAGGAGCTTTTATATTATAAGCTAAAGTTCTGGCAAATAGACTGAATATTATATCAGGAAGTTGATATTGAGACAAATATATGCCTTGGCACTCATTAATTGCAATAATATGAACATTTTATATTAGGCAAGCTGGATATCAAGGAAAGCTTTTAATTGTGCTTACTGAAAAAGTCTTGAATTGGACAAATACCTTTAGTATGATTTCCTCATGCATAATCTCTAAACATGTAAATTTATAGCTGAGATTGTTGCAAGATATGTAAATCTGTTGATGAAAGGGTCGATTGCCATTTACCTCACTGTTCTGTATCCTGAGTATTATAGATGTCTGTCCTTGTTCATGTTGATCTTAGATGGTGCAGTCATTCATCATGCATCTATTCTCTTGTTGGAGCTTGATTGTCATGTAATCCAAAGGCTAAATTGGGTAGATGCATTACTTTAAACATGCATGGCTTCTATTTTTATCAAAACATTAATTTCTACAAAAATAAGGTTTGTATTTTCTCTATTTCACTGGCTAATGAAACGAATGAGTATATGTAGCGTATGTAAGATGGGCATTTCCACATTGATCCTCTATTTGATACTTTGTCTTCCTAATGTCCATTACTCAAATTTGGAAGAAGGTGAAGAGCCTAGTTGTTGGGATTAGTGTATTGAGAGCTGCATTTGGATATCTCACATCTTCACTTATTCATCAATTGTGATTTTTCCAAGTACATTAGACAAGAAGTTCAGTGCCACTTCAGCTTATCTTTCAATGATGATGGTTTTGCAACTTCTTCCATTAGTGACCTTCTTGAAGTTTTTGAAGCTAAAGTTGACCTTTTTGGAGGAGAATCCTTTCGGTTATTATTTATTTTATTTGGAAAAAGAGGAACGATAGAAGAATGGGTGTTTCACCTTCTTTAATTGATACTTTAGCTAGCAAAATTTGCTTTGTTTGTTTGTGTAAATATCTATAAACTATGCTTATTGCCAAGCCATCGATCTATATGCCCTTTGGTTTCTTTGGTGTCTAAATCAATAGCTTAGGTCTCATTGAAGTCTTTTGTATCGAGCTTTGGCCTCTCTTTCATTTTATCAATGAAAAACCCAAAAAATTCTTAACATAGTCTAACATGTTCACTTTAGAGTAATGACTAATCCATTCCCATGCTACACAATATAAAATGGTTATTATTTCATTTAGTTGCATTTTAGGCCCGTGTTTACAATTCCATATTGAAATCTATTCATCAACTAGTGATAGCTATTACACATGAAGAGAAATTTTACTTTCTTATAATATCCAACCCTTACTACCGTACGAATCTATCGCACCTCTTTGGCAAAAAAATTGAAAAGAAAAAGTAGCACCACCTCTTGTTGAACCATCTCTAGGGCCAACACTCTCTTCTCTCTTTACCCTCTATCTATTGGTGAATCTAAGTGTACTAATCTCTTCTCTCTCTCTCTCTCTCTCTCTATATATATATATATATATATATATCTTTTTCTTTTTCTCCTCCTCCTCTTTGTCCTCCTCTCTCTCCTTGATGGATATAGATTGTAGCCACTATTGGGAAAATATCATATACCTCAAGTCACCGTTGGGTGGCCTCTCGATTCATGTTTAAGTGATCTAACCAAGTTGCGTTCATGTGGCTCAACAAGGGTCATGTTTGAGCAACACACTTCACACCATGGGTGTGACCATGTTGATTGAGTTTGTGCTACCCAAGTTGCCATCAAGTTGCCCCATGGATGCAACATCGTAGTTCACAACTGATTGATGTTGGGTGTCGCCCTAGAGAGTAGCAGCCGGTGAAGGTTGCTGTTCATAATGAGTTTGGGGCTCCAATGCCAGTTTGGTGGAGGGCTATTGGGGTTTGCTGGTTGAGGTGCAAGTCATAGATGTTGGTCATAGGGTTTCTAAGGAAGAGAAAAAGAAAGGGTTTTGGGTTTGAGGGTTTAAGGGTTTAAGGGCATACAAGAAATTTTATTTTTGTTTCTGACTTATTCTTTTTGTTAGATATATGGCAAGTATGATGCGATAGGTATATAATATGTAATACTGGTTTACTCCATTCTTTGTTGAATAGCTATTCAATACTACATTATTTCATTTGATGAAGTGAATGCACCATTATTGTTGAAACTCTCCCGATGCAGGTTTGTCTTTAAAGCGGTTCATTGCTTGTAGTCTTAGTTCATTATTCCTCATATAATCTCCTTGTGATTTTCACTTGCAAATGCCGCTCCAAATTGTCGTAGCTAATATGACCCACAATCAATATTATAAGAAACTTCAGTGAAAATGTCCAAATGAGAGGAAAAATTACGGAAAAATCAATTACCTGAGCTTAGAGCTCAGCGATGGAGGAAGGAACCTGAGCTATGGCTCAGTCTAAGCTCAAAGAATTAAACAAGGAGGGAAAAATTCTGCTTATTCCTCCAAAGAACTTGGCCTCCTATGTAAACCCCAAATCCAGCCACTTGGCACCCTTAGATCATAGCTTTTAATCTCTACCCTTAATCCATTAACTGCCCAAAATATCAGTGCCACCTCAGCAACTTTATTTTTATTTTATTTATATGAGCACCCTAACTCGTAACCCCTTTGTCCCATGCAACACACACACCACACCAACCTTATTTGACTGCACCCACCGCACACCCACACACACCAAGGATCTTTTATTTAAAGTGTGGAAATGTAGAAATGGTGGTTAAACACCACCAGGGTTGCCCTCCACTTCCCTCTTCCTTCTCTTATATACGTTAACCATAGGGGCTTGCACTCCAGGGATCATATCAGTAGCTGTATGGACTAACATTTGTTAAGTTGGAAAGATCAAGAACTGGGCCAAAAGATGGTGAATGACATTAACATGTTGTCATATATAAGTGTAACTATAGCAATTCATTTATGGTTCTGGCTGGATCAGATTCTTTACTTATGCTGCTTTTATTTAATAAGATCCACAACTTTATCTATTTTGAATTTAGGTTAAGTATCCCTCCTTGTCTTTTTTCTTTAAACACTCAATTTTTATATGGTCAATTTATTTGTGAGAAAATTGATTTTAAATTGATGCCTAGCCTTTTTGTGGACGCACATTTGTTGTTGATATCTTCAGTATTGAGTTACATGTGTTCTTTGCATGATGTTGCAGGGAGTATCCCAATCCTTATATCCTTTTAATCATAGTGCAACTGATGAAGCGATGCAGGTGAATTTTGCTAGTGTTTCTGCAATGTTGTCTTTTTTTATGTGCCCATCATTTATTTTCTTCAGCCTGCATTGGATCCTGAGGGTAAATATGGAACTTGGGTCTAATGTTCTTCTGGTTTCAATGTGTGGTATGCCACTGCAGTGGATGGAGTTCACCATCGGGATCTTTCTCAGATTGTTGCAACCATGTTCACTTAATTGTTCTTATGCATATCACTAGACGTCATGCAGGTTTTCTCAGCATTTGGCATTGTGCAAACTTTGCAATATTGGAGGAGCTTGGTGATTCACAAGCATTGATTAAGTACTCTAGTGTGCCTTTTTCTTTGATAATCAATATCTTATTATGTCATTCTGCTGATATTTGGTTTTCTCGCTCTGGTAGAAAATTCCTTTTTGTATTCACGTCTAATACTATCTAGCAAGGTCAATGCCGTTTTTCCTCATTCTTTTTAATTATTGAGTCCAGCATGTTATTTTTTTTTCCCCTTATTTTCCATCTGCATTACTTTGTGCCTCCCTCAAGGGAATGCCATGTTCTGATTTTTTTATAATTTTATTGCTTCCATATACTAGCAGCTTAAAATCTAAATCTTACTTTCCTATTGCAATACCTCGATAAGTTTCTTCTCTGATACACTTCTTGAATTTCTGTCTCCATTTTTTTGTTTGACCACGGTACTTTTAAATTGCCAAGATGCTGATCCTGTTACTTCTTAAGCTGCATGCTTCATGAACTGCTGGTTGTTGCATGTTTCTGGTAAAAAAATTGAATTTTAATATCTAATTATGCAGGTAGTCTTGCTTTTTATAGTATACTACGATGATGTAAGCTCTACAGATTACAAGGCAACACAGCATTGACCATCTGTGTTTGAAGGATCGTTATCTATGTTCCAAGTTCTTGTCCTCAGAGCCACCGGTGCTTCTAAAGAACCACTCTGAAGACATTTCCTCCCTATAGCTTTCTCTGGTTTCTTGTGAAAGGTTGGATTAGCAGATAGAGTTGATGATGCTGTTCATGGTGATATTTTGGACAATGAGGACATTGCCAAAGAGAAAAATAATAGATGACAAATGGTCGTCTTCTCTGAAATTGTGGAATTTATTTGGATAATCCATTTTATGTGCATGATGAACAAGATGGCATTTGTCATGACATGCTTGGTCTCCTCTAAGAAAGGTCATGGTTTGCTTTATCCAATACTATAGTAAGAATAAACATAACAATACTACCACTCAAGTTTGTTCCGACAAGGTCCAGTCTGCTATATAATAAGACTAAGAAGAGAAATTTTTTTTTGCAGGCGATTTAGCACCTTGCAACTTTGGGAAAAGTTATAGCTTCCTATATAAAGACGCAAGGAAATGGAAGGACTGGTGGAATCTCTCTTAGACTTGTTGTCAATGGAATATTTTGTGCATTTATGTTGAGAATACATTGATTGAAGCAATGTAGGAATTGCTCTCATGAGAATTTGCTTTCATTTGATTCAACCAATAGTAACTACAGCTACTTATTCCAGGACATGATGTGACTCAGCTAGAAATCAAGGCAGAGTTTGGTAAATAACAATGCACAGCAACTCAAGAGGCTCTCCTCTGCCCCCAAAAGAAATGTAAGAATGCAGAAAATTTCAAGAAATCTACATATGGAGGATTAGTTAGATGTGGCAGCTGGATGTTGTTTTCAACATCTTCTTGACATAGCACAGAAGGCCACACTGTCAGAAGAAGCATTTTTTGATAATCCAATGGGAAGATATTGGCTTTAGTCATTGGCCCTCATCTAACTCCACCGAGCTTATTTCTGAAGGAAGACAAAGGAACTTCACAGGCTAAACTCTGTGTGTTTACTTATTGTTGAACGCTATCAAGCTGATTTCCGATATTTGCTGCTTCATCAAGTGGCTTGACGGACCAGATGAAAGTTACTGGTCCAGCTGGTGATGAGCCAACAACTTTGAAGCGCTGTTTTTTGATTCAAGCAAAAAAAAACTTTGAAACATTATCCAGGTCCAGAATGCAGGAGGCTGACTCCGCATTATTTATTTATTTTTTTTGAGGCCCAACCTTATTCATTGAAAAGTCAAGAACCTGCGTAATAACCAAGTGCCTTTGATTGTGTGATTTACTTGAGAGGGTTCCATCTTTTGGAGTTTGACTGAAGTGTTAATGCTAAAACCAAGGAACTGGTTCAGCCTATACAGTAGCTGTTTCCTTTATGTAGAACTTTGAATCCAGTGCTGCTGTTTGTAAAATGATCTGCACATATATATCCTGTAGCTGTATGGCTACTCATGTATCGGCTGTTAATGAATAACATTTGCTGGTTTACTTTGTGAATTGAGCTAGTGAGAGCTATATAACAAGTGAGACTGATGATTTCAAGCATCTGTAGCTGTATCAACAGTCAGCTGTGCGATTTAAGAAATATTGCATAGAAGGACTATAGTATGGCTTTCGCCTCAACTTCTGTAGTTCAAATTGGATAAACATGTCAATAATTTCCCATTTTCAGATGCTTTATGCATTTGCCGATGACTACTCAGTCAAAGAATCATCGCTAATCAACTTATTGTGCAAGTGCTCGTTTTGAAATCAAGGGTTTTTTCCAAAAAGGAAATTCCGTGAGAAAAATTTATTTATCAATAACATATGTTTGCATGATTAATGTACCAAATTGCTGCCTATTCCTTCAATTAAAGGGAAATCGGTTACCTCACAAACAGGAAAGAAACTTATGCACACGCGTATTAGTACCACAAATGTACAACCTTATTTATGTTCCTATTGGGTAGCACAAAAAATCCTTAACTCAATTATGCCGGTGCAATAAATGTGATCCAAGCACACGTATTCATGTTTCAGATGTCTGAGAGGTTGTTAATGAGGTAATGTGAAAATTTACAGGAGGCAGTTATTACACTGGCAACAATAAATTTGGTGGTTGCGTGTTTTTATGTACCATTGCTCTAACCAAGTTTCTGTATGGTAAAGTCCTTAAATTGTCCCTGCGATCCTTCCTCCTGATTCTTGCCTTTAAATGTTGCTTTCATGGCTGTTTTTGGAACAGCATTCCTCAGGCTTTTGAGCGTTTGCATGTTTCGTGCAGCAATACTGCTGTTGCTATTATTTTCTTTATCGGTACCGGTTGAATCAGCAGTCTTTATTTGCTTCCACCATGGTCCTCAAGCACAATCTAGGTCCCCTGATGCAGTTTTTCGTTACTCCATCGAATGGCCTGATGGGACTAATGCATGCGAAAATGTTGGCTGCTCAGTCTACTGTGAGGTGCGAAGTAAAAAATTAAGCTTATAGATATAGGTGTTCTGATTTGTAAATATTCTATAAGTAAATGTGAACCAACACATTTACTTAAACTTAAAATAGAATCATCAAAATAAGAAATTGAAATGACAGCACAAGGCTGAAATCAGGGATTTTCACTCTGATAACATATTGAAAACTTAATTGGACCACAACAACAAATCCAAAGCCTTCTCAAAATGATTCATGTGGCTAAGTTAGTCGATGAAAATTTTGGCAATGAATATTTCTCTCTTGTATTTAGATGAATATCTGCATGTTCTGAAAAATAGAATATAACCTTTTTTTCTCCCCCTTCTTCCTCAAGTTATCTCACGTTTGTTGTGAACAGCTTGATGGCCAAACATTCAGACCCTGTCCAACTAGTGTAATATCATTAAGTAACCTCAGTGTGAATCATGAACACAAGCTGTACCTAAATGTCACAACTGGAGACGGAGAACGGAACTCATCAGCGTATTCATGGTTTATAGGTAAGTTGGTATTTCCAACAGTTCTTGGCATCACAGGCATCTTAGGGGATGCAGTGGTATTATGAATTAATGTTCTTTTGCTTAATTATCTGCAGACACAACGCCTCCAACTGCAACAATTTCCAGCAAGCAGAACTACACTGCTGCAGAAAAAGTCGATGTAGAAGTTACATTCAGTGAACCATGCACTGGAAAGGGTGGCTTCAAGTGTGTTGATTCATCCAATTGTGACGTGTGTTTTTCTCTGGCTCAGGCTTGTTCCATTATGTAATCTACGCAATAAATGGGATATAGAAAGTTCATGCTAACCTACAACAAAGGCTCTTTTGTAGGTCATAACCTATGGTCCTGCACATATCATTACCTCTTCCCTGCAAGTGATTAAACCCAGTATCAAGTATAGTTTTGAAGTCAGTATATCTCCTACAAGTATATATGGACGGATATTGCTTCAATTAGCAGATAAGTTTTGTACAGATCAGGCAGGAAATGAGTTTACGTGGACAAATGGTTCTGCTACAATAATTCACTTCGGTGAGAAACAAAATGTCCTTGCTAGTTTTACTTTGATATGGGCCATTGAGTTTACTGTTTTCCTGACTCACATCTCTTACTGAATAATTTCCTAGATCGAAGACCAGTCCAAGTAGATTTATGGACACCGATTCCATCCTATGCATTACCCATCAATGGAGTTCCAAGAACTATTCTTGCTACAAACAAAGAGGAGGGCTCGGTGATCTACTTGGACTTTAGTATTCCAATACTAAATACATCAGAGCAAGTTCGCAAGGCATTGCATGTAAATTCAGGTAGCTTGGTAACTTATTCCAGTAAAAGTCAAGGGAACCGTCGATATAGTTTTGAAGTAAGTAAATAATAAGCTGTTATGCTCTTATATGGCCTAGATTTATGAAGCTGTGAATTATGGTTATTCTTGATTTTTGTGTAGTTGGAGAACGTGTCAGGCACACAGATCGTGACAGTCAAATTACAAGCGGGTCTAGTTATTGGAAGAACAGGTGGTCCTGTCTCCTCTAGCCCATCTATTACCTTCCTATATGGTAATGTAACATTGTTTTAGCAAATTAGTTACTAACGCTTGATATGCTTTCTGGATTAATTGTGTTGAACTTGTCTTTCAGACTCACAAAAGCCTGGTGTAAAACTAAGCACCAGCACACCTCATGTGACAAAACAGCAATGCATTCAGGTGATAGTCGAGTTTACAAAACCCGTGTTTGGATTTGAGGCCTCCATGGTACAAGTGGATGGTGGGAGAATTGTAAGGCAGGTGGATATTTCTTATCATGTTTCCGAGCACCACCACTCCCTCAGTGCTTGCTTGTTGAATAGAGTCTAATATTTTGCATCCCCCAGGTTTAGGCAGCTTTCAAGAGCTCTATTCTCGGTATCCTTCCTGGCAGAATCTGGGAAAGTAGTGTCGTTGGCCATTCCAGAGGGGAAAGTGAAAGACATATCTGGAAATCTGAATCGGGCATCTAACAATTTGGAGGTGAAGCATTGTATGAATTTAGCTCCTTTCTTTATAATCATCATTTAATTGAAGTTTTCTTTTGGAATTTGAAAGTGTTTCTCACTCCTGTTCTGACATTTTAGTATCAAATAGATTCAGCTCCAGCAATGTCAGATGTACTACAATCATTTGTGACTGTTGGGATATTAGCTACATCATTGGCAGCTACTCTCCTTTCGCTTTCCTCTTCAAACCTTGGGGCAATATCTACTCTTGGATTTGGAAGTAGCTATTATGCCTATCCAAATCCCTCAATGAATTTACAAGTAAGCTTTAAGTTCTCAATGCATACTATCTTTCCCTTTACGAAGTTAAGCTCAAGATTTATTAGCAACAGCAAAATTTATCAGGGAATGATTGGACACGTACAAGTGTTTGTCCTCTCAGATTGGATTTCAGTAAACCAACCAATTGAATATTCGGAGACAATGAAAGGACTTAGGTGGCTCATACCCCATCACAAGCTTCCTTGGGAAAAGAAGCGTGACTCGTCAAGTGTAATAAGAGACTTCAAGAGGCCTTTTATGGGATTTTCTTTTCAGCATCCAATAAGGTTAAATTTTTCAAACACTCGCACCCTTCAGAATGACGAGCCGTGTCCAGTTGAAGCTGACTCCACAGCCAGTTCAATGAGAAGACTGCACAACACAAGCATAGCAGATAGCACTTATGGTCTTCCTCTCAGTCCAAAAGAATACTTTTTGTATTTCTTGGTGAGTAATTTGTATTTAGTCCTTTTCACTCATCCATGAGGACTTTCTACATTGTTTCATTCTTTTTCAGAGGGGAGAACCTTTATCTGCTACTTATTTTGTGAAGAGAATGGGGAAAGATGACGGGTATATTGCTTGTTACCCTTGATTTGATCTTAAAGTTTCTAGCTCCTTTTCCTGACTTTGAATTCCAACTGCAAAGAAATTATGATAGCATACTTGGCAGCATGAGACGATTTCAAATAAACCAAGATCTTGCTCTTTATTTTCCAGATGGGAAAATCTAAAGATGAACTTGTTCTGGCTTGCTGTTGGAGGAGGTAGCCTAATCGCTGCCCATTTCCTGATATTACTTGTCCTAAAGTTGAGGATGGGTAAAAGGGCTTGTGGGATTCTATCAATCCCTAGGTTTGAGCTATTTCTTCTAATCCTCCTACTCCCTTGTATATTGCAGTCTTCTGCGTTTGTACTTAAAGGTATTAAAACCATTTTCGCTTTGTGGATTCATTTATCTTGCTTCGAGAATTTGTAACTATGAATTACTATTTTCAGGTGGAACGACAACAGGAAAAATCACGGGCACATTCTTGTTAACAATTTCATCTGCTCTTGTTTTATGTTTATCTGTTTTTCTTTCAGTTGCGATATTTTCGGGAACCTTCCTTCAGTATAAGGAAATTAGAGAAAGATCTAAGAAGTATCCATGGCATACAAAATTCTGGTTCTCTCTCACAGGAACTCCTACTTTTGGAAAATGGTATTACCGAGAAGAGCTATCTTCAACTTTCCTCCTGCGTTTTGGAATACTTTTTGAAAACCTTAAGGGCCCTCCATCACATATATTCTCCGATCAAAACGATGCAAGTAACATGCCAAACGGCACCGGAAGTGGCCAAACAGGCATTGGACAGATGAGAGCTATTTGCTCTGGTGATATTAACGATGAAATGAAAATTCCAAAGTCCACATGGCTTCTTGGTTGTGCCAGATCCTCCTATGTTATTGTAGATCTATCGAGACGGATAGTCCTAGGGTTTATATCTGGATTACACTCGTGGCATGGATCAAGGCAAAGCATTATTGCACTGTCAATCACATTGTTGCAGTATGTCATGTTGTTTGCCACCAAACCATATATCAGCAGGGGAGTCCATATGGTGGAGGGTCTGTCACTTTTGTGTGAGGCAAGCATTTTCGGGTTGTTAATCATATCGGGTGACCCGAATTTATTGGAAAGAAAATCCTTAGGATGGACCATGTTGGCTCTTTTTCTCGTCCCTTTTCTGTCACAAATTGTCAACGAATGGTATGCCCTTGCCAAATTTCTATCAAGATTTTCACAGCCTCAGAAGAATTCATTCAAACTCAGATGCAAATTTGCTGGAAAGGGTCTTGTATTTCCATTCCTCCCAAGGAAGCATTGGGCAAGATTCTTACACGGATCCTCTCAACCCGAAACAGGCTTAGCTCCATTTCACTCTTTAAGTCCTGATATCGGAGCTGAAAGGAGAGAAAGCAGAGTCCAATGTGTTGAGTCAGTAAGTTCTATGACTGCAACTGTAGTACCAGTGCATAGTCCAGACGCACCTGGCTTCAATGATCCACAGACAAGTCGGATATCTGAAGAACGTTTTCTTAAAGGAAAGAGACCGGTAGAAAAGAAGCAGACGAGAGGACTCAAAATAGAATCAAAGGGTGAAGTGAAGCAGCTAAGGGAGTTGGCAAAAGCAATTTTCTTAGGGCATCGGTAACTAGAAAATATGTTAAAAACTTGAAATCAGGGACAAAACGACATATAGAAAAATGCCCTTATGGTCCATTTGACATATTAGACTTTTATGCAGTATGCTGTTTATATACCTGTACTTGCATGTTTAATGACGTAAGATTTTAGCTGAATTCTCCTTATTTAATCCAACTTCTTTTGAGGATCAAATTTGAGCCTTGAAAGATTCAAATCACTTCAAATTGCTGGAAATCTACTCTTCAATTTCAGTTCCTGTACAAAAAGCTAAGCTTGTTGCAATTTTTCACTAGTCTAATGAAACTGAACAAAGTAATGGCTCTAAAGGTATTACAGGGCATATTCCAATTTCCAACTATCCTCCATATTCTGCATAATTGGGAAAATTTTGATAATCTTCTCCATCTAGCGCCGAGAAAGATTCCCCTATCGATTCTTTTTCAGTTTGTTGAATCAGCAAGCGATTGATGCCATGGACAACATGCCAATCGCTTGTGTATAGATCCGGAAATATGATTGGTACATCATTAAGCACAAGAACATCACCAGACTCCATAACCTTGATCACAAATCCATCTGCGAACGAGGGGAGTGCAGTTCCATCTGCAAGAATAAACAAATCATTCCACTGTAGCAGCCTCGGGACAGCGTGTCTCCGGAAAACTAAAGCGTAGTCACTCGCATTATTCACAGATTCTCTTATTGCATCATCAACTGGTGCAAATATCGTCAATCCTGTCTGATTCATAATCCCTCCAAGCTGCATATCAAGACAGGCTGCCATTACGGAGAAGCCCCGTGTCCCGAGGAAATCTGCAGCACAATTAAATGAACCGAAACCGACCTTGGCTGGGTCTTGCTTCGATATGTTGATACCATCAGGGCTACTAGACTCAGGACTTAACTCGGGTCCAAAACCAGGACTGACCTTGCAAGAAGGATCAAGAAAATGATCAACTCCATATGTGACAATCGATCCATCATCATATGCGACGTTTTCATTTAAAGCGACACCGTTTAAGGACAATTCTTTCTTGCGATTAGAAGTAGTTCTTAGCAAAGACCGGTTTGTCAATAATGTGACCAATCTTGAAACATGTGGGAGAGACTTGAGGCCTTCGATGGAGATTCTTGTGGGTAAAATGTGGTATTCCAGGAGACAAATAGAAGGTTGTCTTGAAAGGGCAAAGGCAGTGTCTGTTGGGGTGAATATGGTGGCGTTTGGGGAAGCAAAATCGAGAAACTTGGCTGCCATTGTAAGTGTTAAAGCCATGGAGAGATATCCCGAACTTGAAAGAATGGAGGTGAAATTGGGAGCAGTTATGGAATGTGGGAAAGCAGATGACGAATAAGAAACTGTGGGGAAGAAGATGAAGAAAAGAAGGGCTGCAATAATGAAGATGCTGCTCGGCTTTAGGGTTTTCCGCCATGGAAGCGGAGGAAAGGTGGTTGTTGAAAAGAAATTGGAAAGGGGAAAAATTTAGCGGGAAAAGCAGAAATTCTGTTTTGTTAGTTAATTTGAAAATTAAAAGAAAGGCAAGATGTTGGAATGGAAATTTAAAAAGAAAAGGAAAAAGAGACTTTCTTCAATTCGATATGACAAAAAAATATGAGCATGTTTTTCCGAATTGAAGTAAACTTTGAGCCTTAACTACCACTTAAAAGGTGGACGATTGCAAATATTAGACGATTTTGAATCCGATTATTGGCTTGTTGTGATTCATGATTTTTTTATCCTAATCACCATTAGGATTTTTCTATCATCACTTATCATTTTGGTAAAGATAGGTAGACATGAAATATTTGGAATTTTAATATTAGAAATTAAAGAAAGAGCTTATAATTGTTGTTTCAATACCTTTTTAAAATGTTGAACTTTAATCATATCATATTTTAGTATATAGTTTCATTTTGAGGATTAGTAACTGACTATTTTTACTGCATCAAAGTTATCACTTAGCTCTTAACCCTAAAATGGATCAAAGAAGAGGTGGGAACCTTTGGAATTTGATATCATTTTTATTTTTTTTTTCACGCAATCAATAATCCCAATCTTTAAAGAGATTGATGATCCAAGTCATTTTACTCCCTTCAAAAAATAGGAATATCACTTTATCACTTAAAAATTTTCTTAGTAAGACATATTTTGGACATCAAATGGCATTTATGGGTGTTCACCAAATTGATCGGAAGCTGTTAATCCATATGTGATTATTTCATAATATAGTATGGGTCTACCACTCAAACTATAAATCATCATGAACAAAATTTATATTACTTTAAACCAAATTGAATCAGAGTGTAGAAAAGATTGATGATCCAAGTCATTTTACTCCCTTCAAAAAATAGGAATATCGCTTTATCACTTAAAATTTTCTTAGTAAGACATATTTTGGACATCAAATGGCATTTATGGGTGTTCACCAAATTGATCGGAAGCTGTTAATCCATATGTGATTATTTCATAATATAGTATGGGTCTACCACTCAAACCATAAAGCATCATGAACAAAATTTATATTACTTTAAACCAAATTGAATCAGAGTGTAGAAGAGTTTTCTCTCCACCTTCTATATTATTGATTTCATTTGAAAAAAAAAAATATTCTACTTTATTTCCATTTAATCCTAGTTATTTCAACTTTAAAACTCTTACATTTTATATTTTTTTGATGGTACAATAATGTTGGGAAGTAAAAATTCAATTTAATACATTGATGGAAATAAACAAGCAAATATGATGGCCAAATATTCAAAGTATTAGAAAAAGAAAAAAAAGAAAATTCAATTTTCAAATCGTTTTAGGAAGCATGTTTTTACTCATGTTAAAAAAAAATCAATATAAAAAAAATTCTATAATGATTTATTTTAGGGGAAAATGCAAATAATTTCTCAAACTTTAATTTAGGTACCGATTAATCCTCTAAACTTTCAAAATATATTTTAAAATTCTATAAACTTTAATAAATTGGTATATAATCTTTATAGGTTGAAAATAACCGTTTTAAATTTTAATTTTGATATACAAATATCTATTAAACTTATCAAATGTACTTTAAAATTTCTTAAACTTTGATAATAGTGTTACTTTTTCTAACTAAAAAAGAAAATATATTTTATATTATCAATATATTAAAATTTAGAGAGTTTTAAAGTATATTTTGAAAGTTTAAAATGTCAATATGTACCTATAACAAAGTTTAACAAGGTTACTTTTAATTTTCCCTTTGCTACATTATTTTATATTTTTCCATCACCACTATATTTTACAAGGATTGAAGACAAAAGAGACCATCTTGTTTTTCCTCTAAGAAACAATAGTGAGCATAGTATATGAATCATGAGAGTCTTGAAACAACAGTTTACATCCAAAATGAGTTTCATTGCAATACTACAAATTAAATATCAAATCAACCATAAATTTAACCGAACAAAAACTTTCCTCGACAATTATTTGCCCTTTCAAAAACTATTTGAGTTATAGGGTTTGTCGAGACTGATAAATTTTCAAATCAAATGAATTATTTCCTGATTTATTCCATTATTCCATCGAATGAACTATTAGAATTCCTTAATCACTAGAATATTTTGTATGCTCATACTCATCGCTTCACAATCAATAATAAAATTTGGAAAATATTACTATGATACAAACACATAACCTAAAATACGGGGATTCCTGAAGATATAAGACTGAGATATGTTTGCTGAGATGTCTCTTTCTTGAGTCACAAAATGACATAAGCCTATGTATAATATACCAGTCCAGCACTTGACTTTGGAGGATAAGGAAAGGGCATCAATAATTCATCAATGATGATCTCTTATTCTATTTTCTTGTTAAGTGTCTTTCCTTGGAGGCTATACTATAATAAAAACCATTGCCTTCCGGAATTTGGTCGATGGCTCCCTATTGGGACAAGAGTTCCCATTTGGAAATGTCCTGCCTATCTCAATCATTTTGAAACAAATAATAATAGATGTTGATGTATTGATTGGGGTATACACTAAAAAAGAGTTCAGTAATATTAAATTGGGCTTGAATACATTTCTTTAAGTTTAATTCGAAAGATATTACTTGATAAGCTCGAGTTCACTCCGTTGAAATTATTTAGATGGGGCAAAAGATGTCATTGTGTTTTTAATTATATTTCATCCAAGTCATTTACCTTTGCTACTTTTTGCTAGGATAAGATTTAAATTTCATGTTATAGATCATAAAGATATACAACTACAAGAGGTTTAATAAGTAAAAAAAAAAAAAAAAGATATACAAAATATCCATGAAAAACCTAAAAAATAAAATTAAAAAACAAAGTCTATAAAACCACCAACAAGATTAAATTAATATATTATGGGATAATGATAATGACAATGATTTTTCCTCACAATATCATCGCTAAGCTGGCAATTTGTGTTAGTATTATATTTCATATATGTGTCTAAACGAATCCATATTAGGAAAACCCTAACTCTCAACACGATCCAGTATCAATCATGTATAAAAACCTAATAAACTCGTAATCCAATCCATTATTTAGCATACCTTATATCTATATTAAACCCGTTTATCAATTAGAAACTTATAACTAAATTTATAAAATATTTATAAAGAAATGAAAAAGGATGGTCATAAAACTAATATCAACAATTGTAAATGATATAGGGTCTTAGAATTAAATATAAAATTACAGCCTGAACAAAAATTTTAATAAAGTAAAGTATGATAAAAAAAAAGAACAAATCTGAACATTCATGGGTTATATTCCTTGTATTAATCGAACTTTAGAAAGTAAGTCGTGCTTGGTGAAGTAATATGAAAATAAAAGCATATGAAAGCTGAAAAATAAACCTAACTTAACGATTTAATAACAGTAAAGGGGAAAAGTTGGTCCTCAAACAACATTTAATAGATAAAGCAATACGAAAGTAAAATCAAAAGTAGCAACATAATTTGAAAAGCTAATGTTGGTCCTCGCATATAAATATTGCACCTTAGCAAGACCTAGAGTAGGATCACATACCAATGATCCTAAAAGATTATCACAAGTACAAAGGCAAAAAGTTTTTCAAAGAGAACCAAAACGCTTGATTGTAACATTATAGAAAAATTAAAAATTTATTGGCCTAAAGAAACATATATAAGATAAAATATAAACTTCTATTAATGAAAAAATCCGTTTGAGTGGCAAGATGAAACTAAGATAAATCATGAATGGGAACGTTTGGCTCTTCCTATTTGACCTAAAACCTCATCCCTCTATAGATGTGATAATATTTTTCTTTTAAAATATTTCGAACTTGGAAATTGAGAACTAAAATTTCCTTTGTTCATAGTAGATGATCATACTTGTATCTTTAAATGAGAGTATGAGATTTATAAGTTTAGAAAAGAGATTTGCTTGACTACATATGAGAAGAAGAAGAAAGAGATAATCACTAAATGAAAAGGAAAGGAAAGTTAGAAACTTAAAACCTAGCCAAAAATAGAAATCGACACATTGGAATGAAAGATATAATAAAAATGTAAATTTTATTAATATTCGCGACTTATTTATAAAACCTATTTAATAAATGGGTTCTAAATAGATTTAGTTATATATAAATTTAGATATGAATTTAAGCAAGTATGTCTAAATCTGACCCATTTAGTATTTGTGCTTATTTTTGTCAACACAAACTTGTTTATAATCTTGACATGTCATGTTTGACTTGGTGGATTGGGTTCCTAATTACTAAACCTAATCAAAGCACTCAATTTCTTTAACAATTCTCATTTAGGTCTTTGAATCTCTTGCTTACTCTACCATATATATGACACCACATATATAGAGTTACAAGAAACTAAACGTAAAATGGTATATTACAATATGGCATCAACAAAATATAAAATAGAACACTAACATAGATATAACAGCTTTGATTTGGCCCTTTTTTTCTAAATGCTATTCCACAAGGGATTTCGTGTAAATTTAATATATTAATTCAATAAGTCTGGGCATATGTCCTTCCTTGTCATGGATACACTGATTGCTTGTATGGTAGAATTGTGGTAGATACGGAGCAAGCACATTAAGCGTATAGCTATTTCGTAGGGTTGCAATAGATGAATGGGACACTATAGTGGATGTTTGATAAAGGATCATACTATTTATAGCTGATTAGTGAATTCAGTATGAGTCAGATTTTCTTGTACTAAGGTGTTGATATCAAGGGGTATCAATATGTCGATATTTAGGATAAACGCGAAGAAGGGTTGGTGATTACTTGTCCTGGCAAGTTCATGCGGTCAAAGGTGGGGATTTGCCTCAAACGGTGATTTAATCCGTTCGATTTGGGTTAGTGAGAAAAAAAAAAAGAGAGATAAATTTTTTAAAAAACTTTCAACTAATTAACACTTATAAGTTTTTTCCTTTTTATTTTAAGTTCTCGCTACTTAGGCTAAACGATTTTTTTTTTTTTTCACAAAGAAAAAAGAGACCCTTAATTGGCTTTTTTTTTTCAAATCTAAAAGTTAGAAATATTACTGCTATTTTAGAAATTAAAAGTATTGAAATAAAAATTAGTTTGTACCGTAGAACTTTTTATAAAAACAATTGAAATGACTAATCCAGTAAACACGACAGTTTTTCTTGAATATAAAAACTGAGTAACAAAGTTTTTTAAAAAATTAAAAATTATTTTAGAACTGCTATTGTAAGCCTCATAACCAGTCACTCGAGAGTTCGATCGGCTAAAAGATTCGATCGAACCTGAATCATAAGTAAAGTTGGAAATATTAATAAAAATGATCCTGTAAGTTCGAATTTAAAAAAATAAGCAATAAAATAAAAAAATATAAAAAATTCAAATTTTTAGTATATAACTCGTTATTTATCTAAAATACATAAAATGTATTCCGATAATTAACGAATTACTAGAGATAAATTATATGTATATTAAAAATCATAGAATGACCTAAATAATATTTAGGAATATTTATTTGTACTATATATAAATTTATATGTAGGTAGAAATACGCGTAATTACTTAAAATAATACTAAATAATTAAAGAAAATTTATAATTAATTAAGGAAAAATAAAAAAAAGGAATGATATAGATTTGGGTTGTGGCGGCTGGGGAAAATAAGAAAAAAAAATTTTCAATTAAATTAGAACAACACAAAAGTCAAATTGGAAGAAAATAAGGCAATTGTTTAATCAAATTAATGCACAATAATTTTCCCAAAGCTCTATAAATACTCCAAATTTTTCAGAAGCTCATTTTGAATGTTAGGAAGTTTAGAAAAATAGAGAGATGCAAAATTGAGAGTAAATTAGGGATTTAGAAAAAATCACAAAAAATCTATACAGTTGGGGTTTTTAAGGAGAACCCAGACCTGATGAGTAGTTGAGAGTAGACGGCCACCACCACCACACGGTGGTGGTAACACCTAGGTGGGTCGACACACCCATGACCACCGACGGTGGCCGGAGCCACCCAAATCGATGAGTTCAATTTCTAGCTAGATTTTGTGTAATTTTGTAAAAATAGTAAATATTCTTCTAAAATTATGAATTTTGTTATTCTGGAATATTTTTATATTTAGTTTTTAGGAAAAATATTATTTTGATGAAAGTATGTCCTGTGATATATGATCCTTAAGAAATCATACAAAACTGAGTATGTTTCGATTTAGAAATAGATGACCTTAAGAGTGTAGTTTTGAACCCAAATTTTTTGTGTAAGCTAATTAGATGATATAAAATAGTGCTATGAAGTCCGTTTTTAAAAATTAATTTTCTAAATTTTTAGATAATTTTTAGGCCTTAAAATGAGGCATAAAATGGGTAATTTAAGGTTAATTAAGTAATTAAATAGTTAATTACTGATTTAGTCAATAATTATATGCTTTAGGATGTTAAAATCTGATGAAGTATGATACTTGTAGCATTTAAGATGTTAGATATAATTATTAGGTTAATTATGTAGTAAATAAGTAATAGGGAAAAATAGTAAATTTTAAGTTAATTTTGTAAATTAGGGTAATTAGGTATAAAATATGATTTAGAATTAATTTTGAAATTTTAAAATGATAATTGATGTTGGGAGATGGTAATTAAGTGATAAAAATATTATATATATATTATATACATAATAAGTGATAATACATAATATGTAATTATTGGAAATATAATAAATAGAAGATATTAGAATAAAAATTAATATTATATAAATAATAGAGATATATAATAAATCTGATAGAAATCTTAAATTTATGTAAATATATAAAAAATGTAAAAAATTTTCAAATCAGGAATAAATTCGGTACACTATTAAAGATTTAAATATACCGGATATAATAAAATACTGATTAAGGGTAATTATGGTATTTAGGATATCTGGAAGTAATGTGATTAATTTTACATTATGAGTTAAAACAAGTTTCTAGAGTTCGGGTATAAAACACTACTTAGAAATTGAACTAGAATTAAATTTAGAAATTAATGCGGAAATTGAACTCGAACTTGGCCCTAAACCCAGAATAATTGTAAAAGATTTAAGAACCTAGATAATTGGACATATTAAACCCTAACCAAAAGATAACAATAAGTGTTATAGGATAAAATCAACCTATAATAGTTATATGAAAAATCGAAACTACGTTTGTATTATAGGGATGATCGGCGATGGCCTGTATGAGCCAGACCTCGAGTAAGTGAGCAAGGAGTCGAGATAAGTTAGGATTAATACGATGTTGTATTTTGGAGGCATAAGATTATATTTGGTTGTGCTTATTAGATAGTTAGTTATGTGCATGTGCTTGATTATGAGTGATATTATGATTCTGTTTATTGTTTTGGCTTGTATTGTATAATTTGTATGAAATGATTGATCATCCTAAATTGGACCTAATCAAATATATGACTTATAATCATAATCGGACCTGCATGGCAACCTATTAGGGGAAACCTAGAATTGTCCAGCTAAATACCGACTCCTTCGAAAGGGATAGCGTATGATTGCATAATGGTCCCTTCTTCATTCTTAGTTGAACTAAGTGACAAGAGAAGAGATCGCGGAGAGGGTAAAGTTAATGGTTCGAAGGTAGTTGCAAGAGAAGCAGTGTCTCTATTGTATAAGCTTAGGTTTGGTTATGAGTTGTTGCATTAATGGCAACTCCTCAACCCAGATCAAAGCGGACGCAATTTCTCTAATCTTACGACAGACCGAACAATGTCGTGCGATTGTATTTGCTTGAACATGCATTACACCTAATAAGTTGGTTGATAACCTTGTTATATTTATGGTATAGTTTTACGTCCTTCATCCTAATTTACTGAGCTATAGTTGCTTACATCCCTATAGACGTCGTGCAGGTACTGGCTAAGAAGTGACTTATAAATATTTCGAAACTAGCAACTGCTGGATCCTAGGTAGTGAGGAAAAATATTTGAAGAACAAACATTTATTTTTAAGGTCTAAGCTTTTATTTTAGAATTTTTCATTTCTGAATAATGTAATAATTAAGAAATATATTACGGTGAAATATTGTAAACGTTAATTGTAATTATTGAATTATAGTGTATATATATTTTCTCACTTTCTTAAATAAATGATTTATTTAAATTACAAATTGTTTACTTCAAAGTGGGTTAGTCGTGGACGCCTTGTGTAGATTAGATCTAGGATAGCAGTTGTAAGGTCAACTTCTATCTTAGAAGGATTTACACGGCGAGGCTGTTACAATTCTGCCGCTTCGGGGTGTGACTGCTATAGTCTAATTCTATGTACCGAATACATAGACAACTGTTAACACAACACAACACAATAAAAAATATAACAAGCGCATCCTCATTACATCTCATATATAATATAATTTTTTACTATATGATACAATACTATTACGTAACGGAAGTATTGTACAAATGTTTACTATCCAAATTTAATTTCTTCCAAATTTCAAATTCACATATAGTAGTAGTACACATAATTGTTATATAGGGAAGGAAAAAAAATAAAATTACACGAAAAAGAGAGAAAAAGAAAAAAAGGATAGGCCATAAGCTGCTAAACTGGCCTGCATCAAATCGATCATTATTCATCCGCCCCTAGGCCCATGACTCGCTACAACCCAGCCCTAAATCTAATTTAAGATCATTAGATATGCTAGATGTGTGTTTTAGTTTCATGCCTCAATGGGTTTGCTTGTATTTGTCGCCAATACCTACATAACCTAATAATTGCTAGTATTTGTACTGGTTGGATTCTTATGCATTTTGTAAAAGTATTTAAATTGCACAAAAATTGCCATTGTTTGTGATTTGTTTGTTGGGCAATAACATTTACTCGTCTGGAATCATGGTATACCCATTTTGAAATTTGCTTTAAAAAAAAAAATTGGATAATAAAAAAACTTTGGATAAAAATACTAGAGTGTAGATCCTGAGCCTTATGTATCCTTATTAAATAACAAAACACATGGTATACTATCATGCACTTAGTGTTTAGAGCATGACATTAATTATTAATTACGATCTTTACCTTTTATTGTTAACAACCATTGAAAGATGATTGCAACCTCTTAATATTTAATACTCGGGATTAATCTTTAGGTAACTTGAGTAGCTAGAAGCTCCTAGCTTAATTAAATCGCAATTGCAATCAAGTAGGCATTAAGTCTTGAAAATGTCGACTTGGTTTTATAAAATAAGTTGAGCAACTTGCAAAAGAACAGATCTTATCGAGGAAGCTTGCTTCTTTGATCGGAATATCCGGTTTTGTTGACTCTCTAGAACATTGCGAAAGACCGAGAGCTGGAGCCTAGAGGCCGTCAGAGATTTATTATTGTAAAGTAATAACTAACAATTGACAAGGAGTTCAATTCCATAGGTTCCTTGTTGAGGACATAATTGCTAAGGGTTTGATATATATATATTAAAGGTTTTAGTTAATGCGCATAGCAAATCCTTCAGAAGACAAGTTCTATTTGCTTTCTATCTTATACAGCTGTAATTTGCGCAAACATAACAACACAATTTTAATGTACTTATAGATATTAATAATAAAACGTAGGAATCAATATTATACATACATACATACACATATATATATATTTGATCGTGTATATTCTGCAATTAAGTTTTATAGACAAATCTAAATATCCCTATAATGATAGCAAAAATATATTATTTGCCCAGAATTTATGACATCTTATTATTTGTTATTGCCCTTGGATCAAGATAAATATTTAAAGAAGATATAAATATTTAGATAAATACATTGTATGATTAAAATCATTCCTACTGGATTAAGAGAAAAATATCTAAATTATACAAATAAATGGATAAAGCTAAATGGGTATCCTGACATGCTTTGTTAATAAGGATATGGAATATTAATATCATTAATGGCTCGTTAATATGAAAGAGCATAAATAATCCATTGACTTAAGGTTTTTATGTATTTTATATACAAAATATCAGTGTTTGGTGCCCTAAAACACAATCTTATTTGAGATCCTAAATAATACTATTGGTTACACAATATAAAACGTAGAGCTTGATGTAAATCATGGTTCTAATTGCCAACCAACGAACAAGGATTTGGGCTGAGTGTAAGATAAAAGGGGAGGAATTCATAAATGCTGCAAGGGAAACAAAGATTGTAGAATGGGACGCAATGTTCGACTGGTAAGTAGTGGCCATTCAAATGATACGATCGGATATCTGATCACAATGTGTCCTCCCTCCCATTCGATGGTGGGTAGGCACCATCCAGGCTTGGATGATCCTCCATCCTACAAAGTGCCATCTGGATGACAACTTAAACTTGAAGCGCATTGACCACAAAAAGGATCAATCTTACTATTCGTGCCACTTGAACAGTATAACCTCGATAAGCGTAAATTAGGTTGAGTTTTCCTAGTTTTGTTTTATTTAATATTTTGCGTATTTCCTAAAATGCCTCTGACATGAATTAGGTTTTATATTAAGTTTTTTTTTTTTTTTGACAACATTATTATTACGAGAATTTTAACATAAATGTTGTCTCGTGCAAGATACCCTTTTCTTGAGTCATCTTTTGAGTACTGAGAGTTCGTTTTCATTTTAAATTAGTTGAGTAAAATTTCAATTAATTCTATTGATTGTGGTGAACTTAATTAGTAATTAAGGTAGCGTTTGATTGTTAACATTAAATATAATAAAAAAAAAACTAGATAATACAAATATGAGTATAGGTAGTAGTTATTATAATATGTTTAGTTTGTATAGTATTGGAAAAAAATTTTTGTGATGTTTCTTATTTGACATGTATAAGTTTTAGACTTAATATTTTTTTTTTATATTTATACCCTCAATTATCTTATATTTATTTTATGATATTTTTATATTATTTTAAAAGTAAAAAATTTAAACATTATTTGATTTTTATACTTTCAATAATGTCTAATATTTATATAATTACTTTTATATCCTCAGTACTCATGTTTTTGTCCAATAAAGTTAACTTTTATACTATATTTTAAATGGAACAAATTTTGATAATTTTAACTAACCTTTTACACCCTTTTCTGTTTAGTAATCAAACTTAAATTGTAAACTAAATATTTTTTTTTAGTTTAATCTCATAAATTTTATACAATCAAACGATACCTAAGTGTTATATCTATTTCTTTTAGCAACCCATAATTATTTTAGCAATTGTGAGTAATATGAATTGTTGGTTTAATTACAAGACCAATTTGTCTTAAATACCAATGCCTAATATCAATTATTGATTTTGTCCATATCCTTTTAATTTCTATACCAAATATATATGGAATCACATAAAAACCACATCTTCTTATTATTCTTTGAATTGTTGCCCATCCAGATTATGACACTAGTTGAGTTTGCTACATATGAGAGAATAATGATAACTCAAGGTAAAATTCATTGTTATCTATGATTAGATAGTTGATATGGTATCACTTAGCTAGGATACAAAGTGATTCATAAGTCATTGTGTGATAGAATTTATTAAGTTTAAGTTATCTCGAAAGTCAAGTTAAACCATTGAACATTAATGATAAGTAATGTTTTAATTGAAATATCAATAGAAAAAGTTTATTTATATAGTAACTGGTTTATAATGGTTTATAATTTATAACTTTTTTATGGGTTGGGTGGTGATAATTATTGCTAGACAACCATCTTAGTTTGTGTCTAAATAAGAATTACTTTTGTGTATAGAAATGAGGGTTGCAGGCAATAACAAAGGTAATAAGAATAAGGTGATAGATTAAAAAGACTTATGTCAGGATCAAAATTAATTTGTTCCAAAATAATAAAAAAATTATTTTGAAATCGGAAGCAATTTAAATCTTGGTTAAATGCATTCCTAAGCGTTTGATGGAGGATATATACATTGAATGGAGGAACCATCAGTTGGCATTGAAAAGTCAAAATGAGTGTAAATTATTTTATAAGGTTTTGTACCGTCCTTCCCTGTGCACTGTGCAGAATGAAGACATTTACAGAACATTGAATTACTTTATTCGATGTTAAAAACGTTCTGTCCCCTAGTCTTCTAAATAAGATCTAAGTCTTTGACGAAAGTCTGCTGTCTTTTCGAAAAGATAAAAATATAGTTATTTGGCGAGAAGAAGAAGAAGAGAATCTTTCTTCTGGTAGACATGTGGACGCACAGGAAATGGATCAATTTTAAGAACGGGTAGTGAACCCCCTTTTTTAAATTACAACGGGGCCGAGTGGTATCACTTGAATCTATACCATTATACCATTTTTATGACAGGATAAGTTCGTGCCAACTGTGTTATAAAGATTTAGTTGATAGTAAACTTTTGCTTCCCAGTTTTGAACTTCTGAGCCAAATTATTTAGCGATATAAAGATTGGAATATGTTTATATCATTGTGTGTATAAATACTATTAGAGGGATTATATTTTAAGTCCTTAGATGAACACTTCTACGTATGGAATATGAGTTAGTCTCTCTTGAACTCTATCATTAACAAAGGTTCATGAGAAAAAATATTTTTCTATAAACAGCTAATTTTATTTTGCATTTTACATGGCATGCATAGTGTTGTTTGTTGTCTTCACTCGAGATTCGAGTTGAGACAATAGGCTTGATTCTCGAGCAACGTGAGTTTGGAAAATTAATACTTAAGTAACTTGATTTGTAAAAACACATCGAGGTTTAATGTAGTGAAGGCATTCCAATGCTCAAATTATTTTCTATTAAAAAAGAGAGCAAAGTAACGACTATATTTATGAAGGTGATAATAGTTGAAGGTCTCATCTCTTATTTATAGGTGGTGAGACCAAGATATTTTAACAAAGATCTATATTACCATATTTAGAGTTAAATATCTCTCAAATTAACAAGTGTATCTGTTTAAGTAGATGCACATTTTCTACAAGCCAGTATGTATCTTTTTTAAATATTTACTCTTAATATAGTTATCTTAATATCTACTCCACCCTAGGTTAAGGGAGCCGGGTCTACATGAACTCGAAAGAACTCTCATTAGTAGAACCATAAGCCCTAGTTGGAGATAGTTACATGAGTTGTAGAGCTCCCTAACAAGTATTAGAGTAATGTTACAAGGAACTTACTTAAGGACAGGTGAAGTTAAGCTGGGTAGATTGACTCACCACAAGGAGCATAATGTAGAACTCACTAGAGCAGCGAATAGAGCCAACCGGGGAGAGGGGGGTGGGGGGGTGGTTTGAGTCAAACAAGACCTTAAATTTGACTTGGAATTAAGTTGGTTCGATCTAGATGAGAGGTCAAGTCCTTGTCAAAATGGACCTTTCTAAATTACCTAAAAGTAGGGTAAGGTTGGATTGGTACAGGGGGGTGTAAGTCTAAAATTACTTGTCAACGTATAAGTACATAGATTTTATAGAAAATTTTCATTCCATTGCGTTTTATTGCACTCAAAAATCCAAAATATACAAAATCTATGATATATATAATTAGTTGAAGCCTCTGTTATGTGTGTATTAATAATGTAAATATACCACAACCAACTTAATAACGTAAATTAGTAAATACAAAAATGCATTACGTGCTGTAATCTTATATTATTGTTGAAACGAATATGCTATGTGAAAAAGTTAGCAACCTTGAAGCTTGAGGAACGTGATACTGTGTTTCAAGAGAAATGCCATTTTGCGTTGAAACAGTAAACTTACCAACTTTTAATTAATATCATTGTAATCTAGCAATATAAATATTTATCTTCCAATTGAATGGATTAGATTTAATTTAAAAAAAGTTATAACTGCTCCATTAAGTATCATAATTTGGATAATGGAGAAGTTGTTGGAGACATAAATAAAAAAAGGGTGATGAAAATAAAATATCTGCGAAGAAAAGGGATAAGTCATAAAAATGAAAAATTACAAATAAATTACTAATTAAAGGCATCACTACTGGAAAGATTAAAGACATAATAGCAAACTTCTGGTGTTATGTATATAAAAAATTTCAGATAATTACTATAACTATATTAGAAAATCTTTTGCCATGGAAAATATAAGTCGCCTTAAGAAATTGAATTTTATAAAGTAATTACCAAGTGCCACCTAAGACCACATTAGGTTAGGAGATTGAGAAAAGGGACAGCGAAAATAATTATGCTATCTAGTAGTGCCTAATGGAACAACCATGATAATGTTGGTAACTAAAATTAGCATTGTTCAAATAAGGATGATCGTGATTTTTTTTTAAAATCAATTTTATCAATTCCTAATCTCTTTTTATTGTATGTCTTGAGTTTATATAGATTCGGGCTAGGGAGGGCGTTTTAGGCAAATAAAAGAGAGAGAACAAAAAAAAAAAAAAGAATTAAAAGGAGAAGCAAGGATTGTTACGTATTTGATGGACTCCAATCTGATGTCTTAGGATTTTGGTTTTTTGTAACTCTATTGACAAGTCATTATGTATAATGGTAGAGTAATTGAGAGAGTGGAATGTTCTAAGGACTCGGTTTAGAGGAAAATTACTTTATGATTGTGAGAAAATTATCATCACATTAATATGTTGACTGTTGTCTGTGGTTTTTCTTTTCTTTTTTTTTTTATCCCTCCACATAAATTTTGTATGTTATTCTCTCTTGTTTACTTTTTAATTTTCTTATTTATTGAATGCTCTATATTTTGTAACCTGCCATATCGGCTTTAAGAAGTTAACATCAAAATGAGGTGGAGAGATTAAGAATCTTGAGAGTTTATGATCTAAATAACAAAGAGAGTTAACAAATGCAATGTTGAGAAATTTGATAGCTACACAAATTCTAGGTCATGGCAAGTATGGGCATAAGGGCATCTAGATTTGAAGAAGGCTTTGGATAAGCAATACCTACCCATGATGTTATTGGGTAAAACTTGATAATGGTCTCAACATCCAAGTAAGTCTAGTGATTTGGGGCTACAAGGAGGATGGCCCAGATAAAATTGTTATTGATGTAGTAGTTGTTGAGTCAGAGGATGGTGAACTGTTATTAAGAAAATGAACAGAGTAGATCTATATATTAGGTTTTAGACTAAGGAGTTCTTTCCATATGTTTTATTAGGTTGGCTCCAGACCTACAAGCTTGTGTAAAATGATTCTCTATGTTAATGTAGGTAGAGTCCTGATCTGATCAGAATGCATAATGAGTAAATGTGCATGGTCTCAATGTAAGGTATACACTAGAATTAACTCGTAGCGTTTCATTTCTTCGCTTGATGGATTATGCCAAAATTTATATTACAATGAGATCTAATAGCACGAAGGTGTTTCTATGGAGGTTTGGTGGTGATGAGAACATACCAATCTAATTATTGCCTATCTTATAGGGACAGTAATTCTTGGTGATTTTCTAAGGGATGCCAATCCTAAGGTAGAGGATCCCGTCATTTATGTTGTTGAGTGTGATGAGAAAAAGGATTATGTCATGCGATAAAAATGTCCAATTTGCTTCAGTCAAGTGTTATAATGGATCCCGAGCTGAAAAGATTCTGGACAAAGGTGGAGGCAGAAAGATTTAAGGAGTACCTAGTGATTCGGTTGTAATAATCAGGAAGAGTAAAGAGGTTTCACATATTTCAATTGTTATAGCTAACCATAGCTAATAGGGTAAATAGATGATGTCATCTATGAATAGGATTGTGAGAGTTCATGGGTTTGTATTGTGAGGTGAGCAACACTAAGTCAATAGAATTTCATAGCAAGTGTTGCTTTGAGTGCATTAACGTGATGTATGTGTTTATTCATAAAAATTAAGTTGAGGTGGAGATTTGCTGACTTCATAATATTATTATGTACATTTTAATTGATTTGTAAATAATTATAATTTTAATACGTTGTTTAATTTTGACAAGTTTGTATTTTGTTATAAAGTTAGTGATATCTCCCTCTATCTATCTGTGGTACTATAAAGTAATAATGCAATTGTTCTCTCTTTTTTTTTTTTTACTTTTTGATGAGATAATTTGAGCTAATTGATTTATATTTTTAATACATTATTTATATGTTATGCAACGCAATAAGTGTTTTATTAGAAAATAAAACATGCTATTCTGCCAATTCCATAACTTGGCATAGAATACTCACTTGTTGACATACTTAGCAGCCAACAATTCCATTCAAGTTGTGTTAGGTTGGATACCCATGCTTGCGTCTAGGTTTTTGGCTTCTTATAACTCTACATGCTATTATGTATATTTGGTATAGTATGCAAGAGATCCAAAAAAAAAAAAATCCTAAAAGGCTTAATTATAGGAAAAAAGTGCTCTATGATATTATCTCCACTATAGTGGTTTGTTTAATCTTACCTCTTACACTTCTTTTGGGATTTTCCATATAAATTTTGTGCATTATACTATCTTCTTTACTTGTTACTTTTCTTGACTATCATACGTTCTATAACTTATAACATAAAATCTAGATCCAACCTAACATCTTTTAAAATGGACATTAACAACAACAATCATTCTCAAGATATTGTTGTTATCGTTTACCAACTTCTATGACTAAACGTTTCCCATTGGCATAATTTTTCTATTAATGCAGTATTACATTTTTTCCCCTTGAATTCTAA
This sequence comes from Lumnitzera racemosa, assembly GCA_024138005.1. Lineage (NCBI taxonomy): Eukaryota > Viridiplantae > Streptophyta > Magnoliopsida > Myrtales > Combretaceae > Lumnitzera > Lumnitzera racemosa. The sequence continues at coordinate 10,327,098 of JAMXBC010000012.1, read as the reverse complement.
GTTGTACAAAACCTAAAAGGTTTTGTTGATAATTTTTGTTAATATAGCAAAATGTACTAAAAAATTTGGAGATCCAAGAGTTAAAATTGAATTAGAAACAGGCTCTATAAAACGTGTTTTAGTTAGGTTAATATTAGGGGCCATTTGATCTTCTTTTTTTTCTTTTCCTTTTAACAACTACATAATTACACAACTATTACGAGAGAGTGGAATCGAACCCGTTGATAGTGTTTATGCCAACTAGGTTTTGGCATAAAAAATACAAATTTTGATTGTTGATATTGAACATAAAATCGATGTCATTCCTCTTATGGTTTTGAAAGTAAATTCGTTGTGATTAACAAGCATACAACTTAACAAGTATAGGGTTTAAGCCAAATCTATTAGATTAAAACTAAAAATAAGGAAGTCACACATATTACCATATATATTAGGATAGGAATATTTGTTGCTATCTATAATAGCATAAAATGTAAGGATGTAAATGAGCCAAACTGTTCATATGCTGCTCGAAGGTTGCTCAAGCTCATCTCACTTTAAACTCGACTCGACTTAAACTTGGTTAGTTTGAGATGAGTTCAAGCTTAAAATAAAGCTCATTTACTTAACCGAGCTAAACTTGAGCTTCAATTCAAACTTACGAGCTTAGGCTCATGAGTCAGTTCATTTAGGCTCGTGTAGACTCACAAACTTTATATACATTATAAATAATATATATTATGAATTATCCATCATATATTATTAAAATTCAAAAGATAACATCTATATAATATACAAATAAATAGTATGTTATGTTGTATGTAATATATAATATATAATTTAATCCTTAATCACTATTCATTAATTTATTTATTTACATATTTCTTCATTTTGTATACAAGGCATATAAGTAAGGCTCGAGCTCAGCTCATTTTAGCCTTAGCTTAGCTCGAGTTAGATTAGTGAATGAGTTAAGCTTAACCTCAAGACAAAACTTATTTTTCTAAGCATATTAAGCTTAAGTAAGTTTTAGTTTATAAGTTTGATAAAAGATTGACTTGAACTCGATAATTTTTAAATAAGTCGAGTCTGAGTCAATATAAGTTTAGTTTCGCTCGACTTATTTACACCCTTAATAAGATCCATCCAATTGAGGCAGGTTTATTTGATTGAATTGAAAATAATTCTAATGCTTTAACTATTCATAAATCTCCATGCGAGTTTGGTCTTTTATATTATGTATTTGAGCATTAATCTTTAAAATTTTTGTACAACTGGGTAGGGATTACACCATATATTTCGTACGAAAATCCATGTTTCATTATTCGAATCAAGTGGCCTGCTAGCTTTCTCGGGACATGTTCAAACGAAATAAACATATATTGAGACGAAGTGAATAAGATTTACTTCTCATTTTATTGTACGTAAATTTCTTAGTTGTACACTTATTTTTAAGATGTCTGTTTTTTTATATTTGTATGGATTACTTAATTGTTACAATAATTTTGATATGTATTTAAATATTGTTAGTATTTATTTATCACTAATTAAAACACGTGGTATATTATGAATCTTTTTTCCTGATTTTTTTTTTCAATAAACCTTTTTTCCTGACATTATTGATTTCAAGTTGTAAGTTGTGCCATAATCGTGCCCCATCTAAAATATGGTTTGAGCAACTGGTATGAAATAATATAGGTGACCAAATCTCGGTAGCAAAAGGTTGTGATTTGAATAATTTTTCCATCGTTAGGAATACGTTTTTAATGTGTTGATTTAATGATTACTAAAAGTTGTTAGTCGCAAGAATCGGTAACTAGATGACCGACCTCAGTTTACAAATCTAAATTTTAGTCAACAAATATAAAACAAAAGCCTACATAATGGAAATATTCCATGTACTTCTCATCCCAACACGGTTTTGTCAATGGGTGTCTATACCACTTGATAAATATATCAAATAGGGATATTTGTAATTTCTAATATGTACATACTGAGATAATGTTAAAACCACAGTTTGGATTTGAAGCTTCTTCTTTTTCTTCTTTTTTTTTTTTTAACTTTGCGTGTTTTTAAATATAGTACCTAATTGAGTTTTGACTTGTTCAATTTATTACTATCATCGTCTTTCCTAATTTTGTCATAAAAATTTTATGATATAGATAATAAATTTGATAAGTAAAATTTTCGTTTCTTTTTTTTTTAGATGAAAATAAATAAATATTTAATCGAACGTAACATTTAATAACTCGAAAGATGTAAAGTTTAGAACTACCAAGTTGTCTCAACAGTATCTCTACTTCGCTTATACGTGTGTGCACATATCTATGCCAGTACGTCGTTTACATATATTGAGTGTCCATTTTTAGGTAAAGCAAGTATATTGACTAAAGCATCCTGAAAATTTTAGAACAAATTATAGATAGAATATCTGTATTTTTAAAATTTTTTTATTGTAGATACCTATATTATTATTTTTTTACATTCTGTTTTATAAAAATGTGAAATATCAAACGTTGGTTAAGTTTTTAATGTAGGAAAAAAAGAACCAAAGGCATTTCATCAAGCGACAGGATAACGGCAAAGCTGACAAATTATTGAAGACTTGAAGTGACAAACTGAATTTCTTTGGGTGAAAGGAAAGTCAATATTCTCTTTCCTGGAATACTCGTCCTCGTCGGCTTATGCAGAGAGGTGTTTACCAGGCCAAGTTGGCCTGGAACCAGCCTAAATCATCGGTCTATAGGTCTTACATTATCATAAATAATTTGTTAATTATTCAATTTTTTTCAATTAAATCTAAAATTTTATATTGTTATTTGTAAATAAAAAATTTTCTTTTCAGTTTAAATCTTTTTTATTCCAAATTAATTCATTTAGATTGTATAAATATAAATACGTGATGTTATATTATATATATAATATATAGTATTATATATATTATAGTATATATATTATATAATTGTTTGCATTATATATATATAATATATTATATATTATTTATATATAAAATTTTTAATTTTCGAGGTTAGCTTAATTTTAAATTATTGAACCACATTGCTGATTTAAGAACGCTTTAATCTATCGATTTAATACCTTTTTAACCCGATAAGTTGCAAACAGTTGAATAGTCTAGGCCTTTAAAGATTGTGATTTAATAACCGATTTAAGCCTGCCTTCATTTATGTTAAGCTGATTCGAAAACTTACCAGACTAATTCATGATTGATTAATTGTTTGAAACCGATCCCAGTACAAGTATACTTATACTTCTCATAGCATTTAGCATAGATTTGTTTGTGACCGTGTGGATTGAAAGCAAAGGGGAACGAATGTTAAGATTTCATGCAATTTTTTACTTTAGTACTATTATCAACACAATATGTTTCTCATCTCCCGTAAATTATTTCAGTTAGACGTATTCATTATGATTTTATCCTTAATTTTGATATCGTGAATTTGATATCAACTAAATTTAAATGGCTAAAAATACGATTAATTTAATGATTTAGATCTAATAGATATTAAATCAAAGGTTTAATAAAAGACAAGATTGATTTTATAAAAAATATAAATGACACTGCAGAAAAATTCATCAATGGCTTTCGGGGGTTTTAGGATAATTTAGTTATTTGCTACTGATAACTGGTTTATTATATCTGCAAAAAAAAGGAAGAAAAAAGGAACAAGATAATAATGTCATCAAAATATGAGAAAGTTACACTATATTTTATTGGATAGCTACTTCTAAAGCCTAACCATATGAATAAAGAGCGAGAGAAGGTTGAAGCTACTTTACATTAACAACCCTGGTTCTAACCAAAAGTTGAAATCTTCAACCCAAACATATATTTTGAACATATGCATAGAATAAACTCAGTGTATCAATAAGTTGATATTGGGCTTGTAATTCTAAAAGCCTCCTCTATTTCCTCCGCGGAATAATTCCATGACTTGTATAACGAATCATAAGGACATCTCCTCCGCCAAAATGGCCAAACCTAGTGTGAGAAACAAATAAAATAAAATCTTTAATGTTGAATCGTAAGCTACATACATTACTAGCTCCATAATCAAGCAAAGCCGCTGCAAATACACATCGTTGCAGATATATGTACATACACACATAATTAAACTAATAAAGAGAAGGCACCGATGTTAGAAGAGGCACGAATGGAGGAGGAGTGAGGAGATTTTAACTGGAGCGGATTTTAGGGCATTTGAAGCAAAGAAGTAGTTGAAATTGTGAACTTGAAAAACAAGAAGAAGATGACAATTAAGTTACTGATTTAGAGTTAAGGTTTTGGAATTCAAATTGGGAAAGAGACGTGGGTTGGAAGAAGGCTTTTTGGTTCTTCTTTCCCAACGTTAAAAACTTCACGGAGGTTTGGTATTTCACATTTTTATAAAATCCGAGTACCTATAGTGTAAAAAATAATATATATATATTTAAAGTGAAAAAATAAAAAAAAATATAGATACCTTAAGTGTAATTTATCTAAAAGTTTAATTTTAATAAATGGATATTTATATAATGACAGAATTACTGAAAATTCACAAGCATATGTATACTCCTAAATATGTACATGCTCATAAGTGACTAAAAATAGTGATGCCGACTCCCTAATAAAATAAAGAGAATTAAGTTATATAGCATAAATAAATAAATAAGAAAATATCATTTTGAGGCAACCAATTAAATAAAAAGAATTAATATGAGAGAGAATTGATGTTAACCCGGACATAATAAAATTTAAAACCTATTATAAGATGGGGGCACACATCACACTCATTATAAGCACTATCATAATTTTTTTTAGCTAGAAACCATGAGAGGAGAAAGGAAGTACTTTAAGATAATGCTATCATCAATTAAACCGAATTGAATTGAATTGCAACCAATTAGAAATTATGGTTCTTTTATATTTTTATTTAGTTTGTGATTTAGTTTAAAAATGATTCAAATGGTTTGCGGTTCAAAAGTCAAACCAAATCAAATTGTTTAAACCAATGCTGAACAATTTTTTTATTAAAATATAAAAAATAGGTAATAATTTTTAAACTTAAACTTTATCGATATTTTAGTGTAATCTCATTTAACTTTGTCTATTTTATTATTTTTTATTTTACTCTTAGCCTCCATAGTCCATTCATTTCCATTCACCGTCATTTTTCATCTTTGGCATACTTCAGCACATTTTCTATCGCTTAAGTTGCAATGTACCTTGATATAATGTTTTTAATTTTTGCATAATGTTCTAAAATTTAAACATCAATATTTGATTGAAAACTTCAATAACTATTAGGATTATAAAAAAGAAAGTTATATTTTCTTAAAAGTGGTTTGAATTGAACCTATTCAAAATAGTTTGATTTAAAACCTTAAACCATTAAAAACGATTTTGTTCAATAAATATTTGAACCAAATCAAACCATAAACACCTCTACTCTAAGGTCACATTACCTAGGTAAATACCAAAACTCTTATTCTTTAGTTATCATTTTGTTATAGTAATTAAAAATCTTAGAAAGGTTTTTCATTTAATTAGAGATTCTTGTAATATAAATAAACTCTAGGAATTACTCTTGAATTTATAATTAAAGTCAAATCAAACCTCAAAACCCTAACTCACCAAAGTTTGAAAATAGAAACGTATAAAATTAGTTATGTAATCTCAAATTCTTAAGATGGATGATTAGTTTGACAAAATTTCGGTAAATTCATTAAATTTCATCCATGATTTAGATTAGAGTTTCTTAAAATTAAAAGCTTAATATGTGATGTTCTTATATCTAAAACCCTATATAATTAAGACTTAAATCTATAAAGGAAATCTAAAAACAGGATAATCGGTTTTTCACAAGCTTTAAATTGTTAGAACAATCTCATAAAACTCCAAATCAAAACTTTAATCCTAATATTATATAAAGAAGTGCAAAAATGAATTGAATCTAGCCTTTCTAACCAAAAGTGGTAGATCACTTTTATCACATGATTGACTAATTTAGAGCCCTGAATGACCACTTTAGAAGTTCAACTACTCGAATTTCTCTCCTTCTTAACTTTGTTCATACTTCATCTTTCTAATTGACCATTTTCTCTTATTTTTGTCTAAATTTCACGCTAAACACCTCTTTAATCTATTTCTTAACTGAAAAATTATTTAGAAACCACCTTAAAGCTCTAGTTTTATTGTATAACCAAATTAAATTTTATTTAAATAAGGTTTACATAAATTAATTTAATTATTGGAAGAACAAGAGGATAACTAGTAAGTTATGAATGTATAAGTGCAGGAGGCTTCTATTCTACATGTTTGCTAGTTGTTTGAACTAGGTTAAGATAATGAATTTAAATATTTGGCTATTAATCATTAACATGTATTTGTGTTAGTTATGCTTACACCCAGACTAGTGATCTAAATAGGCCACTTATGAATCGATTATCCGTTAATTATTAAAGGTTGAACATTCACGATAAAGTGGTTGGTAATTTAAAGAGGACTATTGTGAGGAAAATGAAATAAGAAAATAAAAAGAAAAGGATTGATATCGGTATTATAAGCTAAGGGTATGGACAATAATGATAATATCTGACAATGGTAACTTAGGTATAAGATTGTTTTGCAAACCTTAGGTATTTAAAGTCATTTTTCACTCTTTGAAACCCTTTTTCCACTCTCTTTTCTTGTGTTTACAACTTTGTCACTTGGGTTTTTGTGCGAAACACAAAGCAAGGAAGAGAAAACAACAAATCTAAGCAAGATCGAGTTGTGAAATCTAAGGTAAGGCTAAACAATGCATTTTAATTGTGTAATTTTTGTATATTCTTATTGGGAAACCCACTTTTTCGCTTAGGACAACTCTAAAACGAATTTTAGAGGCTTTCTTAGGTGTCCTACAGCAAATCTCATGCTAGGAAAGAGAGTTTAAGGACATAAATCTTCAAGATAAGGTTGTATGGTGTGTTTTCTTTAGGTTTTGTTAAGTTTTCTTAAGGGAATTCATTTTTCCAAGTAAGGTTGCAAGTAAAACAACTTTAGGGTTTTCCTAAGCCTATTCTATGACTCTTTTGTGATGGTGGATGCGCTAGAAACGAATCACAACAGGTATATTCTAACCTCGCACCTTGCTATTGTTGTTTTACTAGTTTATGTTTTGATTAACGATGGAGTTAGGTTAAGATTTGAGTTGTAAGGATGTTTTGGTTTGTGTTTTGAGTGGTGTAGAGTTGCCCTGATGTTAAGTTGTAGTTTTAGGGGTAGTAGTATGCAAATTAGTGGATAGTAGTGGAGTTTCAAGGGATGATCATGTTGCTGCAATTTGTAGAATTCTGCAGATTGCAATAGGCATTCAGACGCTATGCCCCACAACATTCGAATGCCAAAGTCTATCATGCTCCTTTTGAGCATGGCATTTGAATGTTAGACAAACTAGCATCCAAACACCCTGACTCTTGTTTCCTACATCAACATCCTTTTAAGGTCTTTTTGAAGTTGTTTTCCTATCTCAAAACCCTTTCCAATCATAATTCTTCACCTAAAATGTTTTACAAACCAATTTGTTCTCTTAGTAATCTTAGGTACCCCAATAGACTTAAGTTGCAAGTGTGAGACGGTTGAGTAATTAAGTTAAAGAGCATTGTTAATTAAGTTTACAAACCAAGTACATATGTTGTTCTAGTATAAGTATAGGTTGTGATTTGAGTGTTGGTATTTATGCTATGTCAAGTTCTAAGAATGTGATAGAGTTGGATCCTAGAGTTGTAGCTAAACCAAGTGTAGGATACCTGCTTATTAGTTATGTGGTTAGGATAACAATATAACTGAATTAAATAATTATTAGACATTAAATGATTATATGTTGCATGTACTTGGTTGGGCTTAAGGAATTGGGAAGACTAGACCTTGGGATGGTACTTCGATGATCCTTATGCGATAATGTCTTGATTAGGATCACGCCTGAAAATGATCTAGGTAGATTTAAGATGATACATGGTTACTTAGTTACTAGGGTGTTGAGGAAAACTCAACACTAATACTATATAGTATTATATATACGTAAATTGGGGTCATGACCACCCTTATGTTGTTTTGTTTAGCTTAAAAATAAAGATAATAATTATTGTACGTTGCATTATTAGTTTCTCGTGATGCATGTGAAATTGTGAATGCCTACTCATGCACATGCGATCACGTATTTTTGTACTAAGCTTCAACTCCCTCTTTAAGTTTTTTAAGTGTAGGTATAAGTCAAGGAAAAGTTAGTATGGTAACTTGAACTTTAAGGTGATACAGTAGATTTTTGTAAATGTTGTTGAGATGTTGGTAAGGGCTTCATGTAGTGGAGTAGGATTGAGGTTTTGGACTGAATCAGTTATTAAACTCTTACTATTTACTTTTATTGTTGTATCCTGAGACTTCTCTAATTAGATTATATGGTTGAAGTAGAATAATTGGAGGTTCTTGTATGATCTATATAGCTATATTTACAAATTGTAAAGTTTATTTTATAATTATGAAGTTTTATTCAAGTCTTAGATTTTATTGAAATAATTAGTAAAGAACAATATAATTATTTGGAGAACTATATTTTTGAGAAATCATTTGTAGGTAGAAAAAAAATATATAATTGCTAGAGCTTTTAATTAAAAGTTTACGCTGGATATGTTAGTAGAGTTAAGGATACGTAGCGAGTCATGATGTTCTATGTTTTGGAGCGTTACAACTACTATAACTAATATAGGTAGTAAACTCATCATGAGATATTCTAAGTCTTCTCTTGAGATCCTATTATCTAAAGACTCTCAGATTCTTGTTATATATCCCTTGAATCTGGGTTTGATTATGTTTGTTACGTATATTGTTTGTTATATTTAGTAATAAAACTAAGCCATGTATGCTTTGCTAGGTATGTGCTTGTGAGTAGAATAGTTACTTGTTGCACATTGTTGCTCTCCTTTTTCTTAGGTATTTGTTTTAGTTTTTCAAGTAACTTTTACTTTTGGATAAGAAGATTAGAGAGTATAGGACTTGCACACCTTTTCCAAGCAAGAGGGATATATGGTAGACCATTGCTTTCTTTGTGTTCGAGATGTGATTTTAATGGTCGTGGATTCGTTTTAGAGTATTTTAGTTAAGTCCACATATTTATACTTACTAAAAATCACCATCTATTTCATATCAAACAATTTAATCAAATAAAATTTACTATAGGACGTCCTAGACCAACCTATTTTTCACATCTTAGTTAGTTTAGATGCATGACAAGAATGTCGATATACACTTAGGTCTACCACACTAAAACTGCCATAACAGGTCCTCTTAAGACAAGTTTAACCAATCTAAAGAACCGATAGGTAAGAGGTTCCAAGGCAAGTCCTTATGTTGGACCTATGGACTCGCTGGGGCATGGACCAACAAGAGAGGAAAAAAAAAAGAAAAATGAATACAATAAAGAAGAAGTTGAATGAGAAAAAGATAAGATCAAGTAAAATATAAAATTGAAAATAAAAAATATTGGATAACATTGAAAATTTGAACTCTATGTGAATACCAAAAAATATTATTTCCTACTCACAACATTTGATGTGTTACAATTGAAAACACAACAATAAATATGCTTTAAAAGCATATTTCTTTTGATGTATATATAAACTTTTATCAAAAATGGAATTGACTTCTTTTTTTTTAGACGTTTTTGTATCTCTAGATATTTTATCACATATTACTAAAGTTACAAGTTAAAGTGGATGTGATTGTGTACAAATAAGTGTACATTCTCAACATATACATCATAAAATAGGCTAAAGGCTATGTAACTCTTGGGTTAATTTTTTTTTAAGTTTAAAAATTTAAATGTATTTTCAGTTTAAATTTTTGAATTAAAAAAAGTTAACATGTCACAGTTCATGGGTCCGACCAAGAGTCGGACATGTAAATCGACGAGTCTAAAAATTGAACCTGCGAACCGGAGTCCAAGAGCCAGACTCGTGAACCAACTATGTAGGGCCAATATTGGTTCCGTAATTTTTGGACTGGGGAACCGATGGCACGGGACGTAATATTCAAGGTTAGAATTGGTGAAGTGATTCACAAAGCTTGGTAATTATAATTGTCTTTGGTCTAGTATGGGAATTTTATTTTTCAAGCGAAATCCTCAAGCATATTCGTTGTGGATATGGGAGTAGGAATGATGCTTTACGTGGCTATGAACCATAGATAGACTTAATTTAGATTTATGGGATCGATTCATGAATAGTTATTTTATATTTTAAAGACTATTATGATAAATATGAGGTTTTAAATTCTCTTTATAAATTTAAGCATTTACTAGATTATAAACAAATGTAATATTTAAGTGTTAGATTTTAGGAACTGTAATAGCAATTTTAAGCATTGTATATTCCTACCATGTGTAGGATACACAAAGGACTCACTAATTACATCTTTTGGTTTCATCACACTATGGTGATGTGTATTTAACAACATTTAAATTTTCCTAGACAGTAAAAATGAATAAAATGATAAAGCATAAGACAAAACGGTAAAAAATAAAAATAATAATAATAATAAAATATTAACTCCTATAGATAGTGGAGAGATGGTTTAGTCGGGGTGGTAATGGCAGAAAAAAGCTTTTCACAATTATGGTATTTCTCAATTGCTTCTATATTTGAAAAGGGTAATAAGTATTAGAATGTTTTTTTATTGAATGGAAAGATACACTTAGCTCATAATAGATAAGGAACCACTTTATCCATAAAATCTAGCAAAATATTTAAAATTCTTCCTAAGTTTAAATTGCTATGAACATGCAACGTGGTGTTGTTGGAAACTAACGCAAAAAGTGAGAAGAGTTGTGCAAAAAAGAAATCTAGTAAGTTGATAAATTTTTTTATATTATAATATATTTATAGTTCTAAAAAGTTAACTCAATATTGTTTTATTATTATTATTATTATTATTATATGACATAAGATTGAAGGGTTAAATAGCAATTTAAAGAGAAAGAAACTAATGATGGCTATTTGATGCTCCTTTAGCCTAAATAATATAAATAACATTTCTTGATAAATATATTTAATAAGGAAATTGTAATATCTAATATATATTGATTGAGATGATGTAAAAAAACCACAATATGGAGTTTCCACGTTTATACCTAAAGTTTTAAAATTTTTAAATAATCAAACTTTTATTTGTTTAATTTATTACTTTCATCATCTTCCCTAATGATTGCCACCAGCTTATAATTTTTGACTATTTAGTATCTACCATATCATGTCATATCATTGTTCTAAAGATGATTGGGTAACATATTTGAAAAGTAAAAGTTTTATGACATTTTCTCTATGAAGATTACTTGACGAGAATATAAATTAGTTACACATTTTAAATGGGGGGAAAATAAAAATAAAAGCCAACTACATTAACAATTGTAAATTCCTTTTAACTAAAATTTAGTCAAATCTGGAGAGTGTTGCTAGCACATTGTAAACAATAAAAATAATCAACAAAAAATAACATCTGTTTTCACACTAAAATACCTAATCAAATAAAATATGGCGTAAGAAGTCGTAGACCAACACATTTATGACAACTTGGGGTTGGTTTGGTTGCATGACACATGTATATTTAAAGTCATAAGTGGCGTATTGCTTCCAGTCCAAGATTAATCAGGCTCTAAGCTTGGGGAGTAGAAAAGAAAGAGGGAGATGGAGATATTAAGAAGCTTGAAGTTAGTGTTTATCATGGTTTCCGTGCTCATAAGCACTGGAGAAGGGCAACTGGTTGAGAACTTTTATAGGAATAGTTGTCCAAACGTGGAAGCCATTGTCAAGCAGACCGTGTCTACTAAGTTCAGCCAGACATTCACCACTGTTCCGGCGACGTTGCGCATGTTCTTCCATGATTGCTTTGTCGAGGTAGGCAATGTTTCCCGGTAAAAAATACAGTAGAATTCTTTTAAGATAATCGTTTTAATTTAATAGTATAAATATTAATCTTTTAATAAACTATATATATATATATATTCATATATGTTCAAGATAACTTCTTCCTTTTTCATTTTTTCCTTTTGCCATAATTACATTCAACTGCCCTTCTTTTTTTTTTATTCGGGCTAGTTATGTTATATGTACTTTTATAATTGGTTTTACAAATTATCATAATCTTTTTGTTTGTATTCTTCTGAATGAATACACAATTTTATAGTGTACTTCAAAGTTTTTCCTTTTTCTTTTCCTTTTCTTGTCCTGCACGATTCATACAAAAATGAATTTTAACAGTTAAGTAAAATATTAAACCCAAAAATTCAAAATCCGATATAATTACTTTGGTTCTCTTAATCCGTGTGGTAAAGATGCTTATTAAAAATACATTTTCAACGTGAAAGAGAACGTTGATTAATCTACGTTCAAGGATAGAGACATGATCACAACAATTTTTTATTAAAAAAAAATAGCAACAAACTCATAATTAATATAATATTATCGAACTCGATCCAAATAATAGGCTGAAAGGATTAAAGGAGGAGGAACTTAGTTCAGCTGGGATTGAACTATATCTAGATCGGATCGATTTTGTAATCAAGTCAAGTTGAACTAAAATATAAATATAAAGGCAAAATATAAAATTGAGACGGAATATCACTACAATCCCAATATATACTTATGATTTATGTGCAATTTTATTTATTTTTTATACTGATATATTGATACGGAAAAGATACGAAGTCATTACGGTATATTCATAGGTTATAAGTAATACTCTAAGAACACAAGGCAATATCTTATTTTTAAAAGTAAAAAAAAAAATCGTACAGACAAAAGAAACATAGAAGGAGAAATTTTCTTGGCACAATAAAGGGGCTTTAGGATAAGTTACCGATCTCTCTCATAGTCATGTCAGGGTTTAGGTATTTTATAAGCGCCATACATTTCTCTCTTGTTATGAACTTCCAAGCTTTATTTTCATACGTTTGGTAAATGTGTGAAGCGGACATCTTCCTAAGCAACTAGAAGTTCTTTGGCTTAGACTAGCAATGTTGCTTATATTCCTTGGAACTTCAGAAGTCAAATGTTTAGAGCATATCATAAGTTACAAATCAAATAGAACACAAAGTACGCTATATAATTTTTTAGATAGTTGAAGAAGACATTTCAACAACTCCCATCATAATCACATAACACGGCAAGAAACTTGAAACCAAGTCTTTCCTTGTGTTCTCTAGATGGCCCTAAGAATGGGAATTAAACATTAAAAGATATTTTTGGTTTATCGATTCCGTATGGGTTTCGTGTTGTTTTAATATAGATGTTTAGACAACAAAAATATCGTAAAATTAAGAGGATAAATATACAGAACAGATAAATTAAGAAAAAGGATGTGAATGTTCAGAACATGGATGTAGATTTAGATCAGAAAAATTAAAAAATAAAAGAAAAAGAAAATTACTTGCTAATAAAATGACTTGGAATTGAATATTACTGCAGTTAAATTCCTTTAGCATCTCCGCTAGGAAAAACCTTAATATTAACATGTTCCGTAACATTCTGATCGATATAGTTCGCGAAACTCTTCGTTGAAAATCCTTTTTGCAGGGTTGTGATGCATCAGTAGTAATAGCATCACCAAATGGGGACGCGGAGAAGGATGCCCCAGACAATCTATCCCTAGCAGGAGACGGTTTCGACACTGTCATCAAGGCCAAGGAAGCTGTTGAAGCAGTGTGCCCTCGTGTTGTCTCATGTGCTGACATTTTAACCATTGCCACTAGAGATGTGATTGTATTGGTTAGTATCTACATATTCGTCAGTATTCTCTTTTTGCAGTTAGGCATTCTTCCTCACAGTTTATACCAACAGAAACTCTCTATCTTCTGCCTCTTCAGATAGACTAAGTTCATTTTATGCAGCCAGCGAATCCCGAATAAAACGGAATACCATTTGGCTACATTTTTGCAAAAAAAAAAAAAAAAAAAAAAAGATGAATTATGGAGAGCTGATATTTCTATCAATGGTCTTTTTTTTTTTTTTTTTGGGTGTTTCCAGGCCGGAGGTCCATCATTTGACGTAGAGCTTGGTCGCAGAGATGGCCTAATCTCGAAAGCCTCTCGCGTTGCAGGAAACCTACCTGAACCACACTTCAATCTGGCAGAGCTCAACACTATGTTTGCCAAGCACAACCTAACTCAAAACGACATGATCGCTCTCTCTGGTGCCCATAGTGTTGGTTTCTCCCACTGCAGCCGCTTTGCTAATCGCCTCTACAACTTCTCTTCCTCATCCACCGTCGATCCGTCTATGGATTCCACTTTTGCCACAACATTAATGCAGCAATGTCCCAGGAATGTTGATCCGGAAATAGCGGTGGATATGGATCAAGAAACCCCACGAACCTTTGACAATGTGTATTATCAAAACCTTGTCGCTGGGAAAGGGATGTTCACCTCTGACCAAGTATTGTTCACTAATCCAGCTTCCAGGCCAACTGTTACGAACTTTGCCAACAGTCCAGGAAATTTCAACGCCGCATTTGTATTGGCAATGAGGAAGCTTGGCAGGGTTGGGGTTAAGACAGGGAATCAAGGGGAGATCAGAAAAGATTGCACAGCATTCAATTAATCATAATAGCGAATTCAAAAATTGTCTCTCTCATTTGTGTTTTTTTTTTTTCAATAAGGAGCCTAAAAATAAAATTTCCTCCCCAAGGCAGAGAATGTACATGCAAGTTATTTATCGCAATATGCACATATGAATAACAAAACCGCGAGCAACCATTCCGGTTGGTTCAAGTATTATTTTCATGCACGCTAAATCTATTAATTCCATGAATCACTGAAGCAACAGGTTGGTGCTTGGACGTGTTGATTACCACAACACAATATATGAGCATAATCACATCTATTTGTGAAGTCTTAAGCGCAATGATTTTCCCTTATAGCATTTAACAACAGTAGGTAAAAATGTAGAGAATAACAAAGAGGAATCAACTCTCATTAAATTGTAAGCATATATGGAAATTACATGAGGAACAAAGCACTACTGTTGTCACTAAAAACTGACAACAAAATACATCTTCCAACACCCGTTGATGAAATCGAAAGTGCAATCAAATCATAGCCCACACAAGCTGCTCCAAGAGTTCATCTTAGTCCGTTTTGCAGACTTGCCGTAGTTCTGGGCGCACGGAATTTTCACAGCCATAACAACATATAGAAACACCATCACAAGAGGGTTTAATTACAAATGGATATGGCGAAACTTATCACCTTGTTGAGCTCCTCGACTTTCCATATAAATTAGCATAGACGATCTTGGTCCGGTATACAAGAATCAAGCTTAAGACCACAGCAATGATGCAAAGACCTGACATGATCATCGATGTAAGGAAGAAACATATGGAACCTTGACATTTTAGTGGTTCATCAACATCATGCAAGCTCAAGAAAATTGATAGAAAGTTTGGATGCAGGCCGTGTTGTTTCTCAGCTTCATGATCATATATGCTGCTAGCAATCAGACCAGAGAAGACTAATGAGCCAGCAGGATTTGCCAAGGTAAGGAAGTTGTATAAGGCCCCAAATTTCTTGAGTCCGAACAACTCAGATGCAGCAGCTGGTACAATTGACCAATGGGCACCATAGCCAAGGCCAATCAACAGAGTACCAATATGCATTGCCCCAGGCCATCCCATGGCAAAGAATATATGCCCGACTGCCATGATGCCTTGTGCTACAGCCATTGCTATGGGCCGCGGATAAGCATAATCCCTATCGATAAGAGCGTATGTCAGAATCCAAAATACAATCCAGTGAGTACAAACACTAAGAATAAGACTGAAAGTACCTAACAATGATCTCAGAGAAGTAACCTCCACCAACACGACCAAGGAAGTTCCAAATGCTGATCATGGAAACGAATATATGAGTATTGTCATAACCAAGAGATTGGCTCATCTGACCCAGATTATCGATCACTGTCAATCCAGAACCCGAGCCCAATAAAAGTGACCAAAAAATAAGCCAAAAGTCGGCCTTAATTAAAGCCTGCATCAGAGTGAAGTCCTCTCCTCTATGAGGGCCCCTCGTCCTTTTGATTCTAACAGCACCTTCTGCAGCAGCTTGACAAAGCTTCGCTTGCAACTGGGCAATGCGTTTTTGCCGTTCAGAAGCTGGAAGCAAATCTACTTCCTTAGGTTTCTCATCTTCCAATTCACTAAATACGACCTCTTGGTCATGGTTTCCCTGCAAAGATTTTCCAGGTTCTTCTTTCTGTGGCTCAGACAAAAGAACCTCTTCAAGAGGTGATCTTGGATCAGAGGAGAAACTCAACGCAATGGGTATAACAATTGGAATTATCAGGAGGATGAGCAAAATTATGGTGAAAATCAAAATCACATTGTGATTCAAATCAACTAAATCTTCAACAAGCATGACCCCCATTAAGTAAGCAGCCAGAAGAAGGCACACGCTATAGATGAATGTGAAGCTTAGACCATCGGATGGCCGGACTTGCCTATGACCTCCAACCGGTCTGATAATGTACATCAAAGCAATTATCACCATTGCTGGACCAACTGCAACCATGAATATGAGGTTCGCATGATCAGGGGAGTGAATTACAGCATAGATCTGGGTAAGGATGGCACCACCAAGCCCAGCGAAACCTTTAAGTATTCCCACCACAGGACCTCGGCTTCTGGGAAAATTTTGCACGCACGAAACAAGAGCTGCAGTGTTGAAGTAGGTCTCGCCATTTGTTCCCACGAATATAAGAATGCACATCTACATTAAACAAAGTAAAAGTGGGTCCATAAGAAGCTTTCCATATTTCTACAAATGTGCAGACACTGTTAAAAGGAATGCTTCAAAAAATCATAGTCATAATTAAAAGAAATCATTCAAATACTTAGATCACACCATATATTTGTAATTTAAGAGTAAAAACTTGAAACCATATCTCAAACCATTAGACTTGCAAAATATAGATAAAAGAATCTTCCATCCATCATAAATAACTTCCATACATCTGATGTTAAAGTGTAAAAGACCCAGGTACCGGATGAGTTTTCAGAGTCTTGAAACATAAAAAAAAAAAAAATTCAAATAATAGAAAGGGCAGTGATGATGGCTGCCAAACACTTTATTAAGATAAGGGAATGTGATGAAGATCGCATAATGCAAATCAAAATTACAACATTGTCTTCTGAGGTCTATATGGCCAGTATGTGAGGTTGAAATTTTATTTTATTTTTTATTTTAATAAATCCAGAAGATTACACACAAGATCACAATTCAAAGTCTATTGTGAAATGAGAGAACGGAAACTTCAGACCTCTAGCTCAAATCACCTATGGCTATCCAAAACCTTTAGCATCTAAAAGAGATTATGATGCACTTCATTGCAGTTTTTGAAATGCTAGACGTACTGCAATATGCTCTCAGAGATGAAATGGTGCTGTCACAAAAATAAAACAAATAACGTTTTTTAGCTTTATTTGATCTAGGCATCAACCAAGAATACCGACTAGAACTTTGTGCACTCAGCAATATGACTAAATAAACCCATAGCACAGAAAACCACTAGTCAAACACCGAAAACTAATACCATGAGTCTCCTACTGAATAGAACTCAACACCACAAAACAATGAAACTATACTTGACTCGCATGGTGACATTAACACACAAATCAAGGCCCGAGCCTCACATGCCAACAGCAGAGCAATACTGGGGCACCCATTATGAGAACTTAGCATCCAAATTAAGCTGCACATCTTCTGTCAACCAAGGTAACCCCAGGGGAAAATTCGGCACCTATATATCCCTTAGCTCACTTCTATATGGGAGTTGTAAATAAAATTATGCAATTTTATGCAAGGAAAACCGTCATTGGTTTAGAAGATTTACATAATTACTGCAAATCCGGAACCATAATGCAAATTAGCAGAGATAAAAATTAACATGATTGTGGAGTACCTACGCTCTTAATTATAGATGCCGGATTCAATTCTTGGCTATCACTTGCTTACTAAAAGAAAACCATGAAATAGTTTAAAGGAGGAAGACGAAATAAGCAACAAACTGTTTGGCGATAGCAAGTCAAAGCAAAACTTCAGCAAGTTGAACATCATAAGAACAAGCACTTCCAGAGGAAAAAAAAAGGAATGCGATTCATCGTGTTAAGAACGAGAAAATTTACGTTTATGCTTTTCTCTATGATTCCATATACACACTACTACGAAATCAAAATTAACAATCGTACCAATTCAATTACCATAATCATCACAAATTGTCTCGGTAAATTCATGATCGGTTTTTTTTTTTTCCATTATATTTCATAATATAGGTATGCTGAGTACTATAAAGACTTGGATTCATACTATTGCATCGCCATCTTATTACACCGATAATTTTAGTAACTAAATATAACAAGAATCTTATATATATATATATATAAAGCGCAAGTCTTACACTGATTCAATCAGAAGAAACATATCCACCAGACGAAAAATACCAAAAGTTCAAGGAAAGCTGCAAGTTCTTATCCAGACATGCACACATCCATCCAAAAGTAAAATGAAATTAACCCAAAAAAAAAGCATTGAGCAACTTCAAATCATCGATAGTTTGATTTGATCAAAAAAGCCAACGAATCACAAGTTACATAGAGTCAAATAAAGGAAAAAAAAGAAGAAAAGAAACTATTTCAGCTACTTTAAATCATCAGTACTCTTTATTCAATCACAAAAATCCGCACTCATTTTGTAAAAAATAGGAAAACACTCTTTTGAGCAACCTTGAAATGAAATACTCACCGCCCACAAAGGCAAGACAGGAGCTCTACCAGTGACAACCAGCCAAACCCAACCATACCCAACAAAATTCTGCACAGCACCAACAAGTAAAGCCCCCCACAGAGGCAAAATCTCACATAAGCTTCCAGCCAAAAACCCAACACTATCTCCTAAATCCTTAGCCACACCAAGTCTAGCTATTTGTCTCTGATTATAGTTCAATGAACTCTTTATCACTGGTGATATGCTCCCAAACAAATACCCGATCCCTGCACATGACTGTATCCACATTGCTGCCACAAAAACCAGCCATCTGTTATTAATAAATGAACGGAATTTCTCTCCTAATTGAACCATCCCCACTTGGATTCCTCACAAAACTAAAATCTTCTTTCTTTAATGGGATTGTTTCAAAATTCAAGCTTCAACCTTTTTTCAATGGTTTTCTCACAAAAAAAAAAAAAAAAACCTCAAATCTTTATGGGTATGCCACAAAATTTAATTCCCTTTCATGGTTTCTCTTTATGGAATCCTGGAAAAGAGTTTTTGGATATTATTGCAAAATTTAAGGTTTTGCTTTGGTGGTTGGTGAGAGAAAGTGTAAAGGCAACGAGAAATTATAGGAGGATCATGTTTACTAAACATGGATGAAAGAAATTTTTTTTTTATAAAAAAGGTAATGGAGAAGAAGACAATGATGACGATGAAGGCAAATACTATTTTCCTTCTGTCAGCTAAAATCAATTTTTTTCCGATTCACCCTTTTGTTTCGATTTTATGTCCTATTTTCATGTCACTCAGCCCTGGACCTGTGGTGTCAATATGTCGGATGTAGACTAATGTAGTATGTCCGCCACTGGGAAAAAGTTGTTTTTGGCAATTAGTTATTTTTTATTTAGCCATTTACTAAAATAAGAATTATAACGAATATTGATGAAGTTTTTAATTTTAGTAAAGCTTTTAACAGATCAAAACTACAAGTTTGAATGAAATTAAGAAGTTTTGTTGCAAAAGTAAAATGTGAAGATTGGAAAAGGAAGAAGAGGATATGGAAAAGTGAGAAGTTTAGCAACCATGGGGAAAGGAAATTAAAAATGAAAAAGAAAAAAACGAAAATACTAATTCCACAAAATAATATCCTGAGTACTTAACTTAAAATCGTTTCTTAAAAAAATAAGAGGCAAATTGAACACAACTAAAAATCACCTTTTTAACTATTAATTCCATTGAGACTAAAAGATACAGTAGCATCTTCTTCCTATTTCCTCGTTGATAAAAATACACACTATACATCTCTCTTTCTAACCCCCAAAAACCTTGCACACCCCATCTTGAAAAAGGTGATTTTCCATCCTTTTCTCACAAATCAACTATGAGTTATTCACTTCATAAAATAGAATTAAAGGGAATAGAATATGAATTCTTAAAAGATGGAATAATAGTATAATATATATTACTTTGCTTAGTTAGATTTATAAGTAATTTAAAAATAGATATATAATATAATTTTAATAACTAAATCATTCTCGTTCTATTTTCTTTCTCAACAAATCAAGTAATAGGTAATGATTACGGCGGCAACAGCGATGGTGGTAATGGGTAATGTTAATGGCAGCGATGGCTATAATGATTATGGTAGTTATTGATGGTAATAGTTACAGTAGTTGTTGGTGATCACAGTAGTTATTGGCGATGGCGGCAGCGGTGGTATTGGCGATGAAGGCGATGGCGACAATGGTGGCGACGGCAATAACAACAATGTTAGTAATGGCGGTAACTATAGCGATGGCGGTAGCTTCGATAATTGGCGGTAGCTACGGTAATTGGTGGTAGCGGCGACAATGGTAGTAACAACAACTGCAATAATGGTGGCAGTGATGGTAATTAGTGGTGATAACGGTAGCGATGGCTACGGTAGCAATAACTATAGTGGTTACGATGATTGGTGGCAGTGGCGGCGATAGCGGTAATGATACCAATGGCAATGGTAGTAATGATGATAACCGTGACGGTGGCAATAATACTGGCGATAGTGGTAACAGTGACAATAGCAGTAACTACAGTGATTAGTGACGGCTACGGTGATTAGTGACGGCAACAGTAGCAACAACGATGATAGTTGCAATAGCTGCAATGATGGTAGCGGTGATGATAATGATGGTGGTGATGGCAACCGCTATGGTGGTGATGGCAACAGTAACAGCGGTAGTGATAGTGGTAATGGCTATAATGGTGGTAATGGCAGTGGTAGTGGTAGTCGTAATAGTAATAGTAGATAATGATGATGGCAATGATAGGCGATAGTGAATGGCCAGGGTGGCGAAGGTAAGTGGCAATGGATGGTGGCGGTGGCGGTGACAATAGTAATAGCGATTGTCGTTAAATTGGGATGAGATCATTTTTGGAAAAAAATTAAAATTTTATGAGAAATAATGATTTTTTAGTTGAATTAAGGAATCTTTATTACTTGATTTCAAGTAATAAGAATTCATATGGAATTGCGATTCAAAGAAAAAAAAAAATAAGTGAACGTCGTAATAAGGAATAAGAAGGAAATAGAATTTCAATTTCCTCTAAGTGAACGAGCTACTATAGGTGTAAGTTTGTAGTTGCATGTACATCATATCTTGACATTAATTTCGCAAGATCTCTAACAAATATTTTTTGTTACATCACTTTCTCTCTCTACACCTAAGTAAGGAAAATTCGTAATTTTTTTTTTTTCATTTTTTTCACTTATAAGTTTCCATAATTGTAAAATATAACTATGTTAACGCATATATTATACTGTACGTGTCAAAGTGGTTATATAACATTATGTACTCATTCTATTGTATAAGATTGTCTAGGATTATGATGTTATGAAGCTTATTTTTTAATAAAGTGATGATGACTTCTTTAGGTTTGAATATAATTAGGATATTAGTAGTTTAGTGAGTAAATGTGGAACATGATTAATTAAATTCTATAGAGTATATGTTACTAAAGTGTGTTTTTGTGGAAATGCAAGGGTGTTGTTGAATGTCGTTTTTACATTGTAGTATTAATTAGAGATTTAATAGAACATATGGATTTTATTGATGTTGTGAATTTTATGTAGTTGTTGTGATGAACAGGGTAAGAGATGGATAATGTAAGAGTAGTTTGCTACACTGGAGTAAACATTATGGGATGGAGAGGATGGGATGCACTAATATAGACGCTTGACAAAGGTAATCGAGGTTATAGTCAGTGTAACGTATGATCAGTTGGCAGGGTTGATGCGTAATCAACTTTGGGTTAACAGGAATACTTACCAGGTTGAGTTGATCCATAGGTATCCTCTTATAGTAAGCTTAAGGGATGTGTACCGTGCTATGCCTATTAACGACAACTACAATGTATAATAGATGTTAGCATCATCTTAAGAACATGGTAAAGTTAGTGTTTTGGTAGAGATGTATATTGAAGTTCGTGAAGTCAATATCCTTACAACATTTGAGTACAGCTTGGGAGGAGTTGAAAGAAATGTTAGGTATCGAGTTGAAACTTATGTGTTTGAATTTTGCTGGTTCTACTTATTGACAAACTAAGAAGTAGTCGCATGCCCCGTTAAGCTAACATATTCATCACGAGTGAATTTAATAAGGATATAGATGTAGAGAACAAATTGGCTTATGAGGAAATTGATGAAGATTCTAATAATACTGACTCTATTGATGACATCAATGGAAACAAAGGGTGGCTCTAGGAAATAGAAGAAGCTCAAGGCTCGAGATAGAGAAATGATTAGAGGCATGGTTTGACTGTAGATGTAGACTCAATAGGAAGTTTAGAACTTGTGTCGTTTTTACATGACAAGTGTTGAGGATAAACTTATACCATATGGGGAGAGCATAAATGATGATGAATAGGGTTTCAATGATAAATTTAAGGTGGGCAAGAGGTTTCCGAAGAAGAAGATTTACAAATGTCTGCGAAGATGCATCATGTATTGAACCATTACGACTTCGTAATATGGGAGTCAGACAAGAGAATTTGGTTTATTAGATGTGTTGACTGGGAAAAGGGTTACAAATGGAGATTACAAGCATGCCAGAAGAAGCATGCCGGCTGTTTCATGGTAACTAGATTTGTAGATCCACACACGTACTTTAATTCTACTATTAGTCAAGACTAGCCTCAATTAGATTCAAATACACTATCTCGCTCAAATATTAAAGAAGTACAGGAATCACCCAGCATTAAGATGAAACATCTTCAAGTCACCATTTGCAAGCATTATGGATGTACTATATATATAAAGAGAGTTCATGAAGTCAAGCACAAAGTGATTGAATAGGTTTATGGAAGGTGGATGGAATCATATTCAATGCATCTACATCTATTATATGTTATGCATGAAGCCATTCCAAATACCATAGCAAAGTGGAAATGCTGAAACAGCGACACTATAGGTAATATGTTTTTTGATAGAGTGTTCTGGGCCTTTAGATCGAGTATCAAAGCCTTTGTAGATTGTAGGTGCGATACATCTACTTTTATTTGTGCTACCAGTTGACTAGCTTGTTCTCTCTCATGTGTACATGTTAACCAACTAAATTGTTTTTTCTTAAGCCTGTAATTATCATCAATGGTACGTTTCTATATGGGAAGTATAAGCATAAGCTTCTTATAGTAACTAAAGTTGACAATGCAAATCATATCGTCCCACGAAGATTTGCTTTGGTCGATGGGGAATGTCATGATAGTTAAGGATGGTTCTTAAAGTGTGTTCTCACGTACGTGATAAAGGATTGTATAGACATTTGTTTGATCTCTAGCCATCATGTTGGAACATCGTCCATAATTAAGGGATAGAATGTAATGTGGCTAAGTGGTTTGTTGTAGTGATGGTGTATTTTCCATATCATTGGTAACTTCAATTCTTAAGCTAAGAATAAGGAATGCAAAGACAATGCAGACAAGATGATGAGCCCTCACACTGGGATATACTTTAAAGAGCTACATCCAAAGATGTAGACCTTAGCATATGATGATGGAGCTCACTTTGGTCATGGGATAATGAATATTGCCGAGAGTTATAATAGTGTACTGAGGGGCACTAGGAACTTATCAATTGCAACATTAGTGAAGAAAACTTTTTATAATTGCAACGACTACTTCAACCAGTATCAGATTAAGACAGCAAATCAGATGAGCATGGGTAAAGTGTTGACTAAATATGTTAAGCGAAAGTTTGATAAGTGGCGTAAAGTAGCAAGTAGCCACCGTATTGTCATTTTAGACTATAATGAGCAGATATTCGAGGTTATAACTATGTTGTACCTTACTGTACATAAGCAAAAGAGGGAAATAATTATACTATCGGACTTAGAAAGTATCGATACACTTGTAATAAGTAGCAAATGAACAGGATTCCATGCTCTCATACTGAAGCCATTATGGGGAAAATGAGTATGGATTAAGCAACACCTATTAGTTGTTGGTACATATGGTAGAACTAGCTAGTGGTATATGCATGTTCTTATATGCCATGTGCTGATAAGGCCAATTGGCCATCGCTTGACATTCTTATATGGTACTTAGTCAAAGCTACAAATAGAGTAAGGAAATATGGGATGCCTCAAGAGAAATGATTATAGAATGAGATGAATATTTGAGATGGGTATTTACCTTATACTTGTAGACTATGTAGCGTGGAAGGATATAATAAGAGAAGATGTCCTTAACAAGGTCACCGATTTATATCTAGTGGATCCACTAGTACACTTTGTAGTTTTTACAAATGACTTATTGATAATTATATATTATTTACGATTGTTTTTTATTTCCTTATGTGCCTTTTTGTACTAATTATTTGTGTCCTATTGAATTAGTCCTTATTGTTTCATGGTAAAAATGCAAGTGCAAATGGATTTGGAACTGACCGATAAGTCACTATTTTGGTTGTATCCATCCCATAAGTTTGAGCTAATATGGGGTATTTAAGTGAAGACTCATAAGTTGCAATTCAAATGCAACTAACTTTCTTATATTTAAAGTAACATTTGTTCCCCTTCATTGTAACTTGTAGGAGAATTACTAGCTTAGATATTGCAAATGAGAGGCGATATTCAGATGCAGAGATGAATAGGAGATATCAATGGATTAATGGATGGCTCCTTACTTTGAGTGGGCCGGTTTCTCAAAGCGAGGTAGATACTGTTCCTATAACTTGATTAGCATTTCATCATTGCCTTGGTGAAGCATTAGAGAGAGAAGATACATACATTTCACTTCCATACAGGAAAATGATGGTTACACTTCAGGATGTTTCTATGCTCATTGGTCTCCCACTGGTCGAGTTAACTTGATATTTGCCTATAGTTGATAGGTATTTGCCCACACCCCCACCAAACATCCCCCCTTACTTAGCCACCCCTTCAAGTGCTATTCATGAGGTTCGAGTGAAGTTGTTTTGGTTGAAGGACAACTTCGGTGACTTACTGACAAACGTAGATGATATTATCGTCCAGTAATATATTAGGGCTTATATGATGTGGCTGATTGGGGGGATGCTATTTTTGAACAAGTCAAATAACTGGGTGCATCCGATGTTCATTCCCTTCCTCTTCGACCTCAATATAGTTGGATAATATGCTTAGGATGCTGCATGCTTGGCGTGGCTCTATTGCCAGTTATGCCTCACCTCACGGATAGATACTGGTGAGATTAGTAGACCACTCATTGTATTGGGCATAGGAGCACTTCTTACACATAGTCCCTCTACATCATTTGGTCATCGCAGTAGTGGACAATTGACCACTGACGAATCGATGGGGGGCCGACTTAGATGTTATCAAGCTTACTATGTATATTGTTAGCTAATATAGTGATATATTCGATTACCAGTGTCTAGAGTACGTACATATGTTATTAACTCAAGTATTGCTTCCATGTCGTGGAGTTATATTTCTTCAATTATGTAGCACGATAGTTTAGTAGGATTTAGGGGATTGTCAACTATATAGATACTTCATAAGCACTGCACGATATTGCCCTATGAGGTCGGATAAAAACAAACTAGGCCACCATTCATGTGACTTTGCTAGAATAGTAGGCAGATTGACGTAACAAGATAGTTGCTACCATAATTGGTACTAGCAGGTCATTCACCGAGTCAAGCGCCTCTTAGGTATACATGGTACATGTTCAGCTTCATTATTTTTTATAGTTCTTCAATTATGCTTTTATACGCTGACTATACCATTATTGATGACATGCAGGCAGATTTTATACACAAATTACCTTAAATGTCGTATGAGGATATCATATTAGAGTAACTAGGGGTGGATGTTGTCATTTAATAACTTAAGGGTGTCCACTTGAACGATGCACCTGGGCTGAGGGCAACTATCGAGCAGGAGGACTCTCTATTGCAAGAGTTACCAAATTGAGGATGTTGTCAAGGGTGAAAATAAGGTCTAGGTAGGGGGTGAAGACACCAACAAGTTGAGTTGGGCGTTAAGGATGATCCCTCTCTTGAGCACTAATCGCCTGCAACATCTCTCATAACAGACACCCTTTGCTAGAGAGAGCTCCAGCAAACAAATGTTTCAAGCACTCTTCATTGGAGAGAGCTCTAATAATTAGATCCATACTCCTTTTGCTTTATTAAGGAGGCCAGTTAGAGATCACAATGACGATATGGGCAATAGACTTACACAAGTGGAGCTTACTCTAGTCCCCATGCATGCATCATACTCTTGTTCTTATATAGAGGATGGGGCATAAATCACACGGTTAGATACTGATAAGATGGTGTAGCCCTAACTTAATACAAACACTCAAGGTATGCGTGCATATACTTGCTGACGATGTAGACAACATTAAATTGTGACTAGTTTTAGCTATTTGACATTTTTTATTGCATTGATACATATTTTGTGAACACTTTGTAAATACTTGAAGGAACTAATGAAACATTCCTATTGATTAATTTTTATTTTCCAACTTTTAATTTATGGTTTGTTTTGCTATGGCTATTATTGATGTTGGCATTTACAAAATATAGAATTAGTATGATATTTCATTTCATAGGTACCTTTAGGTTTGAATGATAGTGCAGCATGTTTATTGTGAAGTTTGGTTTCTTAGAGATTTGATGTAGTTAGGGTGTTTAGAAATTTTGTTGTAATTGGGTTATTTAGAGGTTTTATTGTAAGATAAGGTGATGTAGATGTGTTGGGTGTAAGTTTAGGGGTGCCTATTGATAAAATTTACTTTTTAAGAGGTCATTTTAAGCAAAAGCGTTAAACATACATCTTGAAGAGATAATTATTAGCAGGGTACTCTTGGGATTATTTTCCCAAGAGCAGTATTTTTGTAATTTTTTTTCATTTTTAATTTCCTTTCCTTGAAACCTTTAAGCCAAAGTTAAATATCAATAGCTTTTCTTTAATACTAAATTTAGCTTGAATGGCATTTTTAGGTAATTCATGCGAACATTTACAAATATATTAGGGAAAAAATTATCAAATGTAAAAAAGTGAAAAAATAAAGAACTTTTTAAATATTTCATATGATTGTTATTTTTTAAAATATATGAGAGTATGAGAATTTTTTTTTTCTTTTTTAAGGCAATAAGCGAGTTGAGTCGAGATTAGATGCTACTAAATATAACTCAAGCTTGGTTTAAATGTAAAATCTTGTGCTTGAGCTTTAAGTAGCTCTAGCATGAATTTGAACTCAATCGAGCTTGAACTTAACTCAAAGATGTACTTGATAAGTTTAACTTGACTCGATTATGTTTGTTTCTACTCCATAATCTTAAAAATATATGATTTATTTAATAAGAAATACACTAATAATTAAACTTGACTTAAACTCAACTAATATTTAAATTCGACTAAATTTCAATTAGACTCACTAGTTAATCCAATTGATGGTGTGATCTTTTCTTCATCTAATAGCACAAAATATATAAATGGCAAATTGTAAGCAACTAATAACCAAATTTTTTTCTCATTGGAAAAATCGTTAAATTTTCTAGTTCCTAACAAAATGATTTAGTTATTTCTCATCTAGCTACCTAATTATAGGCTAGTATATGTAAAAGATAATTGATAATATGGGTTTTGAGAAAATACAAGTGCAAATAATATTGAAAAATATATTATAACAAAATAGAAAATAATGGTGACTTTTAATAAAATACTAATAAAGATAATAGATGTGGCATTGGAGCAAATATAATACAAGCAATATTGAAAAGGAATTATAACAAATAGAAAGATAAAACACTAACAATGAAAATTTAATATCAAAGGGATACAAAAAAAAAAAAGAAATTAATCCCAAAACGTACCATAATAGAAAAAAATCATAATTATATATTATAATAGATGTAGCTTAGTGATGGTAATGGTGTTAGGTGAGATTAGCATAACTGAAGTTAGAATTGACCAATATAAGATGGATAGGAAAAAAAATCCTTCATCCGATATCTTGTATTATAGGTTTAGATTTTAAAATTCAAAATCAAAACTTACTCTATGATTCTTGAGAATTTGTATACTATAATATCATTCGATTGCTACAATTAGATAAGATAAAGAGAATTGAATAGTATAAGTACAAAGAATATATAATAGTACAATATTATTATACCATATTTGGTTTGCACAATATTAGATATAGATTTTTTTTATTTCTTTTATTTGGTATACAAAAGTATTGGACTTGATATTGTATTTTGATATTTATACTTTCAATATTGTCTAATATTTATTTAATTACACTTTTATAGTATTTGAAAAGTACAAATTTTAAATATTGTCTCATATTTATAACTTCAATATTGTCTAATATTTATTTAATTATATTTATATCTTTAATACATGTGTTTTTGTCAAGTAAAGTTAACTTTTGTAGCATATTTTAGATTGAACAAATTTAGAGCATTTTTTCCAATCCTTTATATCTTTTTTTGTCCAACAAATAAGCTAAAATTGCAAAGCAAACATTAGAGAAAATGTTTTATCCAATCCAATCTCATTAATTTTCTTTAATCAAATGATACTAGTAATTCTATTAGTCTAGTGTATGATGTATAACATGTAAGTTCATTTAAGCTTTAGTAAAGTTAAAATAGTATTAATTATTCATGTCTACAATGTCAAATTGTAAGGTAATATTGCTTTTAAAGATAAATTACAATAAATATTAATGTAATGAATTTCTATGAAAACAAAAAATAATAAAGAAATATAACATACATAAAAACAATGATATCGGCATGCATTTCGAGATTTAGGATATATACTGACTATTAACATAGAATATTAGGTTATAAGTTTTCATTATATAATTTCCATTCTATTTGTCAAATTAGTATAAATATGTATAATGATATTGTAGAAGTAGGTTTATAATACCCTGCATAAATTGAAAATAACAAGATATTGTAAAACTTAAAACTTGAAATACACGAAACATAAATTTTAACTATGTTTTGGTTGGTACAAGGTTATACCCATACTCTACCTTGTGTTATAAGTTCAAAAAACTTGGAAAGAACACTAATAATGTGACATCAAAAACTTATCTTCAAACCTACTCCTTATGTATGATCTAACAAGTTTTGGGCTCTTGTATACTACTAATGACATGACTCGAGTCATATTTCCATTAGGTAGAGTTTAAGGTAAGCATTGGGCTAACCTAAGCATAGTACAAAGCTCTTCAAGTCAAATAGCTTGATCTTATGGGCTAATTTTTTAATGAAGCCTCCTTATACTATAATGAGTCAATATCACAATTTACACTTTAATTTTATTACTTTTTGCAATTATATAACTAAATTTTTTATATATGTAATTATATATCTAACTGAAGATTTATTTATCCATTTACATCTTAGTTAATTTCAATTTATACCATTAATTTAATAAGTACAATCAGTCGATAGTATAGCCACCCTTAAGAGGGTTGTGCGACCCTTAGAGATGGGTGACAACTACCCTTTGTAAAATAGTGGGTCATAACCTATTTTAAAAAGTGGGCAACCATAAGTGGTTGTTCATGGCTTGGGGGGGTTGCTCAACCCTTCTAAGTTCATAGGTAGTCACCCTATTGATTTGACCATATTGTCAATTGAAATTAATTAAGATGTAAATTGTAATAACTAAATTATTAATTGGAGATATAATTAAACAAATTGAAATTTCAGGTGTATAATTGCAAAAGGTGGCTAAAATTGAGGTGTAAATAGTAATATTACCCCATGTTGTAATTGCTTAAAAATCACTCAATTAGGTGTTGGATCTTCCTAATCTAATCCTTCTTTTTCTTTTTTCTTTTTTCGAATAATACATTAAGCTAAGCTGGTGCAAATGGTCGTGGGAAAATAAAGAAATTGTATTCCAAGTTCGCATTTTCATAATTGTGATGACAATCATACATCAAATTTAGTTGGCAAAAATCATACAAATGCAATGAAATCCTATGAATACTTAGATACATAAAGTTATTTTCAAGAACATGATTAGACTGATGGATCATGATAAGGTTTTAGGTCTAAAGAAATTTCCTTTAGAAGTCAAAAGTCAGGATGAGTTGGAGCGGAGTCTAAGAGGTGGAGAAATTTGAATTTTGGAGATGGTAAAGAGGTTCATGGCTTACTACATACTTGTGTACCTAAGCGTGAACATCAACATGTTTATTGTTATGAGAAACATGACCATATAGGGAAAAATAAAGGTAGGTGCGCATCTTGACCTAAGAGGAGTATGGGTATGATCACGCTCATGAACTAAACCATGATCATGCCATCGGCTTTTAATTGCTAGTTTTCCTTATTTATTTATAGTTTATTCTAATCACAATATTCCCGTTAGGTTAAAGCTTGTTTCTATTGGTATCTAAGGTCTTATTTTATCCATCGCAATGTAGTTTTTTGATAGAGAATAGATTTTTACATTAATCGTAAACCTAATTTTCTCTTCAAGGGATTTCTATTAAATATTGCAAACAATTCATGTGTAATCACTTTCATAATTAATTTGATAGGTAAGATTGGGTTTATCTAATTATACTTTTATTAAATTTTAGTTCTTACAAGCATATCAAAATAGGAATTCAATCACCCTGTTCAATTATCAAATCGATAATGAATCATATCTTTTATTTTTAGTTAGTTTATACATAAAAACCCTAAGAAGATCACAACTCTATATTGATGAACATCATAAATTTGTGCCTGAATTCAACCTTGATCCATGGCACATTACGTTGTCTTGAGAACGATACAAATAAGTCAGGGGTAAGCCTGACACATGTAAAAAATGTAGAATAGCCAACTTGAGATGAGCCCAACCATCATTTAGCCTAGCATAGGCATAAATATGAACATGATAGAAACGCTCATAAAGGATCTTGGCCTAAGATGAGCTAATTTTTTCAACCTTAGGTAATAGTCTTTGTGAATCTATTTTGTCATTGCTTTCTATCGTAGACTACATCTTTATTAATTCCTAAAGATGTAATATCAATTGCAATGTTTATATTCATACATTTTTTTTTCTTATCTTCCCCAAATTGGTGTGTATAAGTGGTCTCTACAATAACAAAACACCTAATCAATGCCCATATAGCAAGTCTCTACATATGACCAATCTATTTCAATCGTGTTCCCCTCATTTTCTCATCATGGTATTACTCCAACTTTCTCTTTTACACATTCGTTTCTCATTATGACCATCTCCTTATACTCGTATAGCCATTATAGCATTCTCATCTCTGTTACAAATAAAGCATTAGTGATCTTAGAGCCATCACATCGAGTTTGGCTTTAAACTTTAGGTAATTTAGTCACATAGAACAGTTGTTGCACCTATGTAGTTTGTATATGCCCTTCTTGAATGCTATATACCATATAATTACTTATTCTTCTGTCTCCTTATGGTAATCGTTTGAGTTACTTAAAATTTGAACTTGAAAAATATACCTTATTCAATTACTTTCTTAAAGTACTCATTTGGACTTCTTTTATCATTACTTTGAATTTCATGGATTTTGTTTGATTGAGTTTCTCTCTTTTCAAAATATGTTTTGACATATCTCTACTAATCGTATTTTGTTATATATAAATGGTATATGATATATAATTTTTTACATTTTTTTTTATAAATGACAACTATGATTAAAAGGCATATGAATAGAATCACCTCTTAAAAATAAAGTCGAAAACTTTATCCATGCTCCATTTTCCTTGCTTAGTGAGGAATTTTCAACCTCCAAACCTTTGCACTTTTTGAAAATATTCAAAAAAAAAATTTAGCTTTCCTCGACTCTCATCTTTCCTATTGTAGAAGGCTAAAAATTATTATATTAATTATTGGGTTAAACTCATTATTTATTTAGGCTTGATTTATTGGGTTACATAATAGAGTTTAAGGAGTTTGATCCATATATTAGGATGATTCAATGAAATTTAGTTTTGTGAGCTCGAAATAATGATCGTTAGACTAATTCATTAACCTTTCTTAGATGGGCTCATGTATTTATAAGAAAGGCTATTGGCCTTGGGCCTAATAGTCAGTTCATTCTAGATAACTATGAATTAAACAAGCTCCATCTCATCCATTGATAACTTAGATAATCTGACGAATGCCATTATGTTTAAGAGTCTATAAATACCTAGTATTTTCTTATAATTTAAGAGACCCTTAGAAAAAAAAAAAGAAACAATATTGCTCTACGAAATCTCTGCTCTCTAAGATCAAATAAACAATTTGGAGTTGATCTCATTCGCTTAAGCTAAAAGGTAAATGCTATTACTTACGCAATATGGACGTGATTATTCTAATCAAACCCCATACACGGACATGACTATTCCAATCAAACCTTATACATTTGAGATCGATTGTTCTTTCTTTTTGTCTTATTTTTACTTAATTATTCTTTTAAGTGATATGCTCGTTTTACTTTTTGAAATCACATATAGTGTATTACTTATACAATATGTATGTAACTATTCCAATTGAACCTTATACACCTATACCCATTGAACCTTATACATCTATATCCATAATATCTTTAATTTCTTTTTTTTTTTTGGTAACATTTGATTTTCTGCTTTTAATCAATCGGTAGGTTTTATTTTGTTGACTAGTGATGGGAACGGTCCCTCTTTGGCCCAACACGCTTCTCATCTTTTCCATCATACTTTAAAGCGTTGCTATTGACAAATGACAGCTTATGTGTCGACCAAATTATTTTTTCACGTGGTTCTCGTGAATAAAATAACTCTGGCTATACTACGAGCTAGAGGGTCCAAAGCTATGGAAAAATTGTCAAAAAAGTAAAATTTTATACCCTTTTACTTTTTCTTTTATTTTAAATTATACATCTATATCTCCTTTTTTATATTATCGAATCTCTTAATAAATATGAGAATACTTTTTATAAAAATAAGTCCAATACATATCAAAGAGAATGCAAATACAAAACTAATTGATTGTAAACCAGTGTATATAATTTTAAAATTGAAGGGACGCTGGATGGAATTTGCCCATTGCAGAATTACGGCCGTGTATGTACATCTCCTCGATTCTTCTACTCTCGATTTAATTTGGCATTTTCCCTCCGAATATTCAGTTAAATTCCTTTTTTCATTAATAGGGTATTAATCGAGCCAATTTTAGTTAAAGTTTTACAGTTTCATGTTCAGTTTATCTAAAAAATTATCGAATTCGAACAGAGTTTAAAAGTTTACAAATTATGAAAATAATATATTGAAGTTTGGACTCAAAATCTAATATTTAAGCTCAACTTAAAAACTTATTTATATTATTAAATTTAAACGAGTCTAAGTCCCACGAGCCTACCTACAACTTGCTAATGAGACTAAATATTATATTATAATTAATAATATATAAATGGTATATTGATTATATATATTATAATGTTATTGATATAGAATTATAAACCTACTTTTCAATCTATTGAGTTTGAGTATGATTTACTTATAAATTGAGCTTTAAATGAGTCAAACCTGGTTTGGGTTATTTACTATCCAACCCAACATGGAAGTTTAGATAAAAGAATGGGAGAGAAAAGGAAATGCTATTTTTCATGGAGTAAAAGTGTAATTAAAAAAAATTAAATTAAATTTTCTCTAAAGGTTAGGGGAAATATTACTGTACGGAGTACACACGATAATATGGCGACACCACCAAGTACAACAAAGAGGGAATAATTTTGGATGAATAAAGAGAAAAATATCTTTTGGCGAAAAAATAAAAAAAGAAGAGAGAAAAAAAATCTTATGTAGTATGCAAATAATATAAAACCAAAATTTGTTTGCTTTTAAAATTTGAAGGCGGGACAGTCGCATTGAATACATAGGTAGATATTTATAATAATAATGTCATTTTTTTTACTTTGTTTTCTTTTCCTTTCCAGCTTCTTTTCTCTTTTCTCTTTTTTTTTTTTTTTTTTTGTCCCTTTCTTGTTTATTTTCAAACTAATATCATTATAATTTAAAAAAAATTCAAATTTGGTTTATTCTATTGAGAAATAAGTATTTATGATTGCTAGGCTACCATAACCCTTATTTGTATGTTTAAATAACATTTATTGAGTAAAAACTAGAAAACTATTGCTAAAACACACCTAATTGCTTCAACACCCAACTATTTCACTTTCCTTTTTCATGGTAACGCATTTTAAAGGAAACATTCACTAGGAATGGTTTCAATAGGATAAGTCCTGTAACTCTAACCTAATTCTAATATGAAAACTATAAAAATATAATTAATGTCTTGAGACTTTTGTAAATAAGTAATTCATGTTTTTTTATTAATAAATAAGTCATCTATATTTTATCATTATTTATCAATTAATAATGCAATATGTGTTGACATCTAATAGATCTAGAATAATTAATTTAATAAAAATATATAAATTAATAAAAACAAAGAAAGGAGATGAAAATAAATAAATCCTAGATCACCAGTGTTGCCTAGACAAAAAGGTAGACCGCGAATGACTCATAGGATGCTACGCAGTCCCACCAATGGACCATGTCATAGAATTACACAACTTGGGAGGTTTCTTCTCCTTCTTCTTTTTCTTTTTTCTTTCCAGTTGCACGGTCAACCACTAGGCCACTATCATGTGTGGACCTTGAGCCGCCATCATAATGCGACCTTTATTGACCGAATCATGATGAGGGATTGGCCGGATACCATCAATAGGTTGTACGATCGTCTCGCCTCTCAAGTGGAGCCAACGGTCCTTTCTTAAGGATTGAATTATGCCTTATATTTTTTTCTCTTACATTTTATATGATTTTGTGAATTTTTCATTTGATATATATTTAATAATTTTATTTTATTAAATTAATTACTATAGACTAATAGAAGGTAACATGTGTCCCCAACTAATATAAACGAGTAATTACAAAACACTGATTATATATTTGTCAGAAAATAAAATAAAGCTATGGGTTTGCAAAAGCTTAAAACATGGGTCTTGTTAGTGTAATTTTTTTTAGAAAATTACTAGAAAAATTGAGTACATTTTTAGTTCTACATTTAAAATTTAAAGTTGCTAAACAATTATCCAATCCCACTTTTGTGTATCAAATTTTCTACCTTTATTCTCCAATCTATTAGTATTTATCACAATATATTTTTTATAAATTAAATGACAAGATGGAAAATTTGATAAAGTAAGAGTTTCACTGAGTATGCATTTTAACAATTTCAAGTTTTATGAAATTTAATGAATCTATATTTGATTCGACATAACATTTAATAATTTCATATTTTAGATGTACCAAAGTCTAAATAATGATTATAAAATTATCTCTTGAAGCATGTATTCGGTTTCAGCTGGCCACCATTCATATCATAACTGTTAGGGTACGAGGGATTGGGAAATTAAATCTAATTTATTTTTTTGAAAGATATTTCTAGATTATAGGTTTGAGAAAGAGAATAATGAAAGAATACGAAAGTGTAGTTATATAAAGCTACGTGAATCAGATAACAGGCATCCGGCCAACACTTTGGTGTTATTTTTGCTACATTAAAGTAGCAAGATTTATAATTTAATTAGCTACCCAATTTAACTTTTGTCTTTTGCAGCTAGTGATTTTTGCACCATTGCACCATGGAAGGAAGCACTTTCACGGAAGGATGCAGTTGGTTGAAACGCAACGCCACTTATACGAAAAGATACCGATATTTGCAAACGTTACCATATATGATATAAATAATATACTATCATGTCATAATCTAATTCACGGGTCAGTAGGTAGGGGAGACGGATAGAATAAGAATTTTTTATTGACCCGTACCCTTTTTATGGATATATATTGAAAAAATTTTAATATGCAGCATGTATCAAAGAAAATGATAGGAAATTAACAATTCTCTTTATTTTTTGAAAGAATATTCCTGAAAATGAAAAGAAGACACAAAGCATATATATATATATATATATATAAGGTTATTAAAACAATCCCTATTAAATCTTAAAATAAAATCATAAAATATTGAAAAGGCTCGTGACAGACTTTAAAAAATCCATTGAGGCCCATAATAACCTCTATTGAGGTTGCTCCAATTATCCCATTAAAGAACTTGTAAATCTCTTTTTAAAAATATTTTCTAATAAAAAAATTCTTTTCATATAGAAAATTATTCCTGTTTCAGCACAAAACTTACCTTAAAGTCCCATCAAACAACCCTAAAACATATACCTTGCAAACTTTTATACGTTGAATATCGTGTTTAAGTATAAATCGTAATGAATATATAATGATGGATTTTAACAAAAAAAGTATATGAGCAGAGATTTTACAGATCCTTATTTCCCGTCCCTTTTAGCGTGTCTGGCGTTGTCTGTGGATTGTACCTTCCGTTCCTAAATAAGAATATGCTTGGAGGGAAAATTATCATCTTTAGTCATAATCACCCGAAACAAAAGACAGGAAGCAAGGATTTTTCAAATGCCTTTTCACAAGTGGCACATAAAATATAATAGTCCATACATGAAATCAAATTAATCAGCTTAAGCTAATGGCCCAATCTTAGTGCAAAGCATATATCTACAAGCTAACATATACATATACATATACATATATATATATACCTGTGTAGGTTTATAAATTTTCAAATATGATTAGCTGCTTAAATTAAACAATAAAGAAACATTTAAATATCATTGGTTATTTTTTTTTGGGTAATTTTAAATATCATTGGTTGGGCCACGTTAAGAATCAAATTTGTGGAGTGTGACCCATTATGAATTTTTGTCATATTCTTAATAAATTGACAAAGCTAGGAACCCAGCGTGTACCATGAAACGTGTATTTATAAATTTATTCACATGTTGCACTGTCGAGATGGATAAGGTCCAGCGAGGCATGTCTCCTTTAATACATATTTATTTCCATCGTTCGTCTCTATTTAAATTTGGGAAGATAAATATATATATATATATATATATATATAGATATAGATATATAAGATATGCAACATTTTTTTCTATGGTTAATTACATTTAGAAAAGGCATTCGTTATTTTTACTTAAAAGCAAATTTTTGTTACAATCCCAAGTAGAAAAGTAATAAGAGTTTTCTCACCTATTAAATTGATTTTAGGAGTTAAACTCTCCTCTTAAACTGGAATTTTAACATTTAGTACCTTTATTAGGAGGCTAACCTTATAAAATAGATGATTTGGAAGAAGAGTGATTAAAGAAAAAGTTATTAGTAAAAGGATTGTATGGTGATATGAAGAGCTATTTAGAATAAAAATTATTTAGTATTAATAGTTTAAAGCAAGATAACTCGTTAACGTAGTTATTAGCTTTAGAGAGAGTAGTAATGTTACATATACATATAAAAAATAATATAGATTAAATATAGTAGTTAAGTTTAAGGGATTTTTTCACTTATTAAACTAACATTTTGAGTTGGACTCTTTCATAAATATTAAGTTAAAACAACCT
Source organism: Lumnitzera racemosa (assembly GCA_024138005.1). Taxonomy (NCBI): domain Eukaryota; kingdom Viridiplantae; phylum Streptophyta; class Magnoliopsida; order Myrtales; family Combretaceae; genus Lumnitzera; species Lumnitzera racemosa. The sequence continues at coordinate 10,289,338 of JAMXBC010000012.1, read as the reverse complement.
CCACCAAAATGAATGTCTTAGGAAAAAAAAAAAAAAAACCCTTCTTCTCTTGTGTCTCGGACTAAAACAAATGTAACTCTTATATTAATATCTCTTCTAACCTGCTTTGAATTATTTTAGCTCTTATGGCAAAAAAAGCAAATAGCAAAAAGGCCATTACCGTCCTCTTCTTATCGGAGCAAAGGAAGTAGAGAGCTAAAGAGGACGAGAGGAGCTGTTAGAATTAACAATACTTTATTCTTTTGTAAACATGCCAAAATGATATTTCACATGTTCCATTTGATTCGAGTCATGATCATTTTTTAAAAAATATGACATGGGCAAACCCGTGACGTGAAACACATTCAATATTTTTTTGGCACCCTTCTAGAAATGTAATAAGCATAAACTGGGCTTGTTGGCCCAATGGGTGAAGGCCTTCACCTTACAATGTGGTCAATTCTCGACCGGCTTGTCCGGTTCAATTGGGTCTAACAACATTTTTAGTTAAAACCCACAAAATTTGGTCGGCTTGCTTAGGTCCTAGTTGGATTGCTAAAGTCATGTCTAGTCAATGTCAATTAGAACTTTTATATTGGATCGGTCCATTATTTATCAATTACAATTGAATCAAACCGAATTAATTGGGTTAGTTTAACCTTGACCATATTGGGTAAACTTAAGATAGATGCTTACCCGTCATTAACAAGGATATACTCAAGAGTTCAGATAGTACATATAAGGTAGCGATTGTTCATCCGTAAAAACGAGTCTTCTTAACATATCATTGCGTTTATTGGAAATTTAAAATTAAAAATTATATTAAATAAATGCATAAATATGGATAAATGTGATAAATTAATATTTATCATTGCTTCATTTAATAATTAGAATTTATTTATTTTATATTATATTTTAATATCAGGTTTAGTATATTGAAATGAATTCAATCAACGTCATTAGAAATGAAAACGATGAAAAAAAAAAAAAGGAAATCAAATAATGCCCCATTCAATATTCATCCTAAACCACAGCAATCCACAGAGGGGAGAAGAAAGAAACGACAATATCAATAATTGGAGTAAGGTTTTCTTGCCTGTTGGTTCTGCGTTGCCGTCAATATATTTGGAGGAAGTACAGTCCTAAAAATGGAACCAAGATACGGAAAAAGTTTGTCTTCATAAGCCCTCTGCATGGCCATGGCGGTTCCCTTCTCTGGCTAGGTAGATTTTTCGGACTTACTAATGTCATTACACGTCTCTTCAAGTAGCAGATGGCCACCTTTTCCATCATGTTCCTAACTCCACGTCCAACTCATCTTAAGCTACTTAGAATTGTAGACTTTATCTTCTTCTTCTTCTTCTTCTTCTTCTTCTTTTTTTTTTTTTTTCCACTTCATATCCTTCTTCTTCTTCTTATCCAAAATGAATGAATCCAATTATTGCAATTTTGGTCCTTCGTCCTTACTCTCACTATATTGTCTTTGTTTCCTTGTTGTTTCATGAGCCAGCGCCCAATTTTGCTTTACGGTCGACACTTATTATTAGACCCTTTTTTTTTTTTTTCCTTCCAAAGAAAGGAATCAAATTTGGTAATTATATATGTTAGATTAAAACTCTCTATTTTCCCTTAAATAATATAGATGAAGTTTGTAAATGCTATATCTACCCGTATAAAAAATGTTATGTGCGAAACTTTTAATAAAAATGATAAAAATATAGTATATTAATATGATAAAAATATAGAAGATTATATAATTAAAGGGTAAATATTTATTTTCATCTCTTAGAAAATTTTAAATCAAGAAATTATTAAAAATTATAAAAATTTATTATTTCAAAATCTAAATTATGAACTTAACTTTTTTTTTTTATTTTTTATTTTGCCAAATAAACTTAACTATCTAATGAGAAATTATCTCATATGGGTAGCCTAAGGCCTAACTCTAATAGAGACCTTTGAAGGCTCATCAGTGCTTGAAGGATTGAACTCCGCATCTTTTTCAAGTATTCCAATTCGCTTGGACATCTTTACCATCTCTATTCATCATCTAAGCATCTAATTTCGAGGACTCGAATGCCTCCAGCAAGCACTATTCTTAAGGCTCATCTCATATCCGAGGACTTTACCAACAATTCAGCTGAGCTCGAGTACTAGGAATCACTCTACTGTCTAGTTCAAGCAAAAGGGGCGAGGATGCTCCTTGCTAAGGCCTAGCTCACTAATCGTGATAAGCTTATGCTACCTCTCTCTTTTCTCTTCGTCTCTTTTTATCTTTAGCGCTGACATCCTACCCCAACTCATTAATTACATCTTGATATCCGTGATACGATTAGCATACCCGATATATTCTAAAGATTTTAGATCTATAAATTACAGATATAGCTGCTAATGTGGTCATGGTTGACCAATTTCCAAAGTTATCTTATCACCTTCGTAATGCATATCTTCAATGCATTGCTAAGTATAAATGAGTCCTAAGCCAACATGTGTTCAGGCAGTTATACATCCTTACATTATAAATAGTGTAAAAAGGCAATAGGTAAAAGGATCTCTACTCTGATTTGGGAACCCTTATACACACAACATTCCTTTTAATATTCATAACACATCTGCACTCAAGCAGCAGCCCTAGAGATTAATAGTGCTCGACTTACCCTTAATCTCTATCTCTTTGTCCTTCTTACTAACATTGGCATCGAAGGACCTTTATTGATATATTCATTGTGGGCTTTTTGCAAGTGACGAGGAGTAAGGAGGCCACCAGAATTGAAACTTATTTGGACTCTCTTTAAGGAGTTAAGGTCCAATCCTTCCTATCTCTCTTAGACTTAAATTACAAGGAAAAAGTCTATTGAAGAATAATTCACTAGGCAAATTAACACCCGGGATTACAACATTTGCAGTGTGCATTTATGTAGAAGAGTAGAGGTAATTCGCATAAAATTAATGTGTGTTTTTAAGATATTAAAATAAATATCGATCCTCCTTCAAAACGTCGATATGTCCGAGTGGTTAAGGAGACAGACTTGAAATCTGTTGGGCTTCGCCCGCGCAGGTTCGAACCCTGCTGTCGACGTTATTAATCATTTTCTCGTTCTGGAGAGATTATTGTATTATTTTATTTTATCATGCAGGCTATACATTCAGGGCTCAGTTTCTGAAGCCCAGTACATCAATATGCGGGTGAATAAGACGGCCCTATTTAGTATTCATGGCCGAATCAAATCGAAAAATCATTACCAAGAATGATAGAATTTTTGGTACGTCTTTTGCAAACGGAAATCCTCCATTTTCTCTATTCCTTTCGGATTATAGTCCAATTTGGTGGGAGTCGCGTGTCACCACTTCCATTTAGAAATCCGAACCAAATGGAGAAAATCATTATCAAGGATGATAGAAAATTTGAGCTAAACCATGAATAATTCAACTAAAAAAATATTGAAAAGTTGACGGTCGTTTATACCCAATAAAAGTAAAATTTTCCTGTCAATATCAAATAATTAAAAATAAGATCAAATCATTGATGAGCGTACTATTTGCGATGATTGTTGTCCTAAAAAAAAAAGAAAAAAGAAAAAGAGTTGCATAGTCATTAAAAAATCTTATGTACAATATAACAGGAATAGAGGAATTATCCTGAAAAGAGGTAGACTCAGTTAAAAAAATTTGTACAATTTAAAATTTTAATGTTGATATAATTATTCTCTATTCTATTTAACATGCAAAATTCAGTTGAATGTATAGATAGTCAAAGCATTTTAGTATCTTATACGATAGTAGTCACAGCATTTAAAAAAAGTTGTCGCATTAACAACATGTTCGAGTCATATTCAATCGTTTTGTATATCATTTATACATATAATAATTATATTTTTATAAGTAATGGATTGAACAGTCTTTTCAAAACAAATATTAAATCTTAAAACACTAACATCATTATAATTTAATGATATCGTTATTAATATTTTATCTGTGGGATTAGATTAGGGTTAAACCTCTTCCCTTTCAAAGTTGTAAATTAATTGGAAAAAAAAATGCTATAAATCGATGAAAAAAGGGTAGCTAACAAAGCCTCGTGTGATGCAGCCTCGTGTGAATCCACTCCACTTTTTTTCTCTCACCCGCGTCTTTCACTTCACAACATCACCAACTTTTCTTTCCTTATCTGTACTCACAAAGCAAACCAACAACGATGTTCATGAACACGAACCAACTTCATATATATTACGCTTTTCATTTTACTTTAGGATGAACCGCCAAACATAATCAACATAGTATAAACGTGAGATATCATTTGTGTTGCTACAGCCTGCAGTTTTGGGAACCTGAGAAGCTAACTTAATAGCCATTTTGGTTCACACCGTAGTGTACACAGAGTATTCGTTTTCTTTCTATGATAATGCCATAGGATTCAGTGCATCGTGGGTTCATCATAAGTTGATGAACAGCTAATGGTAATATATAATGTGGGAAGGGTTTATACTTTATAGCTCTCAGAGGAATACAATACCTTGATTAGGGGCCGGCTCGGACTTAGACGAAAATCGATGGCTGTGGTTCAACTTTACGTTAAAACGGATAGGGCCAATTCCTGGCTAGGCCTAAAGGTCTAGAGGTTCACGTTCTGTTCAATGGCCCGTGAAGTAGTTGTTCAATTTATTTGTTGAAATACTTTTCTTTTTTTTTTTTTCCCTGCAATATTTTTAGACGTGTATTATATATACCGAAATATTCGGGATGAAAACTGTTAAATTAGATAAAAAATGAAAAATAATTTAGATTTGAATCTCTCTATATTTTATGAAATTGATTATCCAAATTAATTGATGTACTTTTTTTTTTATTAGCTAACAATTTTAATTTAGGATTTCTAATATGCAAATTGCTTTTTAAAACCATTAATTATCTAAATATTCAAGAGAAAGGTAAATACGGTTTTTAATTAAGTTTATCGATAGTGAAGAAAGTGATTATAAGATTAATTGGAAAATAAACCCTATTAGATATATATTGTAAACCATAAAAATTGATGCTCTTTTTCCATTTTTTTTTTTCCATTTCCGATAGGTTAAACCAATGAGTTTAATCACTAGTTCATCAATCGATTTCCAAATTGAACTGCGATGATCTACCAACTCCAATAGGTCGCCATCCGGTTTAATGGTTGTATCTGACCTTTTCCTAAGTCTAATAATACCTAGTTTGCTCTTATCAAAAGGAAAAAACAAAAAAGAAAAAGGGGAGAGAAGTATAAATTTAGGACTCAACTTTTTACATATTTTTTTATTTTAAATTTCTATTTAAGTTCTCAATGTTTATAAAGTTTTCTAATAAGTTTTCAATAAATTTTTTGTTAACTTTTCTTTTAAAATGACACATGACACTTTTAGATTGGTTAAAAGAAAAAAAGTAAATTTTGGATTTAACATCTTGTATATTTTCTATTCGAATGCTAAACGTTTTGAAATTTTTATCTAAGTTTTGAATATTTATAAAAATTTACAAATAAGTTCTCAACTAGTTTGCTGTTAACTTTTTTGCTAATAATGTTATGTGAAAATTACTTATTTGTCCACATATTTTTATTAGATAATTATTATAATAAAATAACTAAAAGATTAAAAAAATAATGAAGACAATATAAAAAATTAGGAAAATTCAATAAAGGTAAAATTAAAAAGAAATGCAAAATCAACTAACAAAGATATATATATACACATTTGTATTCATTACAATTTCAATGCAACAAAAATTAAAAAAAATATATCTAAAAAAATAAAAAAAATTCATTCAAGCCACTCTAAGACCAAGAGATGGTTCAAATAGTCGAAATAAAGTAGTGTATCGTGATCTACATACTAAAGTAAGTGGTCAACTGTAACTCTAACTTAATAAAAAATAAATAAAAAAGAAAATAAAAGTGAAATCTGATTGGTTTTAATTTAAATAGTTAGCTGTAGATAGCTGTTTACCCCTTAGAAACCCAATTAGGTTTCACTTTACTTTTTTCTTGTCTTTTATTTTTTTTTAGATAAACTGTTAGAGGAAAATTGATTCAACTCACTTTAATACGTAAATCATGACTTTTCACTTCTTTTTAGCTATTTTAGCTACCTTGAGATTAGAAGGTGATCGAAATGATTTGTTTTAGTTTGCTATTTGTTTAATTTAATAATTTTTTTGCTTTATTGAGATTATGATAAATATACATGTATGTAACATTTATTACATTTATATGTATATAAATCTTTATTATTTGATTTTTCATTTTTTTATTTTTTATAATTATTATTATTGTTGTTTTCATTTTATTGATTTTTTAAAATTATTATAGATTATTTAATAAAAATATGTGGAACAATACAAAAATGCTACATTCCAAAGTTAACAGCAAGCTAATGAAGAACTTATTTGAAAATTTTTATAAATATTGAGAATTTAAATAAAAAATTTTAAACGTTTAAGATTTAAATAAAAATTGCACAAAACATTGAATCTTAAATTTATACTTTTCGGTAGATCAATTAGAAAGTATTACGTATAATGTTAATGAAAAAGTTAATAGTAAATTAATGAAAAATTTATTTAAAAACTTTTGCAAATGTTGATAATTCAAATAGAAATTTTAAAATCCAAACAAATAAGATATAAAAGATTGGGTTTTAAATTTGTGTTTCTCTTTTCTCCGAAAAAAAAAAAAAAAAAAAAGGAAAGGGAACCATGTAGAGTATAATGAGGTGTCATCCTCGATTGCATCGTGGATTAGTTAATGCGAGATTAGAGCACTGATAAAAAAACTATTCTATAAGTGAGTTTTTCATTGGTCAATTCAAGATTGAAGTCAGGATCAAGAAATTACAATGCAAGTAAAAGTTCTTTTTTCTTTCTTTTTTTCCTTGCAAAATGTGAGCTTTTTTCTTCATTTGAAGGAATATATGATGTATCAAAACTAAGCATATGCATGGTAATATTTTCTTTGATGATTACTAATTGATGTCAATATTTTTGATGCGATAAAGTTTACATGATTTGTTATAGATTTCTTTATGAATGAAGAATTTTATCTCTCGATTATAGCAAAAAAAAAAAATCCAATTCTGAACTCCCAATTTAATTCCGAAATAAGACACTATTTATTTATTTTTAGTTCCGATGATGAGTAATCATCTACGAGGCAAATAGAGATAAAAATACAATTGTACTTAACTACAATTACCAATTTAGATAATTCATCTAAAGTAAATTTAATTTAAACCGTATTTAAATTTATATGAATAGCAAGTAACCTGCTGTATAAACATTCATAAAATAAAATAAATTATTATGAAAAGAAAGATAAATATCTTTACGTCATCATGGTTATATGGTACGGTTACTCAAAATAACTATAACGTTTACCAAAATTAAAAATATCATGTGGTGGGAAATGTGGGAAATTAAAGTATTTGGTAACTTAATCACACAGCACACACAATTTCACACATTCAAGCACAATTGAGAGGAATAGGATAGTTTTTCTTTTCGGCATAGTTTTTCTGTGAAAGGTGTAACATATTTATATGCCCTCCTCCCTAGGTTTTGTAATACGTGCATGTGCCACATCACCACAATACAGTTACAGCCATATGATCTTTGATTCTAAAGGATTGAGATTGCCTGACCAAGGCCTGGGCTATGCCCATTTTTCATTAATTATACTTTGGGCCTTTAGGATTCACAAGCGAGCCCATCGGCCCTACCCACATCCAGTTTCTCGGACTTCCTTTCTTTCATTTTGTCTTGGAACCCTAGGTGCGAAATCATCGCCACATATTAGATTACAAAAATCCTAATACGTTAACACGAAATTAGAGGACATGTATATGTGTATGTATTTGTATATGGAAAAGATAGTAAGAAACCAAGATATCATCACTATGAGGAGTAATGTCCAGAAATACAATAAACCCTATGTTGCAAAGAAGGATTAAAAAAGAAAAAAAGAACAATCGATAAAATGCTAAACTTGGAATTATTCACACTGGTTATGATTATCCGAATCATCCGGCGTATTTGGATAATCATTAATGAAGTCGTCGCTTAAATATGCGTCTCAATGTGGACGTTGACTGCCCTACGTGACTTGGGCGAGTCGAATGCATCCGTTAGATCGTTGGTGGCAACTGTGGTTTCCTCCATGTCGGATTTTTCTGGAACGAAGATGACAACTTGTATCACCCCTTGAAGCATGCATCGCACGAGACTTTACTTTCCTTCTCTCTCTGAAAGGGTTTCCTTTTCCGGGCCGGTCCATTTGGCTATTCTTTCCCCACGAGGATGCATCCTTGGAAGAGCTTCCATGGTCGGTGATTGATTCTTGTGTCTTGATTATGAAGTATCGATTTAATTCTGAATGAAGGCATTATTTTAAATCTAAATTCGACTCTATGAAACAAATAAATATAAAAAAAAATAGTTGTCGAGTAAGATTTGTTCATCTAAAGTAATTTAATTTCAACTGTTCTTTTGAATTTAACCTATAATTTATAATAATCAAAGCTATTATGATTTAGCCGTCTTTCCTTCTTTTTAATTGGTAAAAAAACAAAAAAACAAAAAAAATCTATAACCTGTTGTAATGATATAAATTATGAAAGGAACAAAAAAAAAAGAAAAAGTCTTAACGCTAGTGTTATATGGTGTGATCATCAAAAGTAGCTGCATCATTTGCCACAATTAAAAATTTCATATTACAAAAATCATAATATTTCTAACACAAAATTACATAACATGCATATGGAGATGAAAGTTATCATCATTATAAGGAGAAATGCAATGAACTACAACAAACTTTACGTTGCAAAGTATGATTTAAAGAGGAAAACAAAGGTAAAAAAGAAAGAAACAAAGATCTCTAAAAAATTGATAGAATATTAAATTTTGGAATTATTTGCATTGAATAAGATTATTTGAATCATTTTCTATAATGGGATGATCATTAATGGAGATGGAGTCGTCATTTGAATAGGCATCTTAATATCGTTATAAAAGTTGGATAGATTTGAAAAGAAGACTATTAGAATTTAAAGTTGGAGATCATGTATATTTTAAGATAAAATCCATTTAAGGGGCTTAAATGATTTGGTTCAAAGGGAAATTTGAGTCTTCGGTATATTAATCCACTTGAAGTAGCAGAAAAAGTAAGTAATGTATCCTATAAACTAACTTTACCTCTAAACTTATCAGGTTACCACGATGTATTTCACATCTCAATGTTAAGAAAGTTCGTTAAGAATCCCACTGTAGTGGTAGATATAAAACCAATGCAGTTAGAGAAAAATTTTAAATTCAAAAAGCAACCTATAAAGATATTATGTAATCCAATTTAGAAATTAAGGAATTGAGATGTAGAATATGTAAAAGTGCAATGGGGTAAAGGTCCAGATATAAAAGTTACTTGGGAGCCTAAAATAGCAATTATGGAGCAGTATTCGTAGCTTTTCTAATTATCAAGTTAGTAAAAGAATATAAGTTCTAGTGCAGTTTATTGAATTAGATGTTGGTATATAGAAATTTTGACGATAAAACTTTTCTGAAGGAGAGTAGAAATGTAAGCTCTGTAATTAGACATTTCGAATTTAGTATATAAAATTTAGGACAATGGTGAAAGTTGTTCGATCAAGTCTGAATTTCATAATAGAGCTAGTAATATTAGTAGACGTAACCCTATAAGTATTGATTTTAAAAAAATAAACTAATAAAACAATGAAATAGTGTATTAGCATGTTATTTATAAATTATTTGTTATTTATTAGAAATGTGTGAAATTGATTTTGCTAATTAACGAGTTGCTAAAGATAAAATATATATATAGCAAAAATCATAAAATAATATTTCAAAATATTTATTTATATTAAATATGAATTTACATATAGGGAGTAATACTCGAAATTACCTAAAATACTTAATATATATTAAATAATACTAAACAAATCTAACAAAATTAATAAAAACTTTCGAAAAATTATGTGTCACCTAGATAATTGCTGTATGGAGGCGTGGTAGTATGGAAACTTAATCTAGTATGGTTAGGAAAAGTTAAAGTATCAAAAGAATGACGAATCATGTACTTAAACAACACTTGGCAACTTAAAAATTTAGTAGTGGACTCCCTCCTTCATTACAAAATCAATAGCTTCGATAGGCATTTTAGATAATCTAGTACATAGAAAATATATATATATATATATATATAGGCGTAGGAGAGTTAAGGGAATGTTTTTAGGGCTAAATCGAAGTGCAGGTGATATGGACTCATGGATGGACATATGAACCCAATATCATGCATAATTAAAAGGGTGAGTCCAAGCTGTAAGATGGGCTGAAAAGCAAATGATAGTTAAGGGTCAATAGGGGTTCTTGTACACCGATAATAGATATGACACATCAATGCCTCATGCGAACTTAAGTTACACTTGATATGACGTACAAGTATGGCTAAAGGTCACTCACCACTGGTCCATGCTTGAATGGGATAGATAAGAGTAGCTCAAGAGTAAGTGTAAGGACACTTAGCTCAATAGAGGGTAGGAAAAGTTCAATGTATTGTGCTGTATTTATTCTCTTGTGATTGTTACATTATGTGATTATTTATAGTACCATGTTAGGGCAAGTTTTATGTTACAAAAAATTACAAAAATGAAGTCCTATTTGCCAAATAAAAGGAAAGCAATTTATGGGGAAAGCATGAAATTGTGTGTAGCGAATGTCTTCTGTTAGAAAGGTTAATGCAATTGTCAAAAAGGACAGTGCGTGCACATTCTTACTCTTTGATTCCGACAATGTTGTGAATCGAGTAGTGGTGGGCCTCTATTCATGTCTATTTAGTGTCAAAAGTTTGGCATCTTAACAATTATTAGCTTAACCTCAGCACCTTAGAGATTGTTGTATTCGGATTTAGCGCATGGATTTATGCATAGCAGAAGGTTAGGTTCGGAGAGTCGACCGGTCACCTCGGCAACACCTTGGATAGCATGGAGAGCAAAGTAACTTGGTAAATTGGACTGGGGCAAGCACCGCTCCTCGGCGCGTAACTTACCTCGAACAACTTGGCGGACTACCCGAGAAAGCTCTTAAGCTCGGGAGCATGTAATCGGTCCTTGATTTCTATCATCCTCTCTGGATTGTTTGAGCTTTAGGATCAAATCTGGTTTAGGTCTAGGTTGCTTGTCTTCAGGAGTGTAAGGTTAGAGGTTGGCAATGTTGAAGGAGTTTGAGACCCCACTATAGGCATTAAGATTGATCTCTTCAAGCACTTTTAAAGGCCCATTGGCTCTAGGAGAAAATTTACTCTTCCTTAAGTTTGGGAATTGTTTCTTGTTGAGGTGTATCCGAACTAAATCGCCTGGTTGAAATTCTCTCTTCCTCCATTCTCGGCTTCACTTTTCAAGCTTAATATTAACACGACCCATCTATAGCCTTCTGGTGCATGGCTTTATTGGCCTTAACTTTTTTGATGGCTAATCGGTTATCATCAAGCATCAGCTAGGGCACTTGGTTTAATGGTAGCTTGGGGTTAAACCCATAGGTGTCCTCGAATGGAGACATGCTTGTTATATTGTAGGTGGTCTTATTGTAGGTGAACTCAATGATTAGAAGGCACAGATCCCAGTCAACTGTATTTCATTCGAAAGTAACCCTCAGCAAAGTTCCTACGGTTTTGTTGACAACTTCAATTTGTCCATCGGTCTGTAGGTGGTAGGACGTGTTGTACAGCAGCATGGTTCCCATTCACTTCTATAACGTTCTCCAAAAGTGGCTCATGAACTTGGGGTCTCGGTCTGAAACATTGGTCTTGGGAATTCCATGCAACTTGATTACTTTCTGTAAGAAAAGAAAAGAGATAGCCGAAGTGTCGTTAGTTTTAGAATAGGATACGAAGTATGTTATCTTGCTAAATTGATCTACAACCACCATGATGGAGTCCTTCCCTCGGGACATCCTCGGCAATCCTAACATGAAGTCTATACTCAACTCAGACTATGGTTTGATCGAGATCGACAAGGGTTGGTAATGTCCTTGCTTGGCTCGACTCTTCGCTTTTCGACAAGTTGCATGCTTTTTAGCATAGATTGGATATCTCTCTTCACCCTTGGCCAAAAGAATCTAGAGGTTAGTAACTCATAAATTTGGTACTGGCCAAAGTGTCCTGTTAATCCTCCTCTATGTGCCTCGCGGACTAACAGTTCTCGCGTGGAATAGGTCGGTATACATAGCTTTCTCTTTCGGAATAAGTATTCGTCCTCCTTGTAATAGTCATCCAGTGTCCATCCTTCCTCACAATGGGCGTAGATAAGACCAAATTGTGCGTCCTTAGCATACAAATTCTTAATGATTGAAAAACCAAGTAGCCTTGTTTGTAGCTTGGTTAAGAGGATATGTCGTCTTGACAAGGCGTTGGCCATTACATTATTCTTCACGTTCTTGTCTTTTATGACATAAGAAAAACCCTCCATGAACTTAACCTACTTAGCTTGTCTTCGGGACAACTTCGGTTGGCTTTTTAGGTATCTCAAGAATTCATGATTGGTGTAGATCACAAATTTCTTGGGTAGCAGATAGTGTTGCCATATCATTAGGACTTGAATTAAGGAGTAGAATTCCTTGTTGTAGATGGAATAGTTGAGCATGAATCCTCAAAGTTTCTCGCTAAAGTGAGCAATAGGTCAGCCTTCTTACATCAGTACAATACTTATGCCTAGTCCAGATGCATCACGCTCTACTTCAAATACTTTATCGAAGCTCGGTAGAACTAAGACTAGGGTTGTAGTTAACTTCTCCTTCACATCCTTAAAACTCCTCCTCTCTTTCTGACCTCATTTGAATTCAACATTCTTCTTTAAGAGTTCGGTTAGTGGGGGTTGCAATCGTGTTGAAATTCTTTATGAATTGATGATAGAATGATGTCAGGTCGTGGAAACTTCTCACATCGGCAGAACAAGTCGACTCAGGCTTCTATGATCACTCTTATCTTATCTTCATCAACTTGGATGCCACCTTCACTCACAACAAAACCCAAGAAGATTACTTCGGAATGACAAAAGTCACACTTCTTTAAATTGGCGTAAAGCTGTTTGGCTTAGAGTTTTGTAAGCGCTTGTTAGAGATGCTTTCGGTGAGTCTGTAGGTTGGGACTGTATACTAGAATGTTATCAAAATAAACTATGACAAACTTTCCCAGTAATTCTCGGAGCATATGATTCATAAGTTGTATGAATGTGCTTGGTGCATTGGATAGCCCAAATGGTATTGCAAGCCATTCATATAAACCATGTCATATCTTGAATGCGGTCTTTCATTCATCACCTTCACGCATTTGAATCTGATGGTACCCGGCTTTAAGGTCGATCTTACAGAACACTCTTACTCTGCTCAATTCATCTAGCATGTCATCAATCTTAGGTATAGGATACTTGTACTTGATGGTGATTTGATTGATCGCTTTGCTATCTACACATATCCTCTAATACCCATCTCTCTTCGACACTAATAAGGTCAATACAGTGCAAGGGCTTAGGGACTCACACACATATCCCTTCTTCATCAACTCTTCCACTTGCCTTTGCAGTTTGGTGGCCTATTAAGGATTCTGCTTATAGGTAAACTTGTTTGGTAGCACAGCTCCTGGCTATAGGTTGATCGAATGCTTAATGCCTCAGTTTGGGTGCAAACCATTTGGCAACTCTTCCAAAAACAGATCTGCAAATTCCTCCAGTAGCATTTTTACTTCAATTGGTAACTCTTCTTCTGTAGGTCTCATCTTTGGAAGCCTCTTTACTAGCAGATAGGTCGATCTCTCCAGCTTAGGTCAATACTAAAGCCTCCTTCTTTAATGATTAACTCAATTGGGACTACATGATCTTCACTTGCTCGGTAGTCATAGGACCCAATTTCATCCTTCTGCCTTTATGCTTTATAAAGCACGTATTCTTTCTTCCGTCATATATAATTGCTCAATCAAACATCCATGGTCGTCCAAGTAAAATATGGGACATACGCATGAGCAATACATCACAAAGCACTTCATCTTGATACTTGTCAATGCAGATTGGTATAGATGCCTATTTGTTTATTTGTAGGGCCCCCTTGTCATTAAACCAATGAAGTTTCTAAGGTTTTGGGTAGGACATGGTTAGTAATTTCAGCTGCTGGACCATAAATGCAAAGGTTGCATTAGTGTAGCTCCCATTGTCAATGATTAGCATGCAGAGTGAGTCATTCACCTTGCACCTAATATGGAAGAGATTTTCTCTTTATTCATTTTCGAGTACGGGATTGACACTCATTGTCCTCCTTAACATTAGAGCGGTCGGCATGAAGTTGCCTTCCTCATTATAGATAACTTCCTCTTCGGATAGCTCGGTCTGTCCGTCCTCCTTCAACTCCTTTACTTCCTCATTAGTACTGTCGACCTCAATGGTCGACGCTTCACCTTGGATCACCATTGTTCGCCTGTTCAGGTACTAAGTGGCCATGTATTCAAATCTTTGACATTTGAAATACTTGATCTCATTAGTCTTTCTCCTTTAACTTTGGCCCTTCTCAAACTTCCTCGAGGGTTCCTTCTCTTTGGCTCGGGTGGTTGGAACGGATTGGGTCTCAACAACTTTTTTTGGTCGTTTGCACAGGTCTACCCAGAATAGGTTGGCTACTACTAGGACGGGCTAGCAGGTAAACGGAATCTTCCTGTTCAGCGCCTTTCTACCCTCTGGGTGGCTTGGATTACATCATCAAGCGTTCTAACATCCAAGGTTTTCAGGACATCCCCAATCTCATACTTTAATCTGCCAATGAATTGAGACATAGTTTAGTCTTCGGGGATCTAAGACTTTGTATTGGATCATTAGCATCTAGAATTCTTTAACGTAAGCGTCCACACTTGATCCTCCTTATCTCAATTCTTGCAATCTCTTGAAGGTATTCTACAGATAATAGCTTGGCACAAACTTTCTCTACATAACTCTCTTCATATTATCTCAACTCTTAATCTCTCATTCTCTTTCCCTTCTTCTGGTGGCTTGCAATTTCTTCTACCATAAAGCAGCATAACCAGTGAACTCCAACATAGCAAGGTTAACGTTTGCATTATCAGGTAGTTCGTGGCGTTCAAATTGCTTTTCAATCTTATCTACCCAATCTAAGTAATCCTCAGCGTCATCACTTCTAAAGAAATATGCATCTTCAATCCCTCAATTCTAAGAGCTCGTACATTTCTTTCCTTAGGCTCATAGTGATCCTTTGCCTTGTCATCTCCTTTTGCTTCCTTCTCAATCTCTTTAAGCATCAGCTTTCGTTCAGCATGCCTACCAACTTCTTCAGCTTGGGGTTATTGAGTTGGGGCATTAGCTCGACTAAGCTAACCATTGCCTCACTGTTGTTGCGCATGTTCTTTAGTGAGGCTATTTCTAACTTGCTACCTGTCTTCTTGTATAACAGTCACCAAACTAACTACTAAGTTGGCAAGCCTATCCAAGAAGTCATCCACTGACGGAGGCGTAAAACTTCCTTCCTGTCCTTAACCATGACGAGTGCCACTTTCGTGGTTTTCCAAAGTTCCTTGAACATTAGAATATGACATTGTTGATTACTTCACAATGACAATTACACAATAAACAATAGTCAACCATACTTTATTTTGCGTAACGAAAATAGGGAAAGACAAAGTACAGATCACTTCTCAATTACTAAACTTCAAAGCTAATAATAAAATCGTTATCTCAAGGGAGTAGTAACATACTATTCAAAGAATATAGTAGCAGAATCTAGCTTCGAATGTAACTAAGATCTCTAATACTAAATGGTACGGACTCATAGATAAATACATGAACCTAATATTACGCGTTACCAAAAGAGTGGGTCTAAGCCAAAAGAGTGCTTAAAAAGTAAATGATAGTCGAGGGTAAGTAGGGGTTATCGTGCGCCGACGATGAATATAACCCACTAACACTTCACACGAGCTCAGGTCATACTTGATATGACATACAAGTATGGCTGGAGGTTACTCGCCACTAATCTATACTTGAATGGGTTAGATAAGAGTAGCTCAAGAGTAAGTAAGAAGATACTTAGCTTAAGAGAGGGTAAGAAAAGTTCATTGTATTATTTTGTATCTATTCTCTTGTGGTTGTTATATCATGTGATTATTTATAGTACCCTATTATAGCAAGTTCTATGTTACAGAAAATTACAAAAATGCAGTCCTATTTGCCAAATAAAAGGAAAATAATTTACAAGGAAAGCATGAAATTGTATGCAATGAATGTCTTCTATTAGAAAGGACAACACGCGTGTTTTTACTCTGCATTTCTGACAATGTTGTGAGCCAAGCAGGGGTGGGCCTTTGTTTATGTCTGTTCGGCGTAAGAAGTTCGGTACCCTAATAGTTATCGGCTCGGCCTCGGTACCTTGGAGGATGCTGTATTCAGATTTAGCAAATGGACTTGTGCATAGCGGAGGGTTCAATTCGGTACGTCGATCAATCACTTTGGCAACACCTTGGATAACACAGAGAGCGAAGTAACTCGACAGATCGGATTGGGGCAAGCATTATTCTTAAGCACTTAACTCACCTCAAACAGCTTAGCGAATCACTTGAAAGAGCCTTCGGGCTGGAGTGCGTATAATCGATCCTTGATTCCTATCAGTAGGCATTAAACAAGGACTTAGGAAGTAACTAAGACCACCATCCTATAGTGAACCCCACGCCAAGTTAGGTCGACAATCTTAGGGTAGCCAAAGGTGGCCATAAGGCGGTTTTTTGGTAAGTGCAATAATTGGTTCTGCTTTTCACTAAATTGCTAAAAATAATAATTGTTGTTAAAAAATGATGAAAAAATTTTGGTGTATTTTTTTAAATAGTTTTTGAGAAAAATATTAATTTGATAAAATTAAACTTTGAAATATATCACCCTTAAGAAATCACAAAACTTGAGTTAATTTAGCTTTTATTTTCTAAAACCTTATTGATGATGTTTTGGCTTCAATTTTTTTTTGTAAAACATCTATTATATATATTAAATTAATAAGAAGAGTTTTTGTGAAAATGATTTTTCATAGTTTTATTTGATTTTTAAGCCCTAAAATCCTATTTAAGTAGCTATTTACAAAATATACTAAACGATTTTTCAAGAAACTAATCTAGATTTTGATTTGGTGAGTATTCTGACATAGTATAATGTTGAATCATTTTGAGGGATTACATTTATAGTGTTGGAAGTATTAGATTTGAATATTACAGGTTTAGTGTTAATATGTGTGTGATATGTAAAGTATTGGAATACCGGAAGTAAGGTGTGTTAATTCAAACTGAAGAAGGGTTAGGTTGTGTAGTGTACTATGGTTCTAGTTATAAATGAAATTGTAAGAATTTTGCTGAAACATATAGTTTACTTGAATGAGAAGCTAATTTAGAAGCTAGATTAGAGGTAGGGTGTATAGGGTGAACTGGGAAATCGATCAAAAACTAAAGTAGAAAATCTATACACTTGAGACAAAGTTAGATTAACTTTAGAGAATGGATTAATAGATGTTTTAGGGGTTATGAGTAGAATCGTAATCAAGAGCAGAATTAGAGGCTAAATCTAAAATTGAATTGGAAACTGGTTTAGAATGAACCCAATTATAAGAGACCTAAAATCTAGATAATTATGTGAATTATAACCTTAAACTAAAGATAATAACTTGAGTTACACAATTAAGCTTATGTGTGGTAGTTGTAAGAATACTAAAATGATGTTTCTACTATAGGGACTAATGGTGAAGAAATGACATACGTCGCACCTTAGTGAGTGAGTAAAGAAGCTTAGGTAGGTTTGGGATTAATACGTTACTGTATTTCGAAGTACTGTTTTATAGTACTTGAAAGCTTAAGATTATACTTGGTTATGCTTGTAGGTAGCATAATTGTATGCATACCTGTGTGTCTATAAGCTTGTTTATATACTAATGGCTTATTGTTTTGGATTGAAATTTTTTGTACTATGTGGAATTGATTGATCATCTTAAATTGGGCTTAACGATATTTGACTTGAAATGTTAAACGGACATGTATTGCAAACTAATAAGAAATACTTAAGATTTTTTGATCAAATACGGACATCTTTGAAAGGAATAATTGTCATGCTCCAAACTAAAGAGTCTTAACAGCTCTACCATATAAACTAACCTAAACTAGAATCTAGTCACTTTAGTTGTCAATGTAGGTATAGCTTACGCCAGGCATTTATCACTCTACAGCTTTGAGTAATCCTATTCAATACATGTTTGGTATCAACCTATAAAGTAACTTTCCAAAATAACTCTTGAAAGTGATTTTGTGGTATCAAAGCTTAAAAAAAAAATCAAATTTTATAAATAACTTCAAAAAAAAAAAAACATAGTAAGGATTTATAAAAGTCCATAGGTCTACAGAACATAGTACATGCAATAATAGTTGAAAACTAAAGAGTCACCTAAAGAGACCTTATTAGTTTTCTTAAAGATTAGTAAAGTCCATAGTCAAAATACGAATCAAATCAATTGGTCTTGAATCTCACTTCTTGATCTCGTTCCTTACTCTTCTAGAACTTGGAGTAGGATCGATGTATCTACTAGAGAACTAGCAAAACAATTATAAGGGAATGAGTGACAACTTACTTAATAAGTGAGATGGAGATAATAGTACATATCTAACATCGACTAACCAAGGTTTTCAAGCAATGATAGTTAGATGCAATGTGTGTTCAAACAAATGCTATTGCACGATGTTGACTAGTTTGCCGTGAGATTAGAGAAATTACGCCTACTCTAATCCAAATTGAGGAGTTTGATACTACGCACTTTGCGGGTTGGAACTAAATCGGGGCTTGTACAATGAAGAAATACGCTCCACTCAAGACTTCACTTTGAAACACGGTCTCCAACTTTGCAACAACCTCCTCTTTTGTTACTTAACTCGACTGACCATTTCAGCTATCTTCATTAAATGGTTCATTTTTGGCTCGAGAATCCTAGTCATTCCCCTAGTAGGTTACGATGCATAACTTGTTAGAAATTAAGCCAAGTTAGTTTTGGATTGTTTTTGGGGAGGTTATGCAATTTTAGACCGTCCAATGTAAACAATATCGTGAAGCAATCAATACATAAGTTTAACATTCAAAATAACATAACCCTATTTACGTACACGTGCTACATACGCATAGGTAACTAACTTACAATTACAAACAAGACATATACTACTATCTCTAAGTATTCTTAACAATACTTCAGAGCATAGTGAAGTATTGATCTCACTTACCTAGATAAGTGATGTAAGACAATCTCGTATAAGGGTCTTGTCTGCCTCAGTTTTTCCCTAAATACTTAATACAATGACTTTAGTTTTATTAAATATAAGGTAAATGAATTCGTTTAAATAGTTTAAGAGTGGTTATGACTTATCCTTAACAAGTTGTGTAAGGTTTATATTGAGTTCTAACTTGTTATTGAAGTGATTGAACAAGGTTCTGAAAACTTATCTAGTATTGAGTTTTTCTCTTAGAACCTTCTAATAAAGTATCTCGATGTGTATCTGTTGACCAGTAACCCTCCATCCAAGTCTCTAATGTTATTCTAGTCATATTACTAGCTTCAACTAGCTCTCTGAACAAGCCTCTAAAGTCATTTCCTCTAAGTAGTCCATGTCATTCAATCTTCAATGAAATCTTTGTAGCCATTTCGATTAAATTCCCCTTACTAAATACTTCCCAAAGATGTCTATGATACGGGTATAGTTGAGTCCCACTTATTATCCAATCTTCCGATTAACTCTCTAAACTAAAGATTAACTCCCCCTTTTTATAGACCAACCCTCTAGAGATATTTCTAAAGTGATTTTATCTAAGCTTTTTAAACTAGCTAACATTTTGGTTTAGTCAACTTTTCATCTGTTAATCTTCTAAACAAGTCTCTAAAGTCATTACAATTGTACTTCTTTTAGCAAATAATGTCCTAACTAAGATTCTAACATGGTTATAGTTAAGATCCTTGCACCAGGTTACCTTTTAATCAAATATCTAAACTAAGAATTTAAGTTAATTCTTTTATTAGATCAACCCTCTAAAGAACTCTCTCAACATGTTTGATTCACTTGTTTGCATAAAGTGACTTGCTCCAACATCTTATTACAGTTTACGAGCATAATAGATCATGATCATATAATAGGTTCTTTATACCTATAATCACCAATCATTCTAAATCTCCAAATCCTCCTATCGACCCTACAAGGCATGTACACTATAATTAATAATTTAAGCATATCTCAAATCTCATTCAATTCAACTAACTCCAGATCACTTTCCACAATAATATATTACACAAACAGACCCTAAAACCGTTGCATGTTATTTTTCACATGTTTAATTGCACAAAATTTCCAAAAAAATGACATTTTGATCAAATTTAGAGACTCAAAATTCCATAAAAATTATAGAAGATGCTTTTGGTTGAAAAATTTTAATGCAATCTTTACATGCAATATGAGGACGTTCCAAAAAATTTTTAGCTTCAAAACAACAACATTAAAGTTATATAAAATGATTTTGAGAATTGTTTGGATTTAGGTGGTTTCTTAAGGAGGTTATATGCTTACGTAAAAATTTGACAAACTAATATTTTTCATAAAAAATACACATAAATATATCTTAAAATAAATTTTTTTCATCATTTTTGGAATTAATTTGATATTTTTACTAATTTACGGAAATTTGGAATTGATTTTGTAACTCATTGGAAAGTAGTCGTTCGACCACCACCTTCCTCCACCATTACTTTGGCCTACCCGGATGCTACCTTTACTTCTGGCTAGTAGTGGTGGTTCGCTCCCAGGTTACTCTTAGACTTGCGCTTTATAATTTGCACTATTTGCCTTTCTCTTTCTCAAATTATCTTTTAACTTGAGTCACTATTGTCAAGTTGTTCCTATTCCCAAAATTTTGTTTATAACTTTTTCTAATTTCACTTTATTGTTAATTTCTTAGTTAATTATTTTGGATTTTTTGTTATATTTTATAATTATATTGATATATTAATACTATTATCTGAGGTATACTTACTACATTATATATTATTTCATGTCATTTATAATTTTAGTACTCAAATAATTTATCTTTAAATTTTGATTAATTTTTGTTATCTAAATCACACGTTTATGGTTAGTAAATTATTATATAATCAAATTTAGTGAAATTAACTATTTTTAGCTATTATATAACTATTTTATTATATTTTTATAATCCAAACAACTAGGGTATCCTCATTTAACTCATAGGACTCAATCATGAAATATCGTCCTAATCGGCCCATTTTTGCACATATCCTAAATTACTCACTTTAGATGATTACGCAAAATTACAGGGCTCACAACAGTGTTGTAGCATAATGGTTTCTTTTTTATCCTTATTCGAACTAAGTGATAGAAGGGAGGTTGCGGCAATAATGAAATAGTGATTCGAAGGATAGCTGCAGGATGAGGGATGTCTCCAATGCATAAGCTTGGGTTTAGTTGTAAGTTGTTGCATACGCGTTGATACTTCTCAAACTTAGACTAAAGTAAGTGAAATTTCTCCAATTTTACAACAAATTGGACAACGTATGATAGATTTGTTTGTTACATTATATTGAATTATCTATTTGCTAACCTTATTTGTGTTTGATGTACAGTCTTATGTTTTCGTCCCTACTTCGTTATAGATATTTTTATAGGTGCTAACTAAAAACGTAGTGTTATAATTATCTCAAGGTTAATTACTACTGGATTCTGGGGAACAAGGACTTAAGCTAGAGATCCTATTGGACTTTTCGAACCTTTTACTTTTATATTTTGGTCTTCTATAGGTAAATTATGTAAATTATTATTACAACTTAAATTATTAGATTATATAAATATATCATAAACTATTAGAATTATAATATATGTTTTAAAACTTCCGCTCATAAAATATAAATATTTTCATAAGTTATTTATTTCAAAGCGTGTTAGTCGTGAATATCTTATGTAAATCAGATCTATGGCAGCAACTGTAGGATTAGCTTCTATCTTAAATTAGTTAACATGATAGAATTGTTATGATTTTTCCATCTCAGGACGTGATGCAAAGCGATAAACATATGGGTTGAATACTCCATTAAGAGATGATAGCCTACTACACTTCCATCTTACTTGTATGTGAGAACCATAGTTGAGTACAAGTGGTAACTTTCTTTAATAAGGTGGTGTATTCTTGCTTCCTTATGATATACTGCACCTACAACTTCATCACAATGATGGTTGCTTAAGAAAGGTGAATTGAGTGTTGGAAAGAGGCAATTCCTTCCTTTTATTTCTAAGTCACAACATTGAATATCCATTAATAAGGTTTGTGGAATCGATGTGAGACTCTTGTTCAATGAAGCAAAGCTTATAATCACCAAAGTATGTTGTGAGAGGTTCACAACACCTAGTCTTATCCTAACATTATCTTGTTGCTTGATTGCTTCTCCATAAGGAGTTTGTTTATTCTTATAATCCTTTGCCATTAGGCATCGATCCATAACAATACTATAAGTAGTGTTGATTACAAGATAATCCTAGCAACGCGAAAAGGAGGAAATAATCAAAACCTAAATAAATGTGTTTCAAGCATAACACAGACAAAAAAAAAAAAGAAAAGAAAAGAAAGGAATGATGTGTCAGTGCACTTGAAAACCGAAGAATGATGAAGGAAAAGGTGTCAATGTGATGTGTGAATCTAAAAATGAGTTTTCCACATGAAAATGATAAATATTGCCATGCTTAAAATCCTATAAATACTTAGTCATTCCTCCTTATTTGGAACCTTTAAAGAGAATTGAGAATAAATTTATTATGTTATAGCCTAGCGGTATCGCTATTAATCTCCCATTAAAATAGATCAGAATTCGAATCTCTCATCTCCTAGAATTGTAACTTAGTTGGCCTAAAAAAAAAAATCACTCTCTAAGATCAAGCAATCAATTCCAGTAAAGAAAAGAAATCTCTCTCACTTGAATTGCATGGTATATGCCTCAAATTCCCTAAATTTGTCTTATTTGTTAGTTATATATTTAAGATCCTAAGATTTCTTGTTCCTCTTCTATCTTATTCTCTTCTAATTATCTTAATAGGTGTCGTTCTCACACTACTTCTCTTAAGTTACGTGCAATGTGTAACTTCTACAGCAAGCACGTTATAACTCAAGTTGGAATCTTAGCATCTACAAGTATCACGTACAATGTTATCAAGTGAGTCTTAGTGGCCAAGCCGAATTGCTTTGATGAACCGCCAGGCTTTAAGGGCCTAGGTGGTTTGCTTGGATGGAATTGCCTGAACTAGCGATCTATGAACTGTCAAGGCGATCCATATTGAATTGGTGAGTCAACCTGGTCGGTTCACCCTCTTAAAAAAAGAGAGAGAGAGAGAAAGAGAAAAAAAAAAAAGACTATTAAATTGGAAAAAATAATTAAATAATATCTAGTAAGTCATTATACATTAAAGTTATTTTATTTATGATGGTGAAGGATAATTTTTTTGAAAAATAATATCATCAAACTACTGATAGATGATGAATCAAGTTTATTATATGTTAAGAATAGATAAAAAATTTATTTTCAATTAATGAGGTTTTTTTGTAAAATTTATTAAATATTAAGGACTTGAATATAAGAAAAAAAATAAAATTCAAGGGAAAAAATAAAAAAGTTGAAATCGTATTAAGTTAGAAATTAATAAAAAAATTAAAATTATTAATGAATTAATACATTTAAAAAAAACGAAAAAAGATCACATTATTAGAAATTATTAATATATTTAAAAAAAATTAAATGTAAAAAAAAAAAAAAAAACTGGTTCAAAGGTCTAGAATCGGCCTGAAACCACCAGCTCACAGATTGGTTATAATTTACCATGTCACCAATCTATGAACCAATGGTTCAGGACTAATTTCGGATACCCACATCTATGTATATGGTATTAATGTATAATGTGCGTTGCAGTTTGTAAAGGCAGGAGAACCAATTTGCTACACAAATTACATGTAGGGTATAATAATAGGAAATTGAGATCACTTAGATTGATAAATTAATGATAGAGATCACTTAGATTTTTTAAATAACTTATTATATTCTTGTAATATTATATATATATATATATATTATCATTTCAAGATAACATATGACAACGCGTAAATTGATGGAAAATAAATAGATTCAAATCACAGTAATACCAATAACACCCATCAGGTTATTCTTTATATTTATATACACAAACGGTCCATCATTTATTGCAATCCACAATTCAAGGTGATTTCTCGTTTAACCATGAAGTATGTCCTTCGGGAAAATGCTATTTTCATATCATTGCACGTAAGCATGGATCCCAAAATTGCCGGGCTTGTAGACCTTAATTATCAATGACTTCATGATTTTTCGAAGATGCTTACACACAAGAGAAAGAAAAACTGTAGAATAAGTTAAAGGTTAGGTTTTTCTACACGTCATGTTTTCTTGCATCGTATTATTTCTTGGGGCAAGTACTTTCCATTGTTGTTTCACTAGCTTGAGGAATGTTTTATGACTCGACACTACGAGTTGTGTAAACGTTGGATAGAGATGTAAATCATGTATACTTAATGAGAAGTGGTTAACCTAATCTACTATAGATGATTGATTAACGAATTCTAGGTTATTAATATTTTTGTTAGGTAATTTTTGGTGGTTTTTATCTTCCATAAAAACAAAGGGAAAACCACCTTACAACTTACTTGCAATATTTAATTAAAAAACCATTAATGGTTATAATTATTTCAAATAGAATATTTTTAGAAACTTTCTATGATAATGCGGTCTTATAGAATTTCCCATATTCTTATTAAAATATCGTATTTGAAATAATAATTTATCTTTAAATAATAGATAAAACCATTAATGATTATAATTATTTCAAATAGAAAATTTTTAGAAACTTTCTATGATAATACAGTCTTATCATAGAATTTTCCATATTCTTATTACAATATTGCATTTGAATAATAATAATCTATCTTTAAATAATAGATTTACTTGGACTAAAAGGGTCACAAAAAAACTATCTTAACTATCCATAATAATTTTAATCGGCAGTCATTTGAAATTAGGTATTATAAATACTCTCTAAATCTTCGTAGTTTTTCATACTTGAAGTTTTCCTTTTTAAATCCATTTCTTGGAATATTAGGTTTTCCCTAATATTAGTTATCTATTTAGATTTAATCTTTTGCTTTGTTTCGGATCCCAAAGAGTAAATTTCATCACTATTTCGGTCGGGTTTTCTTTTCTTTTCTTTTTTGAAAAAAAAAATTAGTCTGACACAATGCGAAATGACTCATGAGATAGAAATAAATTAATATAACCTATATCTATATATATATATTTTTTTTTATTTAGGAAAGAGAATTTTTTGGATTCCATACCCCCTCGTTCAGAATTTTTAATTGATAACTAGAAAGTCATTAACTAAAAGATGATAAACTTAAGAAAATAGTCTCTAATTTCACAGGAATATAACGAAGAATTAAAGTATCCTCCACACCCAACTTTTTCTTTCAAGTGCGATTCCTTTATCTATCCGTTTATGAACTTTTTTTCCCCCCTCTTGGTCCCTATTGACCGATCTCTTTAGTTATTAGATTAGATGCCATGGTTTGCATGCAGTTAAGGCACCTGGACGCCCATCCTTCATCCTTTTAACTGTTACATAAGCCGCATTATTGTTGTACAAAAGTGGATTTTTAAGGGTCTTAGGTTCATGGTGTTTTGCAGGGTGGAGATTTCAAGTGAAATTTCTTCGAGAATTGTTTCATTGCAAAAAAAGAAAAAAAAAGAAAATGAAAAATGGAATCCACAAAATTTATTAAATATAAGTCTTTTAATAAGATAGCTCGAATTCAATACTTTTCTCTTTAAAAGTTGTACTTGTGTGATAGTAAGCCAAAAAAAAAAAGAAAAGAACTAAGAAAAAAAGGAAGAAATTATGCCACTAAAAATGGTAACCAATATAATTATACAAATGCTTTTAGAATTTTTGCTAAACCATGAAAGTTCCAAAGTAAAATTTATTTATGATTGTCATTTCAGTTTACTGGTGGGTTGGATTTTGATAAGATAATATTAGTAGTACAAGTAATAATTAAACCTTAGCACTAAGCTGAATTGTTTCAGAATCGATTCTAAATTGTCGGTTCATGCGTCAGTAACAAAGTAAATCGTGACTGGCCTGTGAGTTAGCGGTTTCAAGCCTATTCACTAGGCACTTTAACTAGGTTTTTTTTAATATTTAATTTTTTATTTTATGAATTTCTTTTTTATATATACATTAATAATTTTTAATAATATGATCTCCTTTTATTTTTTTAAGTGTACTAATTCATTATAATTTTTAATTTTTTTATTAATTTCCAACCTAATGCGATTCCAACTTTTTTATTTTTTTTCTCCTCAAATTTTATTTTTTCCTTATATTCAAATTATTAATATTTGATAAGTTTTATAAAAAAGATTTACATTAATTAAAATTAAATTTCTATCTATCCTTAACATATAATTAACTTATGATTAATTATCTATTATTAGTTTGATGATATTATTTTAAAAAAAATTATCATTTACCATTGCAAATAAAATAATTTTGATATGTAATGATTTATTGAATATTATCTAATTATTTTTCTCAACTTAATGATTTAATGGCAGGTTGACTCGACGATTTGTAAATCGTTGGTTTGGACAGTTTTACTCAAACGAACCGCTTGGGCCCTTAAGGCCCATCGGTTCGACCCGACCACTACTGGTTTTGAGTCGGTTCAAGACCAGCTTGAATCGATTCCGAGTTGGTTTACAATTCGAAATAATCAACCCTCGCCTAAGTCTAAGCAGTGTCTTTGGTAGTGTCTGATTGAGGTTTTCGAGTGATAGTGTCGTTATCGATAATTTGCTCACCACGGCACCCGAACTTCATTACACAATTACAATTAACATTGTTAAGTACGGTTCCTAACAAAAATTAGAGGTTATTATAAGATTTATGATTAAATATAGTTAATTAGCAAATCTTATAAATCCTCTCGTCGTTGATCTCAAGCACAAGAGACGCACCTTGAAGAAGTCCTCATCAATCAAACTCACTGCACGATTCTATTCTATTCTATCCTCACATTTGTTCTCAAACTAATGGTTAGTGCAAAGTCCATAAAAGTCAAAATTGTGAGAGTAGAAAACAAAAACAGAGTTCGTGCCGTCCTAGGTCTGCGTCACAGTCTAGGTATCGTAAAATACAATGCCAATCGACCTGTTTTAAACCATTTATCCTGGAGACACTGTTGTGTTGGCCTCATCCCTCAGTTGTCTTTCTCCAGGGATCTTCTTCAAATCCCCTTTATATGAGAATTCTGCCGTACATTCCTCCCATAAAACCACCAGCCAGGCATATTCCTTGTGTTCTTAGCGCAGGTGGAGCTATAAGAGATATCAGCAGAAAAAAATTCGACTTGGACGATTGAAGGTCGGCGATGGCAGATTGGGCACCGGTGATAATAGGTGTGTTTCTCTTCATTATCTTGTCACCTGGATTGCTGTTTCAGCTTCCAGGAAAGAGCCGAGCAGTGGAGTTCAACAATATGCAGACTAGTGGGATATCCATCTTTGTTCACAGCATAATATTCTTTGGCCTCATCACGATCTTCCTAATTGCCATCGGTGTCCGGATTGAAGTCTGATATGGATTGCTGGTCATGCCCACCGTTCCTGCATGTTAGCTCATAAGGCCCATCCACCCAACCATTGTTTCTCAGCATTTTCTTCATAAGATAGCATAATCGAACAAGTTTTGTGGCAACTATCGTGGTAGTGCATTCATATTAGGTTCCTTGTCTCGGAAAAAAATTTTCCCAAACATTTTCCGTTGTCCCTTGTTGTCTCAGATAGTGACATAATGATTTCAACAGATTGTAGATGGTGGTTACGTTTATGGTAAATGCTAATGGATAATGCCAACAACCTGCACAAAAAATACAAATGAGAATTGCAGACAATCATTCCCACCATTTAAAGACAGAAAAATTTTTCTACTGGACAATTTTTTTGTCATTGTTAACGACCATCACTGGCCACCTGCTATCAATTTTGCCTCTCTCAATCACTTGGCGCTAAAAGCCACTGCAGCCACAATATAGAAGAACGAATGTCTTCCATAAAAAAACCTAAACCCCTAGTCTATTTTCCTTTTGTGGCCGATGCATACTAATCAGCCATCATGTTCATTTGATAGTACACAGGAATGATTTACATCTGGCTACAGAGCTACCTTGTGTTTCATTTGAATACTCAAGATTCAAAGCATGACAACTTATTTGTTTATTTATTTATTTTCTTTTTGTTGATAAATCGAGCACGACAAACTTAAAGAGTATTGTCAGCACAGGCATGGCCAAATCTGAGAAAAGGAGACACAAAATCATTCTCATTAAAATGGATTAACACAAAAGTCTCGAGGTTATCTGACAAACGTCTTCACTCAATTTTGTACAACTCACATATCAGGAATACAATACAACAACAGTCCTCCATAGTGGTACACAGTAATCTAAACCTCAAGAATCAAGTATGTCTGAGCACCAAAATCTTCATTCTTTGGCAGGTTGTAAGCTGTATGCCACCAGAATCAGGAAACCTCCCATGCTGCAATGATGTAACAATGAATATGGTTGTTACACTCGTTTCATTTTACTATTATCATAACCAATTTTTTGAATCCTCAAACAGTAAATGTTATATAGAAAGTTAATTGCTGGATATGTTTTCCTCCTCAAACAAAAATTTTGCCCAAAGGATGATATACTCGTCACCCCAGGAACACAACAATGGACAAAACTAAAGAGAACAAAAGCAATAGCTCAGAGAACTCAGGTCACGAGCAGCCAGACAGACAAGGTACAAGCATAATTGGAACATGAACAACAGAAAGAAAGAACAAATCACCACTAGTAAGAGGATAGCTGCATCTCTACTTTTATCATAGCAATTATTAGGGATGATCATCATGTTGATCATAATAGTTTCAAGACAGCTTCTTGAAAAAGACATTAATTTATCGCTTTAACCAAGCAATGACATTCTTATCTAGCTCAACCCTACATATACGTTGTTTATCCTGTAAGCTCACAGCTGCCTCATCCGCAAATGTACCTATATATCACTACAAATGAAAGAATTCACCTTTGATTCATCACAAGACACTCTTCAAGAAGTACAGTGTATATTCAAGGCTCTCCCCTCGATCCTTTTCACCAGCAGCAGGGTTTAAATCTGTCACTTGACCACTTTAAATATGCTTTTTGTTCACTCTTTCATAACCAAAAGAACACTTAAACAAAGAGAGTCCACCTTTAAGCCCCATCATGGAATTCAACTCTAGGGGTGTGGTTCTGCACCATTCTCCTTCAATCCTATGGAATCAGTAGTAATATTGAAACATGCAACACAATTTTATTCCAGAATAACAGTCTGACTCAGAGTAACCATCTCCATACTTGAACCACAAAACCAAACAGTGTAATGAATACCAGTATCTTTGATGCAAAGGATAATAACACTAACTATAGGTACTACACGAAAAGTGCATATGATAGTATAGCAAGGCCGTAGCCACATTAGAGTACTGAATGATAAAAAGGAAACAATATGACTATCTAAAATCTTCATCCAATTCTCTGTCATTCCATCTTGAAACAAATAAGCCATGATTAATACCAAAATTTAAGCGAGAAAAACCCCATTGACTGTACAATGTGTATATATCAAAATTAACTACAAACTGGTACAGGTTTGAAGCAAAACATTATGCACAAGTGTCTCTACAACCCTCAAGTCAGTTTCAATTATCTCCTTAACAAATCCAAAACCTCTGACTTATGACGACATTTTCGGTACACAGACAACAAAAATGAGCTCCTCGTACTGAGACATTACATAAAATCAATGACATGCCTCCCAACTTATCCCTAAAAATTGTCAAACTTCCTTTAAGAAGTCACTATCATTTACACCTTCATCCTACCTATTCTGTTCTTAAAATTAAATTTTATAACTTCCCCCCACCCAACGAAACCCTGCATCCATCCCTGCAGATAATATCAAATACTTTAACCATGAATATCTAACCCTTTTGCTATTTTCCTATTACAACGTTCCGTTGCCACTAAACCTTCTTCAAAATTTCAAATTTGCAACCCCTTCATTTCCTTAACACGTTTTTCACCAGATACGAACAAAACCAACAGGCCACATATGCAAATAAACAAAAAATCAACAAAATTCAGCATTTCAAAAGCATTGGTAATGAAAATATCCACGAAACTGTCATTCTATAAATTAGAATCGCAAAACAGTAAGAACAAAAGAATCCAATGGACACACACATACCCTTACGGGGCACATTGTTTCGATACGGCAATGAACAGCATATTATACTCTGACCAATTTCAGACAAACTGGAAGCAAAAGCAGCCACGTAGAACAGCACCACGAATATGAGAATCCAAGGCATTAAGATCAACCCAACTAAGAACACAACAGACCCAAAAAGCATTAAAGACAATGAGATCCCTATAAACAAAGAAGCAAAAGCTGCCGGTGAAACTTGTGCCATGGACTTAACTATCAGAAATTGGTGCGAAGAAGAAGAAGGAGAGGAGGAGGAGGAAGAAGACGTGAGAGAAGGGAAAGGTTTGGGAAGCGGAAAGTTTAGGGTTTGGATTATTAGCGAGCAGAGTTCGTAGAGGACTTTAGAGTTAGGGTTAGGGTTTGAATCCGGTCGGTCAATCATTTTTGGAAGTCGAAGTTGGAAGATGAAGATCTTTGGGACGAGAAGGGGATAGGAGCGAAGAGAGAGAGAGGGGGAGAGAGTGAAGAAAGGAGGGAGAGATATTGGTCCGCATGCTGATGATGTTGATCCGGTAGCAGAAATTACGGATAATACCTGTTGGAAGTTTTGTCGTAGTAGAGATGATTGGATCAGCTTGCTAGCATGGATTTATAATTCGTATTGATTTTATTTGAACTATAAATGTTTACCTTATCTGCCATTCACATTTGTCGAACTATATTTTCATTAATATTTTAAACTATTACATTACTTTTTATTACTTTTATCTATGTTTTTTTATCCTCCCATCCTTCATGTTAATCATATCTAAATTATTAAACAAGTATCTTTAGACCATATTGTTAATAGGCCTAACTCATAGGTCGGCCTCTAAAAGTCCATCAATGAGCATACAAATAAGTGTTCTTTTTCCTTCAAGTATTGCCACCTGCTCGGATGTCCTTGGTATGGACTCCCTAGCGGTCTATCTAAGTGGATTCGCCTTTGAGTATTGAGCCTATTATGTTATACTCGCTCGACTTGGGTACAATAGGTGAGGAAATTTTCGCAAGCCTAGGCGAGGACATTCTTGCAAGCCCCTAACATTTGGCCTGTGTTCAGTTGAGTGCTTACAAAACCCTTAGTGTCTTTGCTCCCTTTTGTCTTTAGCGCCAGCACCCAGTTATAGCTCATTGATGATCAATCTGACATCCATAGTATAATTAGTGCACTCGATAGCTCCTGAGAATGTCAGATTCCTGAATCACAGACGTAGTAACCAGCATGGTTGTGACCAATTACCCTTTAGAGCCACCTTATCAATTTCGTGGCGCGTATCGCTTACTAACTACCATTTTTATTGAACCTTGGGCCTTTACATATTTAAGTAATCATACTTCTCTTACACTATAAATAGTGCAAGGGGCCATTAGGTAAAGGGTAGGATCTCTCCCGATTAGACTCTCTCTCTCCCTTTCATGCAAAGATACACCCAACGAGTACTATCAACAAGGGTCTCGGTACTTTATCATTTAAATTCCTCTTTTCCTTTTGTCCTCCTTGTTGACTTAGGTTTTGAAGGGTCCTCACAATCGCACCTCTAGAGAGCTTTTTGCAAGTATCAAGGAGTAAGGAACTAGTTCAACCTAATTGATCTCAAGACCCTTTCTTAGCCCATTTAAGCCCAACTCATCCCTACTAATCTTAGTTGATTTATTTACAATCAATATTTTGGCACCCATCATTATAGGTCACCACACATAGGATAGTAAAAAGTAAAAACAACAACTTCATGCGTCAAATTTAGGGGAAGCCAATATGTTGTAGCTATACGATAGCGATGCAATGACCCTACCATGAGACAATGAAACTTCTGAAGTCCAAGAGCATAGACTCCTTGTCTAAAAAATGCTTGAAGAAAGTAAAAAGGCCTAGGAGTCTAATGTTGCCCTACGTAGAGATGTTGTGATGCTAGAAAACGCCCTTACGAGGAAGCAATTATCAGCTCCTACTCATAACCAAACAGAAATCATGACTTACAAACTGTACGCCTAGCATGTTCACATGACCAGATTTAGCATGACTAGCAAGCTCCCAAAGACCTACGTGATCAGCTAAGTTGTAATTATAGCAAAACACACATTTAAGGTGAACGTATAACAACAAGCAAACCAATCGATGATTTATCCTTAATGCAATCATCAAAAGCCTTCGAGAAGATGAGTGTCCAAGAGCTGGAGAACACATCCATCGTGCTTCCAATATGCATGATCAAAAGAAAGTGGAGTCATTTGCTCGTGCATTGTGCCCTATAATAACAAAGAGCTTGTTCATCCTCTTAATCTTGGAAAAAACACTACCCAAAAGAGTAAGGCTTCCACATCTTAACACTAACAATGGAACCACCAATCTAGATGATTACCTTGTTTATTTTTGAACAATGATTAGCTTACACAACTTCTCTCATGCAATTATGTACAAGGCTTTCCTTAGCATGTTAACAAAAGCAGCATTCCTTTGGTTCAATACCTAACCTGGTAACTCTGTCACATCATTCAACAACTTGGCAAGCAAATACTAACAACACTTTCGAAGCTTAAAGGTGCCAAGAAAAGACTCTTCAATACTATATAATGTAAGGTAGTGACCAAACGAGACCGTACAAGCATACCTTGGGGGACTTAGCTTCCTTTTAGACACTATAGCTATGATGACCTAACACAAGTTATACCTCATAAGAGCAAAAAAGCTAAGGACAGACATACTGATTAGATTCACCATCGAAGATGAGTGAGGTATCGAATTCCCCCATAGCAACACTTTCGTAATAAATGCTGAAATTGGCTACTTCGATGTCTTCGAGATGTTCATTGATAGTAATAGCTCAGTTGACATACTCTTCTATAACGCCTACAAGTAGATGAAAGACTAGTTGGATGAATATATATGGGGGAGGAAAACTCGTACTTACTAAAGGCATCATTACGCTTCTAGTACGACTAAGAGACAATAAACACGCCTGCATACAATCCATTGATTTCCTTGTCATTGACCATGTAAGCCAAGCCAAGTAACCGTAGGGTTGAACTTAGAACCCAAGGTTTAGGGCGATCGGTTAAAGGATCCGATCAAACCCAAATTATAAACTATTGAGAGAAATATTAGTAAAACTGACCCCGTAAACTTGAATTTAAGAAAATAAGTAATAAAATAGGAGACTATAAAATTTTCAAATTTTAAGCATAATAGGTATTAATTACCGAAAATGCAAAAAGTGTAATGAAATAACTAATAAATTACTAGAAATAGATTATATGTATACTTAAAATTTTAGAATGACTAAAATAATAATTAAGAATGTTCACGTGTACACCACATGTATTTACGTGTAGGTAAAAATACGCGTAATTACCTAAATTGGCCAAAAACTAAGTAAATAATTAAAGAAAATTATAAAATAATTATAAAAAAATCAGAGGAGGACAAGCTGCAGCAAGATCAGGTCGTGGTCAGCAAGAAAAAAAAATAACCAATAAGAATCTGATAAACAAAAAGCCAAAAATCAAGGAATTGGGGCAAAATCCCATTAAATTAATGCACATTAATTTCTACAATTGTCTATAAATAGGGGAAAAAAATTCCAGAAGTCATTTGGTCAGTTTAGGATCTAAGAAAAATCAAAACATTGAAAAAATCGAGAGAAAATCTTGAAAAAAAAAAAGGAAAACTGTGCAGATTAGGCAAGTAAGCTAAACCCATCACTCACCACCACCTGAGACCGAACTACTACCACTACCCTACACTAGAACCACCGGCTGACAACCTTGGATCGGGCTTGGACGGCCAGAAAGCTTTGGACCGGTTAGTCTCTTCAATGACCCGATTTTGAATAATTTTGTAAAATTAGTTATTTTGCCCAGAAAATTATGAAACTTGTTATTTTGAGGTTTTATTGCATGTAGATTAAGGGAAAAATAGTGATTTAGTTTAATTAAATCTATAATTATAGGGTCCCTAACAAATTGCTCAAAACCAAGCATGACTAAACCGGAAAATAAATATATTTAGAGGTGTAGTTTGGAGTTCAAAATTTTTCTATAGGATGCTCATATGATGTAGAACAGTGCTATGAAGCCATTTTTTTAAAATTAATTTTTGAAATTTTTAAGTTAATTTTTAGCCTTATAATGATGGAAAAATTGGGTGATTTAGGGTTAATTAAGTGATTAGGATGTTAATTACTGATTAGGATATTAATTATATGTTTAAAGATGTTAATCTCTAAAGTGGAATCCTAATCCTAACCTTTAGGTATTAAGTATGGTTAATTAGGGAAATTAGGTAAGTAATATAAGAAATTAGTAATATGTGATATTGTAAATTAATAAATCTAAAAAAATAGAGTTATTTAGATCATAATATAATAGAAATAAAAAAAAATAATAAATCTGAAAATAATAATTAATCTTAAGAAAAAGTCTCAAAATGTAAGATTTTTACACATCGGGAATAAATCCGATACCGCGATTAGGGTTAGCGTGTACCAAATAGATTAGAATACCAAATTACGACCCATATTTTAGGCTTAGAAATCAAAGTTTAAAACCTCATTTAGGATTTGGACACAAAAATAGAGTACACGAATCATTAGGACGTAATGGGCATACACGGACAAAAATGAATTAAAATATAACTTAGAATATGAAACCGTAAATTTTAAGTACTAAAAAGACCTATTTGTATTATAGGACATCCAGAGATAAAATCAGCTTGCGATTAAGGGATCAAGCGATCGAGCAAATCCAAGTAAGTTCGGTTATTGCTTATTGTAATAGAGTACTAGTTTTGTAGTACTCGAAGACTTAGGCTTGTATATGATTGTGATTGTAAGTAGTTTACGCATGTGCTTGATGTATCTGGATTCGTGCTGAATTTGTATTGCGAGTGATTTTGTAACTGATTGAATTGGTATGAAATTATTTGAACACCCTAAACGGAATTTAATATCAGTAGACCCTAAATAATAAATAATGTCATGCATTGCAACCCGTTAGGGGATTATAGGATTCTCCAACTAAATACCGACCCCTTCGAAAGGGAGAACGCAGGATTGCAAAATGGTCCCTTCTTCATCCTTAGTCGAACTAAGTGACATGAGAGGAAGTCGCGGCGAGGGTGAAGTCAATGGTTCGAAGGTAGTCACGGGAGGAGCGAGGTCTCCATTGCATAAGCCTGAGTTTCGTTGTGAGCTGTTGCATAACATGGAACTCCTTAACCCGGATTGGAGCGGATGAAATTTCTCTGATTTCACAACAGACCAGATTATGTTGTGCAATGACACTTGATTGTTGCATTGCATGAAAATAATTGTTTGATAACCCTGTTTGTACTTGTATGCATTCATGAGTCTCCAATTCAACTTACTGAGCTGTAGTTACTTACACCCTTATAGATCCTTTTACAGGTTCTGATTTTTGAACACTCAAAGCACTATGCCACCCTACAATTACCTAGAGGTTAGTCTGTTGGAAGCTAGGGGTGTGAGGATCAAGTTACTTAGTATAGTGTTTAACTAGAGTGACCATGTAATTAAGAATGAAAGACTGGTAATTATTCTGTAATCTAGTATACTGTTATGTTATGTAAAACTTCCTGGGAAGCTTTGTGGACTTATATATATATAATATTGTACATGTTGTTAGAAATTTGAACTATTTAGCCTATTCGTAGTTTAATTGTTCATCGGACTGTTTACTTCAAAGCGAGGAGTCGTCGACGCCTTGTGTAAGTCATGTTTATGGTAGGCACTGTGAGGCCAGTTGCTATCATAGAATGGTTTACACAGCGGGACTGTTGCGACTCTACGACTTCGGGGCGTAACAGACCATTAGTTGTCATTGGGTCGGTCAAGCATTACAAAGCTTAGCATGCTCATCAGCCTAAGGTGCTTGAAAGCAAAATTCATGACATTAGTTGAAATTAACGAAGCTTGAGGGAACTAGAAGTTATCTAGATCCCTCAACCTCAAAGCTTAAACCATAGCCAACATCACAAATATAGAAAATACTACCATCTTAGCTCTAGCACTGCAAGGAGAGCTAGTAAAGAAAACTGAAGAATCAAGCTCACGAGTGCTTTGGGCATGATTACAAAAATTGGGGCCGAGTTACCTAAAGACGAAAAAGCTGAGCTTACCAAATTCCCTAAATAAAACATGAATGTATTTGTATCTACACCAAAAGACATGTTTGGGATTATCAACATCCTTGAGGTTACTCATCATCTTAACATTGATCCTAATGTTCGACCAGTTAAGCATAAAAAACGACATTTTGCCTCAAAACACTAGGTTTCCATTGAACAAGAAGTGCAGAAGCCATTGCAAGCTTGATTCATCAAATAAGAGAAATACCTAACTTAGCTTGTGAACATTGTGCTTGTAAAGAAAGCTAACGGCAAATGGTGAATGTGTGTAGATTACACTAATCTCAACAAGGAATGCCCTAAAGATTGCTTTCCTCTCCTCTCCCTCGCATTGACTAGCTCGTTGATTCGACATCCATATATGCAATACTCAGTTTCATGGATGCATACTCGGGATATAACCAAATTTGGATGGCTTCCAAGGAGGAGGTCTACACTTTGTTCAATACAAACTTAGGAACCTATTGCTATAATTTTATGTCCTTTCGCTTAAAGAATGTTGGTGCGACGTATCAAAGGCTCGTTACTTCCATATTTAAGCCATAAATTGACAGGAACATTGAAGTTTATGTAAACAACATGATTGTAAAAAGCAAAGATGGGAGAGGCCACGTCTTTGTAGTTATACCCCCAGAAATGCATCTTTACAGTCGTATTTGGGAAGTTCATTGGCTTCATGGTAATAGAGTGAGGAATAAAAGCAAACCGCGACAAGATCAAAGTAGCTCAGGACATGTAGGCCTCCTAAACCATTGAGGAAGTGCAGCACTTGACTGGTAGAATCGGTATGCCAAATAGATTTGTGTCTAAAAGCATAGAAAAGTGCTCGAAATTCTTAAAGCTACTAAAGAACCCTATAGAATTCAAATGGATGATTGAATGTCAAAAAGCCTCAAACGACTTGAAAGACTTCTTGGAAAGCCTACCGGTACTTTCCAAGACCACACCTAGCAGAGAATTATACCTTTACTTAGTCATCAGCGAGAAAGCACCATCATCTGTCCTTGTTTGAGTAGAAGGACAATAGCACAGGCCTGTATACTACGTCAGTCACATCCTATAGGGGCTAGAGACCATGTACACTAAGGTTGATATAGGAATCAAAGGCTGATCATATGATCCTGAGCATGTGGCCTTGCTTCCCTGGTACGCTGAGCTATCGAAAGATAACTCGCTTCTGAAAAAGAACTGTTCAGCTGAGCTAATCTGACATGTCTTTTAAGCTCCTTCAAACTGTTTACTATCTTATGAGTAGAAGAGGAAGAAGCCCCAACATTGCCGAGCCTAATCTAAGTTGAACAACTCTCCAGTTTGATGCCAATTTGAAATATTCCTAAGCTCGAGCTGCCATACTACCGAGCTGACCTATAGAGCCCAAGCAAACCCATGATCCTTTGTTGAACTAGCCTTTCCCAGTCCCTAATCTGTCGGGTTACTAACTTGCTAAGCTGCTAATCTAATCAGCTTTGCTCGATAAACAATATCATCTGGACTACAGAATAGACAGTTGACACGTGTCCCATATTTTGCATTCGTAATGTCCTTTTTGTAACCAGATATTCTTTTTTCTGTTTATGACTTTACCCTTGTAATCTATTCTCCTTTTCCTTTTCTAGTACCAATCCTTTTTGTAATTTATGTATACTTAGGACTTACCCTAATTAGGCTATATAAATGCTTATATATGTAATAGCTACAAAAAAGTTGGATTGAATTTTAGACATCGAATTTTCTTCTTGAGCTTGTGTTTTCTTATCGAGAATCGAAACCTTCGAGTGCTCCTATTTAGAACATTGATCTTAGGCTAGTACGAGTAATCTTGCGTTATACTTGTGCATCATATTAAGCATAATTTAAGCTCGAGTGAGGCGTTGGTGCATCATATCAACTGTCAGTGCATGAGGGCCCTTTCTTAACCTTTAACTACCATTTATCTTTTGAGCCGTTATAAGGTTTGGACCTACCTTGGTTTAGTGATATTGGTAACCATATGTTAACCTTCCTGACGATTTGTATTATCTTGGTATTAGAGCTTGGCTACGTTCAAGCAAGTTTTTGTTACTTTATGCTCTGAGTGACTTGCTACTACTGTAATGTATTGTAGAAACTATCTGTTGTTATTGTGAAAGTTTGAGAAGTGTCTAGTGTTAAAGAAATTTAGTGTTCTTTTTTCCCTAGTTTCTTGTTCACAAAACAGAGTGTGAGTATTTGATTAGTTTATCGTGTGTTGGTTGTAATAGCTGTTGGGTGTTAAGTGTTGTTTTGTTATTGTTTGTGGAAAGAATTTTAAGTTGTTCTATTAGTCTATTGTAAGAGATAACAATGTACAACTCTAGTGTTCAAGGAACCCTACCTAACCAAGTCATAATAGCGAAGGTCAATAAGGAAGTTTCATGCCCTAATCTGTGGATGAATAACTGGATAGGCTTATTGACTTAATGATTAGCTTGGTGATTGTTATAAATGAAGATAGGCAACGAGCTCAAAATGACCCTTATAGAGGCCGAGTTAATGAATTACCTAAGAGAGATAATGGTTGATTTGGCCAAGCTAATGCCTTAGATCGACTACCTCGAGCTAGAGGAGTGGATCAAGTTGCTCGATGCAGATTAGCGTTAGACAAGATTGAAGAAGAGGATGAGGAAGTAAGTTATGAAGAGGAAAAATATTATGAACTGGAGGAGAGGAATGTTTGAGCTCCTAGAGTAAAAGGATTGATGATGCATATCTCTAGTTTTTTAGGAGTCATGATGTCAAGGATTACTTAGATTGAGTAGATAAGATTGAGAAGTAGTTTAAGTGTCATGAGGTGCTTGAGAATGCCAAAGTTAGACTTGCCATATTGGAATTTATTGGCCATGTAGCTTTATGGTGGAAGAATCTATAAGCTACCAAAAGAAGGGAAGGAGAACATGAAGTTAGGAATTGGGATGAAATGAAAGGAGTCATGGGAAGAAGATTTGTCTTGAGTTACTATCTACAGGATGCATTGAAGAGGTTATACGAGTTGAGGCAGGGAGGATCAAGTGTTGAATTGTATGTGAAGGAATTTCAAATGTTGATGATTTACTGTGAAGTAGTGGAACCCGAGGATCGAATTGTATCTTGATTCATTAGTGGATTGAAGTAGGAGACTAGAGACATTATAGAGACTATGGATAGCAATACGCTTGATGAAGCAATTCGAGTTGCCTAAGGGACTAAGAGATACCGAGCTGGAAGATTATGAGCTCCTATCCGTCAGCCTACCCTTAGCCTACCTGTTTTGAGCAAACTTGTGATATAAAAACCATGTAAAGTTGCTAAGGTCCGACCTACTCAAACTGCCCAAGCAAAGGAGAAAGAGATCTCGAGGAAGTTCGAGAAATGGCAAAGCTCAGGAAGAAAGACAAGTAAGATCAAGTGTTTCAAGTGTTAAGGGTTTGGACACATGCCGCTTATTGTCTAAATAGAAGAGACATGGTGATCCGAGGAGAAGCGCCGACTATTGAAGTAGACAATACTGATGAGGAAGTAGAAGAACTGAAAAAGACCAGACAAAGTAAGCTGTCTAAGAAAGAGGAGATTATCTACAGTGAAGAAGAGAATTTTATGCCTACGACCACGATATTGAGGTGAGTGATGAATGTAAGCCTAATACCCAAAGACAAGCAATGAGAGAATTTGTTCCACATTGGCTGTAAAGTAAATGGATTATTGTGTGCATTGATTATTAATAATAGTAGCTACACCAATGCTGCACGTCTTTCATGGTCAAGCAATTGAAGCTACTGACCTCACCCAACCCAAAAGCCTTACAAATTTCATTAGCTCAGTAACAAAGGAGTCTTATAAGTAAATAAACAAGTAGCCGTACCAATCTATATTGGAAGCTATTGAGATGAAGTACTTTATGGTGTTTTACCCATGAGTGTATCTCATATTCTTCTTGGATGACTATGGATGTTTGATTAAAATGTGATTTATGACGGGAAGAAGAACACATGTTCCTTAGAGCATAAGGGTAGGAAAGTGAAGTTAAGCCCTATGATCGCTGAGTAAGTTAAAAGCATGTAGACTTAACTAAGTTGAGTTCTAAAGAAGGAAGCTTTGGTAATAACCTAGGTCAAGCTAAAGAGAGAGATGAAGTTCGAAGAGTTGATTTATCTGCTAGTCAGAAGGTTACTTGAGATAAGAGGATTGGATGAGGAATTGTTACCTACTAAGATGAAAACTTTGTTGAATGAGTTTGCCAACCTATTGCTAGGAGAATTGCCAGAAGGTTTTCCCTTAATCCAAGGCATTGAACCTGCAATAGACTTACACCCAGGAGCCATACCATCAAACAAGCCTCCTTACAGATTGAATTCGAAACAAGTTGCTGAGCTTTAGAAACAGGTAGAGGAATTGCTTAAGGGAGGGTATGTATAAGAGTCCCTAAGCCTATGTGTCATGCCGGCTTTGTTAATTCTAAAGAAAGATGGGTCATAGAGGATCTGTGTGGATAGTTGAGCTATCAATCACATTACCATCAAGTACAGGTACCCTATATTAAAGCTTGATGACATACTTGATGAATTGAATAGAGCAAGAATATTCTCCAAGATTGTTCTCAAATCTAAATACCATCAGATTCAAATACAAGTGGGAGATGAATGGAAGACCGTATTTAAGACCTGCAATGGATTATATGAATGGCTTATGATGCTCTTTGGGCTATTGAACACACCGAGCACATTCATGAGACTGATGGACCATGTCCTTCGAGAACTAATAGGAAAATTTGTTGTTGTATATTTTGATGACATTCTAGTCTACAGCCTTGACTTAGAGACTCACTGTGAGTAGCTCTAAGCAATCTTCTCAGAACTTCAAGCCAAGAAGCTTTATGCTGACTTGGAGAAATGTGACTTCTACTGACCTGAAGTGATCTTTTTGGGATTTATTGTAAGTGGTGGTGGTATACGAGTTGATGATGAGAAGGTAAGGGTGATTACTAATTGACCTGTGCCAAACTGCTCTGCTGACGTAGGAAGTTTTCATGGCCAAACATCATTTTACCATTGATTTATAAGAAATTTCAGTACTATTGTGGCCTTACTTACCAAGTTGTTAAAGAAAAATGTAAAGTTCAGGTTAGGAAAGAAGGAATAGAGGAATTTTAAAGAGGTAAAGGAGAAGCTCTACCACCCCTATCTTAGATCTTCCAAACTTTGACAAAGTATTTGAAGTGGAGTGTGACATATCTAGACTAAGCATAAGAGTTGTGCTGATGTAAAAAGGCTGACCTATTTCTTACTTCAATAAGAAGCTCAGAGGAGTCACATTCAACTACTTTGTATATGAAAAGGAGTTTTACTCCTTGATTCGAGCTTTGACCATCTGGCAACATTATTTGTTACTTAAAGAATTTGTGGTCTAGAGTAATCATGAATTTTTGAGACATTTGAAGAGTTAACCTAATTTATTGGGGAGGCAAGCTAAGTGGATTGAATTTATGGAGGGATTTTCGCATGTCATCAAGTACATGAACGATAAGAACAATGTAGTGGTTGATGCCCTATCAAGATTACATTATTTTTTGACTAAGCTACAGAGGAGGTTACTTAGATTTTCTATAATTAAGAACTTATATGTTAGGGATTTACATTCTAGACCCATCTATGTATGACGTAAAGATGCTCAAACACTGATGACTATCACAAGAAGGATGGATACTCATTCAGGAAGAGGAGATTATGTATCCCGGCCTATTTTATACTGGAGCTACTAGTGTACGAGGTGTATGGTAGAGGTTGTTTGGAAACTTTGGTAACCATCGAACTCATGAGGTATTAGCCTTTAGATTCTTTTGGCCAAGAATAATGAAAGACATCTAAGCCGTACTGGAAAGATGAGCTACTTATAGAAGGGCTAAGAGCTGAG
Organism: Lumnitzera racemosa; assembly: GCA_024138005.1. Taxonomy (NCBI): domain Eukaryota; kingdom Viridiplantae; phylum Streptophyta; class Magnoliopsida; order Myrtales; family Combretaceae; genus Lumnitzera; species Lumnitzera racemosa. The sequence goes on along the minus strand of JAMXBC010000012.1, from coordinate 10,246,806 downwards.
TCGAACAAAGGCAATATTTAGCTTGTAGATCTTGACTAAACCATGGTCTAAGCTTAGCATGGACTTTATGTTAGGTTTAACAAGGACATCCCGATGGAAGAACTCCATCATGGTGGTCGTAGACCGATTTAGTAAGATGGGACACTTTGTACCTTACTTAAAAACTAATGATGCTTTAACTATTTGTTTTCTATTATTGTAGGAGGTTGTCAATCTCAATAGATTACCTAGACCCATAGTGTCAGACTGAGATCCAAAGTTCATGAGTCACTTTTGAAGGACATTATGGAGGCAAATGGAACTAAGCTACCGTTCAGTACATTCTGCTATCCCCAAACAGATGAATAGACTGAAGTGACCAATCGGACCTTAGGGAATCTACTGAGAATTGCTATTAGGAGAAACCTAACCGATTGGGATATGTGCTTGCCAATCATCGAATTCGCTTACAACAGAATTACTCATAGTGCTACTAAGAAGTTACCCTTTAAGTTCACTTATGGGTACTTCTCGAGCTGCCTCTTGACTTGATTACCCCCTCCAGCCAACTTAAAGATCTGCAAGCTATTGAACCTGATGCCATTAGAGCCACGAATCAGAAGGTTGTAGACCACCTAAACCGAGCTGCATCTAAACTCAAAAGATAGAGTTGAGGATGAAGAGCCGGAAGATTTCAGCTTAGGGATTTTGTGTGGATCCATCTTAATAAGGATCAATTTCCTCACCTTAGGAAGAGTAAGTTATCTCTACGAGCAGGTGGACCATTCAAAGTGATCGAAGAGATCAATCTTAATGCTTATAGAGTTGAATTACCAAAAGAATATGGGGTCCTTAACTCCTTCAACATTGTAGATCTCCACCCTTATATCCTCGAGGATGAGTCACCTAGTATTGAACTAGATTTGATTCGAAATCTTAAACGGCCTAGAGGGGATAATAGGAATCAAGGGTCAATTACACAATCCCGCGCACGTAGCCTTGCTTCCCTAGTACGCTAAGCTATCGAAAGACAACTTGATCCTGAAGAAGAATTGCTCATCTAAGCTAATCTGGCTTGTCTTTTAAGCTCCTCCAAACTATTTACTATCTCATATGTAGAAGAGGAAGAAGCCTCTAACATTACTAAGCCCAATTTGAGCTGAACAACACTCTAGCCTAATGTCGGTCTAAAATATTCCTAAGCCTAAGTTGTCACACTACCGAGCCAACCTGTAAAGCTCCAGTAGACCTATGATCCTTTATTGAACTAGCCCTTCCCAATCCTCGATCTGTTGAGTTACTGACTTGCTAAGTTGTTGACCTAATTAGCTCAACTTAATAAACAATATCATCTAGACTACGGAATGGATAGTTGACATGTGTCCTACGTTCTAACATTTGTACTGTCCTTTTTGTAACTAAATATTCTTTTGTCTATTTGCAACTTTACCTCTGTAATTTATTCCCTTTTTCCTTTTCAAATAGGAATCTTTTTTGTAATTTACGTATACATAAGACTTGCTTTAATTGGGCTATATAAATGTTTGTAATATGTGATAGCCGCAAAAAAGTTAGATTGAGTTTCAAACATCAAATTCTCTTCTTGAGCTTATATTTTCTTGTTGAGAACCGAGACCTTAGAGTGCTCTTATCTAGACCATTAAGTGTAAGCTAGTGGCGAGTAACTTCACGTTATTTATTTCATATCGAGTATACTTTGAGCTTGTGTGAGGCATTCGTGTGTCATGTCCATCATCATTGCATGAAGACCCTTGCTTAACCTTTGAATACCATTTATCTTTTGAGCTATTTTGAGGTTTGGACCTACCTTGGTTCGTGTGATATCGATAGCCATGTGTCAACCTTCCCGACGATTCATATCAATCGAAAAGTTCACCCTAACTATGTTTGTCGCCACACGAAAGCTTTAGCCCTATTTCTAGTCGCACCTAATCATCATGCTAATTGACCAACTACTTAGAACCATCCTCTAGAGGCCCTTGCCTCGAGCAAAATGATGAAATACTCCTTTGAGCTTATTGCCTACGCCCTCAAGGAACTCCATGCAGGAGTATGTAGTAACTACATTCAATCTTAGGCTTTGTACGTTTGAACCTTATGGCTAGGCTACTACTAGCCAATAATGAAGGAAGATGCTAAAGCCTTAGTTCTAAAATTCCACCTGCACCAAAAGTACGCCTTAGTGACCAATGCTCTAAGCTTATAACAGTATCCTTTAACGAGCCCGTGGTCACTTACCCAATAGGGAATGGATTTCCTTGGGCCTTTCATAAAGGCGTCGTCAGGATGGCAATTTATTCTAGTGGCGGTTGACTTCACTAAATGAGTAGAAGCATTTATTGTAGTAACCATCATATCCCAAGTCATTGAAGGGTTCATATGCACTCATAATCTCTCATACTTTGAGGTATTGTACTGGTTGATCATCGACAATGGAAGATAATTCAATAGCAATAGATTTAGAGAATTCTACAACAAGCATGGCATTAGACTTCATTATACCTAAGTTTCCCCTCAGACTAACGACTAAGTTGAAGCCATCTGGAAGATTGTTCTCAATAGCCTTAAGAAGAGGATGGAGTGAGTAGGAGGTGTATGGGCTAATGAGCTCTGGAATATACTTTGGGGATATCGTACAACACATAGGACCTCTACTAGGGAAGCTCCCTTCCATCTTGCATTTAGGGTAGAAGCTATTCTCCTAATCAAGCTAGAGTTGCTAATTGATAAGGCCTAGCACTTCGATCTCAACACCAATCACATAGCCTTGTAAGAGAGCCTTGATGCTATCGAAGAAATGTACGGCGTTGTACAAGCTCAAACAACGGATTATCAATAACGAGTGGCTTGATACTACAGCTAGAAAGCGAAGCATAAGACCCTCCATGTCGAGGAATTAGTATACAAGAAATTTTAAGCCACCAAGCTCAGGCAAGGGTTGGGGTAAGCTCGCCCCTAATTGAGAGGATCCAGTGTAAGTAATAGAAGATGGTGGAAAAGGTTCTTATGGGCTGGAATCCTTGGATGGACAACTTATCCCTAGAGTACGAAATGCTAACAATCTAAGGCCTTATTTTTACTAAGTGTTGTAGCATAATTAGAAGCATCTGTAACTATGATCACAATTACTAAAATGACGAGTTCCTTACACTTGTCTCTCTCTTTTTTCTACATTCCAAGCTCATGCTAAGCAGTGGCATCGAGTTGATTATCATCCTCGAATACGTGCCTCTTATTAGTACATATACTGATACCTCAAGGTTGTGAACTTGCTAACGAGCATCGGTCCCTATCAAGCTCTTAACCTTAGGTTAATTTTTATCCCTAAGTGATTGCCCAAGTTAGTAACCATGCTAATATTATGGGCTACTTCTTAACGATTATCGATCCCCATCAAGCTCTCAACCTCGAGTCGATTTTCATCCAAGAGTGATTGCCCAAGTTAGTAACTATGTTAATATTATAGGTTACTTCTTAATGAGCATCGGTCTCCATTGAGCTCTCAACCTCTGGTCGATTTTCATCTATGAATGCTTGCTTAAGTTAGTAACCACGCTAACATTATGAACTACTTCTTAATGAGCATCAGTCCCCATTGAGCTCTCATCCTTGCGTTGATTTTCATCCCTAAGTGCTTACCTTAGTTAGTCACCACTAATGTTGTGAGCTACTTCCTATCCTCAAGAATTAGCTCCCGTTAAACTCCTAACCTCGGGTTGAGATTCATCCCCAAAGAAGGATCCCTGGATCATAACTGTAACACCATAGGATCAACTATCTGCTACTTTATACTACATTCCTATGCTCTCGGATTGATTCTCATTGCCCGAGAACGTACCTCGATTTGGTTCATGTTTGAACATTTGTAAGCTTATGTGTAGCATAAAGTGAGTCAATAAGGGCTTAATGAAGCTATTACAGTCGAACGAAGAAAGAAGAGATAAAGGTGAATCAAACATTTAACGAGCATGCACGGACATAAAGGAGAAATGTTATTCAAATAATAGATGAGATTATAGAGCTTTAGGAGTTAGCATCCCGACTTTAAGTACATATGAAAACAAAAGTAAAATTACAAAGGCGATCACTTTATCCACTACTTGATGCGTGGTCTTGGTGACTGTTCTCAACTTTAATTCAACCTCTTGTAATGAGCCCTTCTTTAAGAAGAACTACTCTCAACTTTAACTCAGCTCGTAGCCTCCACTAGGAAGGATGTAACTACATCCCTAGGTTTCGGCCAGGTTGACCTCCAAGCCTAAAGGGCCCTCAACAGCCTCAACTTCCAAAAGAGGGTCCTTACTCCACCTAAGTAGGCTAACCTCTACAAAAGCAACTCGGAGAGATGGAGACAACTGATCTAACTATTCTACCTGACTTCTGAGGGAGAAAAGGTCTTTGCTCTACCCAGATTTCCTAACCTCCTGCTAGAATGACACAAGGGGGGGACGAGATATGATTTGCCAATCTTACTTAAGCTGTCCACAAGATGAACTAGAGGACTCACAAAACAAAAGACTTGTGATTATCCCAATGAGCCCCTTCGAGCAGCCTTGGTCTGAAAACCCTGATAAAGAAAGAGGCCTCCCTTGTTGCCGTAGTCACCATGGCCGCCCTTGCTTGTATAAGAGCTTGTGAGGTAGTGCTTAAAGGCTCCACCTACAACCTTACGTAATAAGGCAGCCCCATGGTGAAGCTGCCTCAACAAGTGCTGGATGCACACCCAAAGTTCCCTCATCGTTTGAGCTTTATTGGAACTGAAGAAGGCAAGACCTATAGGCTAGTGTACACCTTTTGATCCCAATTTGGGGGCCACTTCCTACTAACGGCCAAGTCTCTACACCTCACAGTCACAACTTGAGGAGAAGTGCCAAAGGGAACCCTTCCCGAGCTCATACACTTTCTTGTAACTTGATTGCTCTAGAGTTACCTATAACAAAGCGAAGAGGTATGTTTGCTCTCCACTCAAACCCATTACACGAAGACATTCGGAATGTTTGGCATAGAAAGTAGAGGACCTACATACCCTTTATATAAGGGACCCAAAGAATCCCCAACTGTATATGTAACACCCATCAAATGGCTCGAAGGTAGAGGGAGCCTAATCGACCCTTCAGAGGTGTTAATACGCCATACCAGCATTAAATGGCCTTTAAAAGATACATTGCCTAAGACGTTATGTTTGTTCTATGTACTTTACCCAAGGCGTAGCGTATAGAGGATCCTATGATGTTAAAAGAGATATACCTTAGCTAGCATTCCTTGACCAAGAGATCCTATGTGTTAAAAAAGATTTGCCCTAGCCGGCTTGTTGATCCTAAATGATGAGTTTGAACTAGACTATAGCCAAGTGACGCCTAAGGTTTTATTTGCCTAAATGTGTCAAAGGACTTAGTAAGAAACATAGCTGATCAACTTACTGAAGGAACAAATGGCTCAACCAACTTAGTAAGCAAAAAGAATACATAAACAAGAGAAGAAGTAGAGCAATGAAGAGGAGCAACACGACAATGGACCAAATAAGTTAGAATTTTGATTTATTAACTGTTCTGACATTGTAGAAGGGGAGATTAGCATCCTAACCCTCCTGATAAAAGTATAAGAAAAAAAAAAAGACAGCAAGCGTTGCCTGAGAAGTATGGTGACAGAAAGTCAATCAAGGTTGCCTTAGCCTACTCAGCAACCGAATGTTGCACCAAACCCTTCTCTTACTCGCCCTTCCTACCCTCGTCTTAGCTACCAACAACATCACCAGCAAATCTTTTTGAAGAGACGCCTTCGTCTCCATCTCTAACAGTAGCTTAAGGTCATCAAGCCAATTAAGGAAAGATAGATTCACTTTAGGAAACTATTCGCGAACCTACTTCCTAACCTCCTTAGCTACAACATAGGCAACAATAGTTAGGGCCTTTTTCACTAATGAGTCATTAATGGTCTCTATGAATATATCCTGCTTCACTTCAGTAGAGAGATCCTTCCCTTATAGCAGCTTAGCCTGCCTTTGGGCAAAATTAACCTTGGAGCCCCTTTCAGCTTCCCTTCCCTGGCCTCCAACTTTACTCATAGCACATCGACCTTGTCCCCAATAGTCTTGACAGAGTCTTAAGCTTCCTTCAGGTCGACGTTTAGCCACTCGACTTGCTCCTTCAACCCCTTCATATTTGCGCTCTAAATCTCTATACGTGGTAGCCAAGTCACTACACTTCTTCTTTTCTTCCTCTAACGCCTCATAAAGCCTCCCTACCTTAGCCCTCACATAGCCCTTCTTTAATTGTTGATACATACAATTGTAGGCAAGGACAAAGTTGAGCATATCATAGACCCATAAGCAAAAAAGAGCATCAGTTAACCAAACAACATACAACACTTAAGAATAAGACCAACAATGACTTACCTCATTATGACTCTACAGAAGCTCTATAGAGGCCTTAACATCACCCTTCCCAGCAAAGAGATGCCCGAACCAAGCCTTTAGCTAGTCCATCGGCTACATAGGCTTCACTACAAAATCAAAAGAGGGCTTAAGAACCTCCAACATAACAAGTCATGTATCCTGATGAACCAAGGGTTGGGTACCCCTATCATCAAGGATTTCAATGGTTTAAACCCCAACATCCTAAGGAGCCACCTCAAAATCATCACACTGCTCTTCGTTCTAAATTTCACCTCTTTGAATGTTCTCTAAGACCCAAGCGGTCATAACTTGTACACCTTGCCTCAATTTACCTACCGAGGCCGTCGCCCTATGCCCTGTACCATTTATAGGAATACTAATAGGAACATCCCCTGCTATGTTCTGCACTACCTCAACAATAGTTAGCTACCTCCCATCCTTAATTTTCTTCTTGCCCTTCTTCAAAAGGGGTCACGAAGTCTCTCCCTTCCCCTTTGTGATAGGTTGCTTCCTTTTCTAGTCGAATTTGGCTACATTCTCCATTCGTCTCGCCCCAAACATTAAGCAACTTTTCCTTTACCGTCTCAGAAGCCAATTACGTAGCTACAAAGGAAGGAGCAAAACAAATTAGCACATCAATGTGATAAGACAATGACACTTACTACACTGAGGACGAGTAAGCCCGACATCCCTTACTATGATGACTAAGCAACGTGACCAACACCCGATTACCCTTCCTTGGTAAGGGTTAGGACTTAGGAGATACTTGTCTCAACTCAAATAGCTCCTTGCCTTCAACATACTTCTAATAGGTAGACAATGGACCAAGCTTCTTCTACCCTGTGAGGTTCAATAGCTCTATGCTTGCCTTACTATCCTCAGCCCTAAGGCTACCTAATGACTTACCCCGAATTAGGATGATCCTATCTATCTGGAAGTAAGGTCACTTAAAGGCTTGCACATGGAAGAAGAACTCCTTATAGTCTTCTACTTTATTTGGTAGCTTATGAAAAATTTTGAGCACCCTACCTCAATTGGTAATGTAAACCCTACCATCAGGCAACCTCTTCACATGGAAGAAGTGTTTGAGTAGATAAACTATTAGCCTTTAAAAGATCCATAAGCACAGTACCTCGAATATGAGCAGCTAAGCCTAAATGTTGGCATTAAGACTCCCAAGGGCAACCTTGAAGTAGTTGAATAACTCGACCAGAAACTTAGTAAAACGTAGTCGAATTCCTAACTAGAACAATTTTGCATAAATTCAAATGACTGCTCGTCCCTTATTTCAAATGCCCTCTACCTGGTTATGAGCACCTTTACTTGTCACCCAAACATGTTGCCGATCACCTCACTAACCAACCATGGTTTCTCCTCATCTTCCTTAAAGAACATATGAGCATAAGCCTTATCATTGCTATTAGTCGTACGTAATGCTTCCCCTATAGTCTCTTCTATTAGGGCTGTAAGCGTCGCAGGGCCTCCCCTATGCTCACTTCCTCCTCTCCGCCCATGTTAAGAGCACTCCATCACAATCACCACTTGCTAAAGCTTTTGTCGCTGTCATTTCAAAGGGAGTAGGTTACTACCCCTTTCATGGATTATCTACTTGTATACCTTGTTAACTTCTCTAGAAATTGAATCGTACAAAGACTCAGTTTGATGATTTGATGAACCCCGATAGACAATTACTCATTATGGTCAAGAAAGAAAAATAAGGATGGGTAGAGAAAGGTCAGCTCATGAGAAAGAAATTTGGAAACTTCTCCCCTTAGTTTAATAATGCAAAGTGAAGAATGAAGCATAAGCCACTTCTTTATATAGACGGCACAAAGGGGAAGCCGAATGGTTTCTTCTACTATAGTTTGAAGAGTTATTCTTTTAGTAGTTCATGGATCATTGAGAAGACTTTGCTATTGCTGTGGAGATCATCTTTAGAGTTTGCAATTGGAGTTTTGCTAATCAATATTACAAAATTGGTGATTTTTATCCTATTACTATTTATGCGATTATGTGATTTGTTTTTATTCCAAATCATGAACTTCTTTGCAAATTCAATTGTTATATGTGCTTTTATTTTAATTTCCATGGCTAGCTGGGTTTAAATTGTAGGGAATCGATAAAACCCTAGGTAACTGAGATGATAATTGTAGTCATGTTATAAGGTTAATAAATGTGCGGATAATTCATGATTGCAATTTCTATGATTTCAATTTAATTATCTATTGGTTATAATTGTTAGAAGTATTATTGATACGAAAGTTGATATATGATTTGTTAGAAATTCTTGATTAAGTTGATTAGCTAAAGCGAAAGTGGCGTTAATTAGATTAGTTAGAAATTATCTAGGGATTAATGCAATGTCTTGAGTTAATTATTCTCTAAGATATTAGGGATAATTAAGTTTAAGGCATTAGTCGATCATAGCATCAAAAGATGTATGATTGTAATTTAGAGTCCACTATTAATTTTAGATGCAAGAATTGATCGATTAATTAGAGGTTTAAGTCCTTAAGTTTTAAGACATGATAATTTCACTTGAATGACCATATAGCTATAAATCCATATAACATGATGGCAATTTGATTTGCATAACTAGAGTGGATTTTATTTTTCCCATATTCTTAATTAATTACTTTGTTTTAGATATATTCTTATGATTTTCTTTTTGACAGTTTTAGGGTAATTATTAGATTAGTTAATTTACAATTCAAATTTCAATTGCCTAAATATTGATAAGAGCTATCATAGGTTTAGTAATTTTATAGTCATCGAGGGATCGATAACCTTACTCATTCTTTATTGCTTGATTCTGACCCAATATACTTGTTGGAGTATTTGCTAAATTTTTATATACTTGTTGGAGTATTTGCTAAAATCATATCATACGGTTACTCATTTCAAAAGAAAAAGAAGTTTTTACATGATGTGAAATATTATTTCTAGGATAAACCCTATCTGTTTAAATGTTGTGCCGACCAAGTAATTAGACGTTGTGTGCATGAAACTGAACATCTTGGCATAATTCAACACTATCATTTTAAGGAAGCAGGAGGCTATTTTGGTGTGGAAAGAACTATAGCTAAGATCTTATCTTGTGGATTTTATTGGTATAGTTTGTTTAGTGATTGTGGGAACTATGTTATATCTTATACTCAATGCCAAAGGACTGGCAATATTGCTAAGAGACATAAATTATCACAAAATGGCATTCTTATAATTGAGCTTTTTGATGTATGGGGGATTGACTTCATAGGTCCTTTTCCCTTATCTTTTTCAAATAAATATATACTTTTGGTCGTGGATTATGTGTCAAAATAGGTAAAGGCAGTTGCTCTATAGACTAATGATGCCAGGTTAAATTTTTGAAAAAGAACATATTTTCTAGATTTGGAGTACCTAAAGCCATTATAAGTGATAGGGGATCGCATTTTTGCAATCAGTTGTTTGAAAAATTATTATAAGAATATGGAGTTACTCATAAAATTGTCACCTCTTATCATCTACAAACTTGTGGATAGGTTAAGGTGTCCAATAGGGAACTAAAGCGTATCTTAGAGAAGACTGTCAATGCATCTAAGAAAGATTGGTCTTTAAAACTTAGTGATGTATTGTGGGCTTATAAGACAGCTTTTAAAACTCCTATAGGAATGTCCCCATACAAAATTGTCTTTAGTAAATCATGTTACCTACCTGTAGAGCTTGAGCACAAAGCATACTAGTTCATAAAATACCTTAACTTTGATTTACAAGCTGTAAGTGAAAAGAGGTTGCTCTAATTGAACCGGTTGGATGAGATTAGAGAAGAAGCATATGAAAATGATAGAATATATAAGGAGAAAGCTAAGCAATGGCATGATAGGAACATCCAATATAGGAGTTTGTGCCTGGTTAACAATTTTTATTATACAACTTCCAACTGAAGTTGTTCCTGGGTAAGTTAAAATCTCGATGGTCTAAGCTATTTGAAATAGATAATGTTTTTCCCTATGGTACAATCGAGTTGAAGGTAGGAGACAACCATACTTTTAAGGTAAATGGTCACCTTCTCTAACACTATTTTGAAGGGGAAAACATGGACAGTGATGCAATTATCATAGCAGGCATGAACCTGTTGTAAGAATCAAAATAGTCAAGCTAGCGACTAAAAACTAAACGCTTCATGGGAGGTAACTTATGTCTAACTAAATTAATTTTTATTTTATATATGAAAGAAAAAATTATTAAAGGCTGGCCATTATTAACTTAAGGCCACCAACCTTTAGAAAAAAAGAAGAAGAAGAAGTGCATAATTTGAATTCAAGGATACCGGCCTCTAGCTGGCCTTCCTATTTATGCTAGCTATGTACGCTGTCGGCATACAGATGCACAAGGTTGGCATACGAGTAGCAATATAAGCTAAATACGGGAATTTTCTCTCTCCTCTCTTTATTTCCTCACCTGACCTTTCCCTCTCCTTCACTCCCTCATACACACATTCACTCTCTTCATCTTCTACACCTATATTAAGCTTCTTCCCTTTCATATCTATTCCTTAACTCCACTATGCCACCTAAGAAGCTCCAACCATAGAGAGACAAGCAGAAGACAACTACAGCTTCATCTCTAAGAACCCAAGGTAGAAATTTGTTGTCACATTAAGATTATGCCAAGGGGCAGAAGAAGAAATTGAAAAAGATGACATTCATGAATTATCAATACTTAAATTGGGCTATATTGCTAGAATATGTGATGGATGAAAGGATTTAGTAGATTGTGCCAAACAAGACTTGGTTTAGATTATTTGAGATCAAGGAACTCACATTCAAAAATGTTGCAATCGAGTTCTTATCCACTTTGCATTTGGCTAAAGATGAGAAAATGTCCACTATTACCTTCTAGGCATATGGGGATATTCATGTGATAGAACTTAAGAAAATCGGTTACTTTATAGGCTTATATGATGAGGAAGAGGTGGATCTGCCAAACTTTTGGCCCAATGATAGGACTGATGAATGATTCTGGTACCAACTGATTCAACCAAGGTAGGATGACTTTGTACCTTCCAAGTTTCTAGCCTCTACTTTTGCAGTAGTGGAGCCTAAGTTACTCTACCACATTCTCGCTCACACCATCAGCTGTAAGAAAACCAGCCACAGTAAAGTAATAAGTTTTGATATGTTTTATCTTTATGGCTTGATTTCTGGATACCAGATTGATCTTGGGGTAGAAATAGCCAATTTCATTTATAGACAAGTGGATTATATAAGGATACATGTTATTTTTTGTGGTAGTTATATCACGGTATTGCTAAAAGGAATGGAGATTTTTTAGCAACTTGAAGGGGATGAGGGTATTCCAGGCAAGCCTATCTCAACTGTGCCCTTTAGAGGTTGGGCGTTATTTAAAACAACAAATAGGCCAAAGACAGCTAATGAGAAGGATATTCTTGAAAATCCCCTTGTTATAAGAGCTTCTACATCCTATCCTTCTCCTCCAGTTAGTAGTTATGAGCAGCTGAGCAGAGAAATTAGGGAAGCTAGGGAGGAAATCCTAAAAGAGCGGAAGAATAACGAGAAGTTTTGGACTACTTTGTTTAATATGCTTAAGTTTGCTATCTCTTGCTTCTAGCTAGTAGCTGCAGAGCAGCTACACTATGAAACTTCCAATGAGAAGACCAGCAGCATAGAGCGAGACAGTTAGAGCCTTTGCATGCTTTCTGATGTTTTCTATATTATTTTTTATATTTTTATATTTTATTTTTTCTATTTTTTATATTAGTCTATTTCTTTTTAGCACCTACCTAATTGGGTAGACTCTGGATAATGATTACTACTTTGTACTTTTTCGTAAACTTTTATCCTATATTTACTCTTTTGTCTTTCTTTATGTTTGTAGAGATAGGGCTAATCTAAACTAGATTCTTCTCTTAATGATATCATGGTTAGAATTCTCCTTTGTTGCTGAAAACTTAAAACCAGGGAAGTGCCGGTTTTTCATTTTCTGCAATTTTTTTTTCATTTCCTATTATAGACTGAATTAGAGACAGTGTGGACACTATCTATTCTAAAGTGTAAGGAAGGGAATATAGGAAAAGGAGTTTGAATTGAATATCATGACATCTAATGCTTATTTTTGTTCATAAACGGTTATACCTCCCTATTACCTTGAACTTTATTTGTCTTTAAGTATCTAGCAATTTTTAGGCTGAATTTTTTATTTTCTTGTTTGCAATCTAGAGATTGTATAAAGAATGTTCAGTATAGCATCTGGTTATGATTTGTTTGAATAATTGACTCATTGAGGTATCTTATTCACAATTGTTGTGATTTTTGTACTTATTTAAAAATAATTAGTCAAATCTTTAGGAACCCAATTTACCTAGTTTTTAGCCTTAGAATTTGAAGTTTAAGAGTCGATCGAGTCCTTAAGTGAAAAGTAAACAAATTCACCTTTATACAAGGTTAGTTAGTATATTTTCTTTTGAGTTATTCTAACAGTATTTTAACACTTAGTGAAAGAGGTAAGTGAAGCTTTGTACTTAGTGATGCCTATAAAAAAAGTTTGAAAAATTTTAGTGAGCATTCAGAAAGTTATGTAATCAAAGCCTTTACTCCAATAACTCAAGTAATTAAGCTAAGAGTATCCTCACTTGAATGCTAGAGTAAGGAAGAGTTCGTAGGGGTCCTTTTAAAACCTGGTCACTTGAGTGATGAGTTCGGGATGTGCTGACTCAATGTGCTTACTATAACGAGAAGGGTAGAAAGGTAAAGTTCAGTATCTAAACTCAAAAGAAAAAAAAAAAGAGAAAAAATAAAAAAAGTGGGAATTAAACATGGACACTTTGAATGCAAATCAAGAAATGAATTAAGGCTTGTAATAAAAAGGAAGAAAATCTATGGATAGAGTAGATACCATATACTTTCACTACTTTGTTGACTTGTTTGGAGGGTTAATTAGAGGGATAATATGCCTGCTAACAACCATGAAGTTTAAATGGGTATTTTTCCTTTTAGGACTGAGTATTTACTTTTGAAATAGAAATCTTAGGTTAAATGCTTGGATAAAAATTTATTTTCTCTAGAATGGCTGCTTAATTTCAATTGTAGTACTCTAATCACATATTCCAATTTGGTTTGAGTAGTAGGCATCACAAAAAATAGTAAGTCTGAAAATGTGAAATATCAGATGTTTGAATTTGCAATTGGAAAATTTGTATTTTCGATGATAGATTTCTTTCTTTAGTTCAATTTGTTTTGCTTGAGGACAAGCAATAGTTTAAGTGTATGGGAGTTGGTAAAGGCATATTTTACTCATGTTTCAGTGTGCGAATTATGTGGAATTATTATTGATTTTATAGAAATCATTACGAAATGATATTTAAATATTTTCATTTGGATATTTTAGGTTTTGAAGGATTTAGACTGGAAATATGAGTAATTTAGAAGAGATTTATGCAATCAAAAGAAAGCCCGAATTAATCTACAGCACTTAAGGATTGAAGGTAATTAGCCTTAAACCAGCCTACATTGAACTTCACCAACTTTTACATTTAACATCGGTGCCCTACAACTTAGCATCTCCAACCTTCATGGTTAGCCTTCAATGAAAGGAACATCTAGTTGAGAGCTAGCCTTGTTTGCTCTATAAATAGGCGTATGTTGATATTTTAGGGGACTTTTGGTTTTTCTTTTTACCTAGAGAGTTTTAGATAAAGTTATGAGATAGTTTGAAGAGTTATTCTTTTGGTAGTTTATGGATCATCAAGAAGACTTTGTTATTGCTGTGGAGATCATCCTTAGAGCTTACAATTGGAGTTTTTCTTATTGATATTACAGAATTGGTGGTTTTTATCCTATTACTATTTATGTGATTTTGTGATTTGTTCTTATTTCCAATCTAAACTTCTTTGCAAATTCGATTGTTATATGTGCTTTTATTTTAATTTCCATGGTTGGCTAGGTTTAAATTGTAGGGAATTGATGAAACCCTAGGTAGTTGAGATGATAATTATAGTCATGTTATAGGGTTAATAGATGTGCGGATAATTCATGATTACAATTTCCATGATTTCAATTATAATTTTCTATTGGTTATAATTGTTAGAAGCACTATTGATACGGGAGTTGATATAGGGTTTGTTAGAAATTCTTGATTAAATTGATTAGCTAATACGAGAGCAGTGTTAATTAGATTAATTAGAAATTATCAGGGGATTAATGTAATGTCTCGAGTTAATTATTCTTTAAGATATTAGGGATAGTTAATTTTAGGGCATTAGTTGATCATAGTATTGAGAGATGTATGATTGAAATTTAGAATCTACTATTAATTGCAGATGCGAGAGTTAACCAATTAATTAGAGGGTTAAGTCTTTAAGTTTTAAGGCATGATAATTTCACTTGAATGATTATATAGCTATAAATCCATACAACATGATGCCAAATTGATTAGCACAATTAGGGTGGATTCTGTTTTTCCCACATTCTTAATTGATTGCTTTATTTTAGATATATTCTTATGATTTTCTTTTTGTTAGTTTTAGGGTAATTATTAGATTAGTTAATTTATAATTCAAATTTCAATTACCTAAATATTGATAAGAGCTATCATAGGTTTAGTAATTTTATAGTCTTCGAGGGATTGACAACCTTACTCATTTTTTATTACTCTATTTCGATCAGTATACTTACTAGAGTATTCGCTATATTTTTATATATCTATTTTGAGCGGATGCAAGGACTTACAATGAGAATACTAGCTTACAACCCCATTTAGGACGAAGATTCCTATTCCAATTTCTATCTTTTACACTACTGTCGACTTGAGTACTAAGTTCTCGTAAGTGCCAACACAGTTTCTAAGCCTTAAGTAGCTATTCTTATTACCGAGCTCTTACTATGATCCAAAAGCGTCTAAGTCGACTAGTTTCAGATGCCAAATTAAGCCTAGCTATCGAGACACCTAACTTAGAGAGGATTAGAACACTCTTCAATACCTGAGCTCTGACCTAAACTAGACCAGCTAAGCTCTAATTGCTGACTTTCTTTTGACTTTGTTTGAGTAGCGTAGACATCTTATTTTTGCTATTTTTAAAATTTTATTTTTCATTAATTGAGTCAGGTTAATAAATAAACAGAAAAAAATAAAAAAAAAATTAAAAGAAAAATGAAAAAAATAATGAAAAAGAGAGAGTCGCGTATAGTCACATAGTATCGTAGAGTTGTTTTGTATTGTATCGAGTCGAGTGGTATCGTATCGAGTCAAGTGGTATCGTATCGAGTTGCGTTATATCCTGTAGAATAGCGTCGTAATGTATCGAGACAAATCGAATCATATCAAGTTAAATTATATTAAATCGAGTCGCGTCGAATCATTTAATATCAAATTGGATGATAATATATGATTAATTTAAGTTATTGAAGAATTAAGTTTTATTAAAATAATTTTGATCAATTTTGATATAAAATAGATTTTTTTATCTAAATTATATTGAATCAGGTTAAATTTATAATTTATTAATTAAGTTAAATCAAATTAGGTCGGATTGAGCTTTAAAAAATAGAAAGTTTGAATTAAATAAGATTTCTAGAAGTTAAATTAGATCGTCAAATAATCTTATAAATAACCGAATCACATGTGGCGTTAAAAAAAAAATTATTCTTGAAATGTATAAAGTCTTGATGACTTCAATCCAAAAATTTCCGAATTTCCAAATCTCCACAGCCAATTCTTCCAACGTCCCCTTCACCGAGAAACAAATTCCAAAACTGACCGCAACCCTGACGAACTCCAATTCATGAAGCCACTTCCAATTCACCATCCCCAATTCAAAAAAACAAAAAATCTCCACATCCTCAATTTCAAAAAACAAAAGCCTGACATCCAATGCCAATTCCACAAATCCACGCAACACGAAATCCGAAGTCAATCCAATTCCGAACTCCAATTTCACGAAAGCCAATAACCGCCAAGCAAATTGAAGTCCAATTCCCTGATTGAAGTCAACACGATCAGCATATGCCTCCAATCCGCAATCCACAACACGAAAGACGACTCCCCTGACGAACTCCTCACAACGGCGGCAACTTACAAACACAATTCATTGAAGCCGAACCTGACATTCCAATCGCACAATGACCCCCCTCTTCGCCTGACTAAACTCCACGAAGCAATTGACAAATATCCAGCACCCATTGATCCCAATTCCTGCTAACATACTCCCTTTGACATCATATTCCAGTCCATGAATTCCCCAACCCTCTGACACGAACGAGATCCCTTCACGTCGATAAGCTCCAAATTGCCTCACGAAATCAACGCACCTGAAGCCTTGCATGCGATCACACATCGACGACAAGTAAACACCACGGCCCTGGGCACAACACCGTTTACTCGCACATGCAATCATACAGCACATACATAAGCCACTTCAATGTCGTAAACGATTAATACGCACCACTCGGCTCATCAGTAAAATCGTTTTATTTTATTGTTTATTTCATTTTAATTAAATTATTTTTACTAATTTATTTTTCTTAGATGCGGGTTTATTATTATTTTTCATATTGCATAAATAATTTCGAATTTTTTAAAAAGTTAATTAAATTGTATTTTTTAGAAAAATTATGTATTTTTTTTTAAATATACTTATCCTACAATTGAGATGCATATTTTGTGATTATGATGTAGAAAATATACGTATCTTACAGTTAAAATTTAGAAAAGATATGTATTGCGATACGTATCTATTAGTCAAGATTCAGAAAAGGGATTTATAATTTTTTTTTTATACGTAGTGTTTTTAAAAATAAAAAAATCTTAATCGAGTTTTCAAAAAGATTTAGTTAGTTAGAGTTTTCTTTAATTTGAAAAAAATTGGATTTCTTAGTTTTTTTTTTAAATAATAATAACAAATTGATAAATAAACGTAAACTTAGCTCGGTTTTCGAAATAAAATGAATCCATCTATGTAAGAATTTTTGGGGTAATCGTAAAAAAAAAAAAAAACTTTTTCTCTTTTTCTTAGAATTTCGTAATAAAAATAATAAAAAAAATCACTTTGGTTATTTTTTCTTTATTTAGGTGTATTTCTAGCATTGTTAGAAAATTATAAAAATAAAAACCCATCAACTTTTTTTTTAATTTTTATATGGTGACTTAGTCTTAATAGGTTAGCCCTTGAAACTGGTTTTTCTGGTTTAATTTTCTAAAAATCAATTTTTTTTAGAATATTCGTAGATTAGTTCATTTTTTATTAGTTAAATTGGTTAGCGATTCTAATTTTTTAGAAAAATATTTTTTTATTTAATGTCGAGTAATTTATATTAAGTGAGCTGAACTTAGTATATGATAAATTACGGAAATCAAAATAGGGCTTGACAAGCAGGATATTGTGATTAACACGTGGTTTCGGAATTTGTTACAGCTTAGCTAACTGCACTACAAGCTTTTAATTGCCTCTTGACATGTGTCTTTCGGCGCAATATTTCACAAGGATTCTTGACTTTTTCATGTAGAATATTTTTTCTCCTTTTTTCCCTTTTTAGCATCTCTTATGTATCCCATTATAAATTACCCTTTTTGTCTTTTCATGTATGTATTGTAATCTTAGTGGGGTAAATATATAAACTCTCAGTTACTTGTACGTAAACATCATCGCTCTGCATAATTGAATATAGATATCACCCCTTTGAGAGTACTTAAGTGTACCTTCTCTCTTATCCTTCAACTCTTATCTAGCTCCTTTAGCAAGAATTAGTGGTAAGTGGCCTTAATAATACATTCGTGTATCATATTGAATGTTAGGATTAGGCTCAGTGGGATCTGCTGGTGTGTCATATCTAGTTGATAGTCATTCAAAGTTGCTAACCCCCCTTGTTATTTTCTTATTTCTGTTCGTTGTGGTGCGACCTTTGTGTACACGCTCTCGGAGATGCATCAGCTTCACTAGTATTAAAGTACAATTCCGAAAGGGAGTGCGTTTAAGTGAAGTAAGTTTTGCAGTTGTGAGCTATGTAGCGAAGGTTCATAGATTAGTAAGTATCGCTCCCATTGTTACTCTATTCTACTCTATTTTTTATTACAAAAACAAAGCAAGTTCATTTTTATTGTATTTAAGTGAATGCTGGGTGTTAGAGTTATTAGAGTAAGTTAGTAAGATTTTAGGTAGTGAGTAGAAGCGTTTGTTGTGTATTGTGTTGTTAACCTGTTGGAGAAGTATTACACCATGTCGGATTCAAGTGTTCAAATTATTATTGGTGACCTGAGTAGTGGTTCTCATGTTGGTTGAGGTCAAAATGGAAGTGATACCCCCAAGTTAGTTGATGATAAACTTAATAGACTCATTAATCTTGTTGAAAGCCTGGTTACTACAATGCAAATCAACAGCTAGCAATTGCAGGGTGTACCTGAACATAACCTACTTGAGAATGTTCCTAAGAGACGATATGGCCAAGGTGGTTGAGCTAATCGCCTAGTTCAACTCCATCGAATTGGAGGAGTTGTAGAGGAAATTGCTAGATGAAAGCTAGAGTTAGAAGAGATTGAGGAGGATATTGAGGATTTGGATTTGGAGAATGATGGAAAGGAAGAAGAAGAGGTTGAATATTACCAGGCATAAAGGCGAGGACGACAAGCTTCTTGAGGACTCAACAATGTTAAGATCTAAATCCCACCCTTTAGTGGAAGTGGAGATGCAGATGAATATTTAAAGTGGGAAAAAAAAGTTGATAAAGTATTTGACTATTATAGGTATACAGATGCAGTTAAGGTTTGACTTGTTATACTTGAGTTGTCTGGATATACTATCATATGGTGGAATAATCTAAATGCGGCTAGAATAAGAGATGGACAATAAGGTATGCGAACTAAAGAAGAGATGAAGAGATTATTGACGGGAAGATTTATACCCGAGACTTACCTGTAGGACACATTTGCTAAGTTGCAAGAGTTTCGTTAAGGAAATCGATCTGTTGACGAACCTGAGGCTTACATAATGTCTAGGTTCATTTTCAGACTCAAATATAAGATTCACAATATTGTAGAAGTATAGAGGTTCCATGTATTGGAAGAGGCCATTAAAATAGCATAGAGGGTTGAAAGCAGAGGAGAAATGCTTCAAGCCGACTTGGGTTAACTTTTTCTAGAGCTCCTATTTCGAGTAGCTCGAGCCAAGGAGATTCTCTTGAGTGGAGGAAAAACATGACCGGCTTAATGATGGCCGATGTCACGCCCCGAAGCGGCAGAGTCATAACAGCCCCACCGTATAAACCATCCTAAGATAGAAGTTGGCCTTACAACCGCTATCTTAGACCTGATCTACACAAGGCGTCTACGACTAACCCGCTTTGAAGTAAACAGTTTGTAATTTAAATAATTCATTTACCTAAGAAAGTGAGAAAAGTTATATATAATCACTATAATTCAGTTATTACATTATTTAGAAATGAAAAGTAATAACATATGTGTTGATTCTTCAATGTTTTTCCTTACTCCCCAGGATCCAGCAGTTGCTAGCGTCAGAGTAGTTGTTGCAGCTTCTTAGCCAGCACCTGCACGACATCTATAGGGATGTGAGCAACCACAGCTCAGTAAGTTAGGACGGAGGACTTAAAACTATACCATACACACAACAAGGTTTTCAATCACTTATTAAGTGCAATGCATGTGCAAGCAAATTCCATCGCATGACGTTGTCCGGTCCGTCGTGAGATTAGAGAAATTACGCCCGCTCTAATCCGAGTTGAGGAGTTATCGTTAATGCAATAGCTCACGACCAAACCCAGGCTTGTGTAATGGAGACCTTGCTCCTCCCGCGACTATTTTCGAACCACTGTCTTCACCTTTGCCGCCACCTCCTCTCCTGTTACTTAGTTCGACTGAGGATGAAGAAGGGACTATTTTGCAATCCTGCGCTATCCCTTCTGAAGGGGTCAGTATTTAGCCGGAGAGTCCTAAGTTCCCCTAACGGGTTACCATGCATGTTCGATTATGATTACTGGTCGAATATTTAATTAAGCCCAATTTAGGGTGATCAATCCTTTCATACAATTCATACAATATGTGCTAGAGCAACAAACAGAATCATAACATCACCCATAATCAAGCACATGCACACATTCACTATCTAACAAGTACAACCAAGCATAATCTTAAGCCTCCAAAATATAGCATCGTATTAATCCCAACTTACCTCGACTCCTCGCTCACTCACTCGAGGTCCGATTTGCTCAGGCCATCGCCGATCATCCCTGTAACACAAGCGTTGTTTCAGCTTTTCATATAACTATTATAGGTTCATTTTATCCTATAACATTTATTGTTAGGTTTTGTTTAGGGTTTAATATGCCTAATTCTCTAGATCTTAAGTCTTTTATAATTATTCTAGGTTTGGGGTTAGATTCGGGTTCGGTTTCCACATTGATTTCTAAATTAGGTTCTAGTTCGATTTCTAAGTAATGTTTTATATTCCAACCTTAGAAATTCGTTTCAACTCATAATATGAAATTAATCACATTGCTTCCCGATCTCCTAAATATCATTATTACCCCTAATCAGTATTTTATTTCATTCGGTACACTTATATCCTTATTAGTGTATCGAATTTACTCCTGATATGAGAAATGTTTACATTTTTCATATAATTACATAAAGTCAAGTTTCTTATCAAATTTATTATATATCCTTATTATTTATATAATATCAATTTTTATCCTAATATTTTCTATTTATTATATTTTCAAAAATTACATATTATGCATTATTGCCTATTATGTACATAATGCACTTCTAATATTTCTATCACTTTAATTACCATTCCTAAAGATCAATTATCATTTCAAAATGTCTAAATTCATCCTAAATCAGATTTTTCTCCTAATTTCCCTAATTTACAAAATTAACTTAAAGTTAACTATTTTTCCTTATTAATCATTTACTACATAATTAACCTAATAATTACATCTAACACCCTAAATGCTACAAGTATCATAATCCATCAGATTTCAACATCCTAAAACATATAATTATTCACTAAATCAGTAATTAATCATTTATTACTTAATTAACCCTAAATTACCCATTTTATGCCTCATTTTAGGGCCTAAAAATTATCTAAAAATTTTGAAAATTAATTTTTGAAAACGGACTTCATAGCACTGTTCTATATCATCTAAGTAATTTACACAAAAAATTTGGGCTCGAAACTACACTTCTAAGGTTATTTATTTCTAAACCGAAATATGCTCGGTTTTGCATGATTTCTTAGGGATCATATATTACGGGGTAATTTTTCATCAAAATAATATTCTTACTACAAACTATATATAAAAATATCCCAGAATAACAAAATTCATAATTTTCTAATGATATTTACTATTTTTACAAAATTACACAAAATCAGGCTGGAAATCGGACTCACCGATTTGGGTGGCTCCGGCCACAGCCGGCCGCCGTGGCCTTGTTGTCCGGCATTGGCGCTGCCACCACCGTGTGGTGGTGGTGGCCATCCACTCTCAGCTGCTCGTCTGGTGGGGGTTCCCGTTAAAGGCTCTAATTGCACAGTTTTTTCTAATTTTTTTCTAAACCGAATTTTTTTCTCAATTTTTGCCTCTCTCTAATTTTCTCTGATTAGAATCTAGCCAAATGAGCTTCTGAATTTTTCTTGCTATTTATAGACAATTTATAGACAATTTTTGTAATTATTATGCATTAATTTGACAAGACTTTGCCCATTTTCCTTGATTTTTGGCTTTTATGTTGTTCAAATTTATTGGTTGATTTTTCTTTTGCTTATCCTGACATGCCATGACTTGATATTGATTCATCTTATCCTCTTATGATTTTTTCTGATTTTTCCATAATTAATTTATAATTTTCTTTAATTATTTAGTATAATTTTAGCACATTTCGCGTATTTTAAGTAATTACGCGTATTTATACCTACATGTAAATTCATATTATGTACAAATAAATATTCCTAAATATTATTTAGGTTATTTTATAATTTTTAGTATACATATAATTTATCTTTAGCGATTCGTTAAGTACTGGAATATCTTTTACGCATTTTTGATAAATAACGAGTTATATACTTAAAATTTGAAAATTTTGTAGTTTCCTATTTTATTACTTATTTTCTTAAATTCAAACTTATGGGATCGGTTTACTAATATTTCTAACTTTACTTTATAATTTAGGATCGATTGGATCGTTCAACCGATCGAAACCTCGGATTACTTAGTTGTGGAGCTTATAACCGAGTAGAGTAGAAAAGCTAAGCTGAGGATAACCTCGAGGACATATGCGAAAGGACAGACCTCCGAATAGAAGATAAATAAGGTAAAGTGCTTCAAATGTTTAAGTTTTGGATACATGGTTGCTGAGTGTTCGAACCAACGTGTCATACTGCTTCGATGAGATATAGTGGATAATACCGACAAGAGCAAGCTAAAGGAAGAGAAGAATGTTAGAAGAGTTGAAGCTGAGGAGGAAGAGGAAACTTGTGTCTATGTCGATTAGGGAGAAGCGATGACACTAGTCCTGAGACGAGTGCTAAGCTCTTTGTTGAGCTCAGAAGAAGACCAAAGAGAAAATTTGTTTCATACCAAGTGTACTATTAGAGGATAGTTGTATACGATTATTTTGGATAGAGGGAGTTGTATTGACATTGTTGTACAGTCTTTTATGCAGAGGTTAAGACTGCCGACCTCGAAACACCCCCAACCTTAGAAGCTATACCAGCTTTATGATAAGGGTACTTTGTACGTCATTGAATAAGTAATTGTACCTTTTAGTGTTGGGAATGTGTATAGGGTTAAAGTGGTATGTGATGTTGTCCCCTTAGGAGCTTCATATCTGTTACTTGGACGACCTTGGTTGTTTGATTAACGTGTTACTCACGATAGATATTGTAGACACTCTATTTTTGTCCCATTCCCCCTTTATTATTTTTTCAAAATTTTTTAGAATAAGATAAGGGGTCCTAATTTATAAAAAATATAATAATAAATTTAGAAAAAATACAAAAGATGGGAAATTTAGGAAAAATTACAAAAAAATGTGAAAATAGAAAATTTGGGAAAAACAAAATAAAGGAAAAAATACAAAAAAAAAATTGAGAATTTAGAAAAAATAGATAGATAATAATTTTAGATACTATAATAGAAAAGATTTTTTTTTTTAGATCAAATTTAAAAGAACGGTATTGAGCTTGAGCTTAGATCCAAATTTAGCCCAAGCTAGCCTTATCTTAATTGCACATATGAATAAGACACAAGCCAATGACCTAATGAATAAGCACTTAGATTGGAAATTGGTCTAGGTTAAGGTTAGGGGTTCGAATTTTAGACAAGTATAAAAATGCCTTTTATTTTTCTTCTTCACAAAACATACTACTACATACATCGCATTACCATGTGTCAGGATCTCATTATGCTACATGCCTGACACGTGGTATTTAGCAATCAAGGCATGGTTGACATGATACTTTACGTGTCAAGCTACGTGGTGTATACATGGCATGACACGTATCACTTAATATATCACGACAGCTGCTACGTGTTACGATAAGACACGTAGCATTCTCTTACTAGTTAACTCGGCTAACGTAGCGCTACGTCAGCCCCTTTTCTCTCCCTTTCCTATTTCTTTCTCCCCCTTTCTTGCATTTTCCCAAAGTTTTCTTATGCAAAACAAGCTAGTCAACTTACTTCTACATCAATTTTGACCACTTTTGATTTGCAATTTCACTAAATTAATGGCAAAATTGCAAACTGTAATCTGGGCATGGCCTAATTTCAATGTTACTCAAAATCCTGTCCACATTCATGATTGTACGCTTTTAAAATTAGATTGAAAAAGTTGAAATTTTTTTTGAGTCAAAGTTCATCAATGCCATTCAATTGGGTTTTCAAGTTTTTCCTAGTTTAATTGATGATGGATTAGTATAAAAAGGATCCACTTATGGGGGACATATGATCAGAAATCGCTCTCTATCTCATGATCTCTCTCCACCCTCTCTTTCTCTCTTCGATTCTCCTTCTCTGGACAACTTTGAGCAAACATACCACCATAACTGGACTCCTCTGGCCATTAGCTTTTGAACTAAACCATAATCAACTATCACCATGCTCCCTAGTCATAGTTCTGTTGCCACTACCACTAAACCTTAGACCACCACAACCCCCTTCACTCAAAACATCCCCTAGCCACTACTTTGTGCCAAGCTAATCGTGCCACTATACTCCTCGTACCTCAAAACCTAAACTAACACTCCATTCGAACACCTAGCAACCCTTAATGAGGCTAAGCCACCTCTAGCTCCATCGACTCCTCTTCTTAACACTCTAAACCACTACTAAAAGCTACGACGCTTGCCTTAGACCCACATTTACCAATCACGTACATATGAACTTGGTTTCACCTGCTTGAAACACAGTCTTGAACGGCCCGTAATGTTCCCTATTGTTTGCCCTACTTCTCCTTATCGTGTGCATGTATGGTCACATGTCAACTCGCCCTCGATCTGACAATCTGATCCGTTCAACCTAAAACCTGCAACTAGAGTTGAGTTTAAGCCTAATCCGCGCCTGTACCCAATTTGGCCTAGCCTTTTATTGTTTTTTTTTCCTTCTTTTCTTTAATTTTATTTGTGTTGTATTTTTTTTTTATTTCTTGTTTATCTCCAATGTAATTGTAAACAGAAAAAAAAAAGAAAAGAAAAAGAGAAAAGCTTAGTTTTCTATATTTATTTTTTAGAGAAATATATTAAAAATAAAAAGAATAAAAAATAAGTATAAAATAAATAAATAAATAAATAAAATTAACAAATCATCTTGTCACTTAGAAAAACCAAATATCTAATAAAATAAAAAATAAAAAAGTTATTTTCTAAACTAGGACACTTTAGAATTTCCAAAAATAAAACCCTAATTTAAACCCTTAGAAAATTTCCTTAATTAGTATTAAACTAAGTAAAAAACGTAAAGTAGACATTTTTCTTTAATAAAATCAACCAACTCACTTAAATATTTTCAAAAGAACTACATACGTTTGATTTCAAATAGTGGGTACATAAACACTTCCAGTGCGACATAAAAAATGAAAAGTTTGTTTTTTTTTTTTTTCACTTCTAGTTACCAAATTTAGTAAAAAACTAAAAAAAATCCATTTTTCCATTTTGGTTTAACTTACTTGATTTAGCCTAATTAATCAATGATTGAATTTCGTTTTATAGTATAATTTTTTAAAGGTAATTTTAAGAGATTAAGTTTAAAATTGAAAAGTGGATGGTACCCATAAGAGTTTAAAAAATATAACCTACGGACTCGTTTCTCTGTTTTTTTTTTTTTCAAAAACCTTTTTTAAAATCAGTTTTTTTTTTTCACATGAATTATTATCTAGATCAAAACCAAACCTACTCGTTTGGTTTTGACCTCAACCATTTCTCTACTTCGATTGGGTGGCGACTCCAAATTGTTTTCAAAAATAAAAAGAACCGGTTTTCTTTAAACCTTAGTCGATGATCAGTATTAAACAAGTAGGTTTAATATTGATTAGTTTAAAGAAGACTTATTTATAAAAACTGAAAAAAGAAAAACAAGACTCGACAAATATAATAACACCTATGCTTTTGTCAAGGATGGAAAAAAGATCGTACTGCAAACCATGACACCAACTTAAGTAAATGAGACTTATAACCAGCTCATACGAGCTAGTAAAAAGAAATCTTTAGCGATGAGCCGAAGAGAGCTCTGAGCTGTTGAGAAGGCCGATGAACCTATATTTTTATCGATTAGAAGATTGTTAGAGACGAGAAATCTAGAAGATGTTCAGGATGAGATCTGAAGATTGATTGATGGATTTTTTGACTTGCTTCCTGAAGAGTTTCCTAAAGGATTATCCCGAATTCGAGGCATAGAATATTATACCCTAAACTCGAGGAGTCGTAACGGTTTCACTATGTAAACCAACCTAGGCTAAAAGCTACCCTCTTTAACTGCTAACATAAGTATAGTTTTCACAAGGTGAATGATGATTCAACTAGCTTTGAAGTGATCGGATGGACACCTATAGTAAAAATGACTTATAGAGTAACACTTTATAAAATATATATTCTTATACTTACAGATAATTTAGTTTTTTTACACAGTTTATCATACATCAAAAGTTCTAGAGTTTTAAAAAAAAAAACTATATATCTCCACAGGAGGACTACATTACATATATAGATATACCATTGAGTTAGAGAAGACTATAACAAGACTTTATAATCCTCCCATAAAAGAAAGCAAAAGTAACATGAGCTTTGATTCATTTATTAGACTTCATCACTTTACTCCTTAACTTGTTGAAACTAACTTATCGACAACTATAACGGGGCATTTGCAGTTTCTACTCTATATCTACAAAACAATCTATTAGGATGTGAGCTTAACTAGCTCAGTAAGAAGGGACAAAGTCATAAGAGTATATTAGCAACCATGGTTGTTTAATCATTAATTAAATGCAAATGCAATAGACAAATAATAGAGCATTCTACATTGTTTAACCGGTTCATTATGAAGTTAAAGCAATTTCATCCACTATAACCTGGATTTTAAGGAGTTTCAACACGACACCATCAGACTAAATCTAGGATTATGTAATGGAGAACATTCTCCTCCCTATACAACATTTAAACTACAGTTTTCAACCTTACCGCAACCCCCTCTCCTGTTGTTCAGTTTGGCTAAAGGTAGGAAAATAATCATTTCTGCTATCCTCATTGAAGTGTCGGTATTCAGTTTGATAATCCAATCGTTACTTCTATTAGGTTCATGAATGTTAGGTTAGGTTTTTAATCAATTCAAGATTAATCCAGATTATCAAGTGAGCAACCAAGTTCGTACACATAAGACATGATATATTGAAGTAAAAAACGACATTCAGAGTTCATCTCCCAATCATTAATAAATATCGTAGGAACACACATAGCATATACACAAACAAGCACTCTTACTGCTCTAAGTATCCTGATATGATACTTCAATATGCCATAAAGCATCAATCTAACTTACCTCCACTTACTAGTAGTTACTTCTGACCATAGCCTCTTTGTTCTTCAATTGTCCCTAAAAATATACAATAGATTAGTTTTCAAGCTTTGATTCATTAGTCATTAGTTTGTTTTATATGTTTTTGGTTGTTTCATCATAAATTTCTTAAGTTATTTCCACTTAAAAATAATGATTTCTTGACTAATTAATGATTTTTATGAATGACCTTAATTGGCTAAATCCTTTAAGTTATTATCTGAGTGATTTATAGTAGTTTTCTTTAGTAAAAAATCCTTTGAGTTTGGTTATGAAGAGTTTTATAATAGTTTTCCTTTAGTCTAAAAATCTTCTAAGTTACTCTATGAGCTATACAGAATTATTTGTTACATTGATTTTATCTTCTAAGATAGCCTCTGAACTTCTTCAGGTTAAGTTCCCTATTCAACAATCCTGTAAGCTACTATCTAACTCTGTTACTTATAAGATTTTTTAATAAAATCATCTTTTGGCTGATCCTTTGCTTCCCCTGTTTTCACATTTACTTAATAAGTTTTGCTTCTGACTTACTCCTAAAGCATCAATCTAATATAAAATTCATCCTCAAAATCCTCTGAGTTTTAATTTGCTCTAAGCCAAGATCCTAAGTTTAGCTATTTTACTAACTTTCCTTTTAATTTATAATGATAAAATCAAATTGAAACTGCAATAACACTTCAAACAAACCTTCCTCAATTTCAATACTTCCCAATTCCTCATATATTACATTTACAATTTATCAATTATTTTAAGTTTAATAACATAATCAAATACTAACTTTACTATTTAAGGCTAACTTCCAACTTCTCATGACTTCTTACTTTACTAATCAATCCAACTACTCCAGAACAATAGCCATACTCCAAATATGATTCAAACTCAGTATCTAAGTAGGATTATTGAAAAAAAAACACATTATTCTTTACTAAAACACCATTTCAGGCATAATTTAAAGCTAAAAAATCAAATAAAAATATGGAAAATAGTATCATGAAAAAAAATTAACATAGTGAATTAATATTAACTTAAGATAGTTTGTAGAAAAAATTCAAAGTAGAAACTACATCATTTGTCTAATTTATTTCAATTTTGAAAATTGTATGATTTCTTAAGGACATATATATTTGCTACCAAATTTATACAAGATGAATTTTTTCTTAGATTCTATATACAAAAATATGTAAGAATAATTTTTTTGTAATTTCTTGGACAATTTTGTTATTTTTGTAAAATTTAACAAAATCAGGTAGAGTTTGGACCTCACCAAAAAATCCAACTCTGGCCGCTTATAACCCTTCCTACCTTGTCAACACCTCTAGTTGCCGGCTGTTCCTTGTGGTGGAGTAGTTAGTTGACTTCTAACTCTGCCTTATTACAATGAACTGCCAAACTCCCCAATCTGCACATAGATTTTCCATTTTATTTTTCCTTGATTAACTTAACTCATTATGATTTTTCCTAACTCCTCAATTGACTATAATATCCAGTAGAGAGGGTTTTCTAAATTTTTGAAGTTGTTTTTGCATCAAAATGGATTTTTTTCTCTCTCCTCATTACAATTTCCTTTAAGTATCTTCACTTTATTTGTATGATTCTTTGCCGTACTTACTAAACACCTGTCTATAGCCTATCCACATACCCTAAAATCCAATTCTCAACTACCCGTGATTTTTTTTTTAGTTATTTTTTATTAATTTTCCTGGGTTATTTTAGCATAAAATACATATATTAGGGTAATTACGGGTATATGTACATACTTAAAAATTACATACGATACATACGTATATATTATATATGTTATTTTATATCCTATATTAATTTTATTACATATAAAAATTATCTCTAAAAGTTTATGAATTAATGAAACCTATTTTATACGATTATGACGAATAATACGTAATATAATTAAATTATACTATTTTAACTATATTGTTATTATTTTATTATATTTTTAATATCTATGTTCATGGGATCTCTTCAACTAATGTCTTCAATTTATTTGTAAGTTTCTAGGTTAATTGGGTTAATTTCACCAATACTATAAATTTACCCATTTGATTCTTATTTGCCAAATACGTGGCCCATATAATAGCCAGACACAACCCTACCAAACCGACCTACTAATAGAATGAATCTTAAGTAAGCTACCAAGTTGAAAAAACAAGTAGATGAGTTGATAGACCGAGGTTATGTGAGAGAGAGCATGAGTCCTTATGTTGTACTAGCTTTACTCGTCATGATGAAAAATGGATTGTGGCGCATGTGTATTGACAACCGAGCTATAAATCGTATTATAATCAAGTATCGATACTTAATACTAAGGCTTGATGATATGTTAGATGAGCTTTATAGCGCCAATATATTCTTAAATATTGATTTGTGAAGTGGCTATAACCAAATTCGCATGAGACTTGGCAATAAATAGAAGACTGCTTTCAAAATGAGGTATGGTCTTTATGAGTGGTTGATTATCTCATTTAGACTTACAAATGTACCAAGAACATTTATGTGGCTTATGAACCATGGGATGTGTCATTTGATTGAAAGATGTGTGGTTGTGTACTTTGATGACATATTAGTATACAGTATTAACTTAGACGACCATGTTCAACATCTTCGAGTTGTTTTTAGCATTTTATGAGTCGAGAAGTTGTATGGGAATCTAAAGAAGTATATGTTCTATCAAATTGAAGTTGTCTTTCTTGGGTACGCAGTGTTTAGAGAAGGAATTTGAGCAAATGAGGAAAATGTTTGAGCTGTTTTGGAATGGCTGATGTTGAAGAATATAATTGAAGTATGAAGTTTTCACAGCCTTGCGTCCTTTTATAGGTGATTAATTAAAAACTTCAGTACAATTGCAGCTCCCTTGACTAAATTGACAAAAAGGAGTGAAGGATTCCAATGGAATGACCGAGCTAAGTTGAGCTCTATGGAGATTAAAAAGAAGCTTACTACTGCTTTTGTCTTATCCCTATTAGAATTTGATAAGCCATTTAAATTATAATGCGATGCGTTAGATAATAGCATCGATGTAGTCCTAATACAAGAACATCGACTGGTTGCTTATTATAGTGAGAAGCTTAGTGGTGCCGCACTGAACTATTTTGTATATAAGAAAGAGTTATACTCACTTTTTTGAGCTCTTACTGTGTGACAACACTATTTATTACCATTAGAGTTTGTGATATATACAAACCATAAGTTCTTGAAGTATCTTAAGAGTAAGAACAAACTTTCGAAAATGCAAGCAAAGTGGCTAAAATTTATGGAAGGTTTTTCTTATGTGATCTGACATAAGAAAGGTAGTGCCAACGTAGTCATAAATGCCTTGTTATATTGGTAAACCTTGTTGACAACCCTATGTTTTTCACTTATTACCGAGCAGTATGCTCGTGACCATTATTTTGATCCTATTCTTGAGGAAAGCAAAGATAAAGTTACTATTGGAGGATATTATCTCAAAGATGGCTATCTGTTTAAAGAAAGAAGGTTGTGCATACCGATTTGTTTCACACATGAGCTGTTGGTGAAGGAAGCTCATAGTGGTGGATTATTTAGTCATTTTAGAGAGACCAAAATAGCCAACCTATTAAAATAAAGCTTCTACTGGCCAGGTTTGGCCAATGATGTCCATAAGGTAGTTGGTAGTTGCAAAGTGTACAAGAAAGCCAAGGGAAAGAGAGAGCTACATGAAGAGTATATGCCTTTGCCTACATCGACCTCACCTTGGGTTGGCCTTAGTATAGAATTTGTCCTAGGTTTTCCCCAGGCATTTAGAGGAAATGATTCAATCTTTGTTGTTATGGATCAATTCAGTAAAATGGCATACTTCATCTAGTGCCATCGAAGTAACGTGCTTTATATATTATTGATTTATTTTTGTAGGAAGTTGTTTGACTACATGGAGTAATGAAGGTCATTGTCGTAGATCAAGACACAAAATTCTTAAGCTATTTTTGGAAAACACTTTGAAGAAGACTTGGAACGAAACTTGTATTAAGCTTTAGTAGCCACCCTTTTATTGATGGTCAAATTGAAGTAGTGAACAAGATGCTAGGTACTTTACTTTGAGTTATCGAGGGAAAGAATTTAGGGATTAGGATTTATGTCTTCTAGTTGTAGAGTTTGCATATAATCGAATTATCCATAGTACCATTAGGAAGGTTCCTTTTAAGGTCGTTTATGGCCTCAGTCTTATTACTCCCACTGATTTGATTAATACTCCCACAGTTACTAAAGAGAGTTAATCTAAAGTTACCCGAGCTTAAACATTACAAGAACGACATGAGTCTGTGGCAAGGAATATTGCCAAGTTTAATAAGAGACAACAATAGATCAATAGTCGTAGTCATAGCTATTGCGAACCGTAACCAAGAATAGACAAGGCCAGTCGCTGGATGAGTCCAATCTTGTAGAAAGCTCGAAAAAGGTTAATGGGGATAGGTACAAAAGGGTGAAAGTGGAGAATGAAAATAGCAAGCAAAACCTATTAATAGCTCTAAAGGATATGATGTGCCAATAGAACTTCCAAAAACTCGTAGCATAATTTGATATGACGCACGAATTGGTCCAATGAAGTTACTCACCACTTAACCTTATTTAAGGGGAAGGATAAGAGTGATGCCGAGAGTAAACAAACAATGTTTACGTAAGAAAGAAAGTACTTAAGTGTATTGAAGGTAATTTGCTTGTTATAGCCACAGGTACAAGAGTATTTATACCTGTAAGTTAGGGCAATTTGCCTCAAAGAGAAAAGACAATAAGGACATTTCCTAAAGAAGTATTATACATAATATAAAAGGGTAAAAATGAATATATAAGGAAAACAATAATTGGTGCTATAGATTTCACACGCGATACTGTACACATGGTGATGCTGCATTTGCGAGATTGTTAAGGGATACCAACAAAAAGTACGGACATATGGGCTTGTTTGAGCAGGGATGGCTTAGTTAGTCTGGATTCTTTATCTCTCAGCTTTTTGGCAAGGATGATGTTGAGTGATTAGTCGGGTCGGCAGCAGAACGTAATCATCAACTTGGCATACTACAAAATAATGGGCGGTCATACGACATGGCATTAAAGGTGACTCAGCAAGGAAGTACTCGGCTTCGGCAAGGAAGTACTCGGTCTCGACAAGGAAGTACTCGACCTCGATAAGGAAGTACTCGACCTCGATAAGGAAGTACTCGGCCTCAGCAGGAAAGTACTCGGCCTCGGCAAGAAAGTACTTGGCTTTGGCAGGAGTTGGTTGGAGTACAAGGATTCGTCATGCTAGCTCCTCTAGTCCTCGGGTTCGACTGTAGGTCAGGGGTCCCATAGCTTAATTCCCATCAATAGCCGTAGCCGCCAAATTGTATCTGTTAGACCATGTGACTTAATATGGATTTACCTCAGTCGAGAACTATTTCCGAACCTAAGATAGAGTAAGCTATCTCCATAAGCTAATGGTCCATTCAAAGTCTTGAAGAAGATCAACTGCAACGCCTACTAGATTTTATTACCTGAGAAGTATGGAGTTTCCTCCACCTTTAATATGTCTGACCTGATTCCCCACCAACCTGAAGAATACTTAGCAGATGCTTGGATAAAGTAAGAGCTAGAGACCTCTTCGAATTTGAGAACAAATCTTTCCGACTCCCAAGCAGATGATAGGAATCAACTCTCAAGCTAATTAGACGAAGCCAAGTTAGAGGACTATAAGGACTCACACGGAGAATACTAACTTGTAACCCTATTCAAGATGAAGATTCCTATTCTGATCTCTATCTTTTACACTACCACCGACCCTAGTGCCAAGTTGTCATAAGTGCCAACACAATTTCCGAGTCTCCAAACAACTATGCCTATTATTGAGCTCTTACCATAATTTCGACAGTATCCAAGTTGACCAACTTTAGACGCTAGACCGAGTTAAGCTATTGAGATACTTGGCCTAGAAAGGATAAAAACACTCTTCGGTACTTGAGCTCTGACCTGAACCAAATTAAGTAAGCTCTGATTACGACTTTCTTCTGACATCATCAAATCAGGTTACTATGAATGACATACGGCCTCAGAATTCATTACATCTTAGCCAACAACATTATAAGCTTCTAATTGTCTGTTGACACGTGTCTTTTAGTACAACATTCTAAAAGGATGCTTTATTTTTTTGTATAGAATATTCTTTGTGCTTTTTACCCTTCTTTAGCATGTCATATGTATCTCATTGTAAATTACTTTTTTTGTCTTTTCATGTATATATTGTAACCCTAGTGGAGTAAGTATATAAATCCCATATACTTGTACACATACATCATCACTCTACATTATTGAATATAGATATTACTCCTTCGAGAGCACTTAGTCGTGTCTTCTCTCTTATCATTAAGCTCTTATCTAGCTTTTTTAGCAAGAGTTAGTAGCAAGTGACCCTAATATTACATTTGTGTGTCATATTGAGTGTTAGGATTAGGTCTAGTAGGATTTGCTAGTGTGTCATATCCAGTTGGTAACCATTTAGATTTGCTAAAACCCTTTATTATTTTCTTGTTTTTGTTTGTTGTAGTGCGACTTCCGTGTGTACAACCTTAGAGATGCACTATATGGTCTCTAAAAAATATACTAATTGAGAAAGAGAATGATTAGCAACCAAGAAGCTTTTCTAAAGAAGAGCTATTGGACCATCTTACAAGAGATAATGGCCTCAAGATCTTGTACAAAGAAAAAACTTCTAAAGCATGTGACTATCCTCAAAGCATATGCACATTTTTTCTTCTATGAGGAAAATTGAAATGAACATCGATGAAAGCATGGAATTACCCCCAAATAACAACAAAACTGTAAATAGTTAAAAAGGAACCATATGACTTTCTTCCCTTACTTAAACCATCACCTTCATCGAGAAAGAGAAAAAGGAGCTCCACTAACCTTGGATAGCATCTTTAATAATTAAGCTTTATCAAGCATCTTTGGGTTTTGGTTTCCTATACCCAAAGCTTAGACTATGTACAACTTTGCAAATAAATTTAGCATAGTGGAAATTTAACATGGTTATTATATCGTATCCTTCAAGAAAAGATAACATCTTAGGTAAGTTATCAAGTAAGATCCTTAGTTCATAAGTGGTAAATTCCTAATAATTTGGAAGTAGGAACCCACATTTTGAGCCTTGCTAATTTTGATTTGGTTATAGTATGGTTGCAAATTAATGAACTAACCAATTGAATATTATGCACTAAATGCTCTACTATGAATTATAACACCATCATCTAGTTTTGCAAATTGACTCTTATACAATGAATGCAAAAAAGGATCAATTTCTATGAATATATTTGAAAATGAATTTTAGCAAACCCTTCGCCTATACTATTAACATTAAAAGTAACAATTATTCGATATAATATGAAGGGTTACTATTAATTTGCTACAGATGTGGCTACTTAAGCCATGGTCCAACCATCAGACCGAAAGCCACTACAATGGAAGAAGACACCAATGACACCAATACCTTCCCATGATGATAACAAATCCCCTAATCCACGTAAAAAATGATGATGCCAACATAGAATTAAATGACTCTATAGACAAAGCTGACTATGAAGCCCCTTAAAACATAAATAGTAAATAGATTACTAATGATGATTTGTAATATGAAGGCTAGATTTGAGTTGAGTCAAGATATAAGAAAATTACTAAGTCGCATTTAATTAATCTCAATCAATAGCCTTGTTTCTTATCTCTGATACAAAAGTTTACAGTTTAAATGAGGTTGTCACATCAAATAGTGTCTAAGGAGATAAAGTAAATGTTTCTTCTTTAGGCAACTCATGGAGAACAATTTTTTCCTAAAACAAAATAGGAAGGAGATACATGTAATGGCATAGGTGAGTTCTTCACATTACTCTTGGTACTTATTAGCCATATACGCATGTTGGGATTTAAAATAAAGAATAATTTGTACGACAAACTAAGGGAACGCACTAAAATAATGGAGATGCGGCCTAGTGTGTCACAAGAGATTTAATGAAGTATCTAATGATGGTGAGAAATGGGGAAGGAAAGGAGTATGTCATATAAGTCTAAAGCATATAATGATCGTATCACATGCTATCTTTTTTACCTTGAAAATGTAGGCCCCAAATATACCTAGTTAAAGCACTACACCTTTCCCAATCAGTATAAACAAGAATTGATAAAGCTTAGGGGAAATATAGTTAGTATTGCCTCTTTCCTCAAACCACAACGTAACACCTACAAAAAAGGAGCTCTGCTTTGAACACTGTTCTTTATTGCTGAAAGCACATATTAACCCTCCAATGCTATCCACATAAAAACCATTTATGTACTATCCTAGCATCAAATAATTTTTTAGAAATGTTTTTTGGGTAGAACTTAGAACAAGGATATATTGGGTTTACTGTATTAAGGAAGGAAAAAAAAAAATTTTGGCCAAGCTAGCTGGTGTAGAAAAATATATTAGTGTAGTTCCTAACCCTTTCCCCATTAAGCTAGAAAAAGTACTTAGAAGGAAGATCTTCTTAACTTTACACCATAACTCATCGTTTGCAAAATGAATTACCAAATAGAATGTCTTCATTCCTCAATAATAAAGAGGAGAGCTTAATACTATATCCTTTTTCCTAAAACCCTTAATATGCAATTAGCTTATTGAACTTAAACAACTTAGTACCTATATAACTAGACACTTTCGAAACATTTGCACTTCTCATGAGCTCCAACCTTATAACTTCAGCTTCATCCCTGACTTCTTAGGGAGGGGGCTTAGGGCTGGCTTTCTAATGAATAGAAAAACTCCTTATTCACATTAGTTACAAAAGATGAGATTATAGCAACTCTTAGTTATCTAAGATAGTGGAATATACCTAGAAAGGATGACTCCCATGCTCATTTTTATAAATCCTATTGGGATGGAGTCAATCGTTAACCCCATCTCCCAAATTTTCCATACAAAAACTATCCTTTTAATACATACAAAAACCTCTTAGGTTTTACTATCTAAGGCTTTTGGAGCAAACCAAATAATATAGTTTAAGCCTATTAGCCTCTGTTCAACAGTTTATAGAATTACCACTATAG
Source organism: Lumnitzera racemosa (assembly GCA_024138005.1). NCBI lineage: Eukaryota > Viridiplantae > Streptophyta > Magnoliopsida > Myrtales > Combretaceae > Lumnitzera > Lumnitzera racemosa. Next base: position 10,210,278 of record JAMXBC010000012.1, on the reverse strand, counting down.
TGCTAGTCAAACAACTTAGGCTACTTCTTGATTGCTAGATCTATCATTGACGAGCTAACTTCATTCCCAATAGACAATATAATCTTCTTGAACGAAGTCCTTCATAGTTGCTATTAAAAAAGGAAAAGAGTGGGTGGATGTTCACAAATATACAAAGAAAAGGCCTCTCACAAAGTTGAATGAGACTTTCTTAAATAGACCTTAACCTCTCTAGACTTTCCTTTACGATGGATTAAACTTCTACTATTGTGTATTTCATAAAAGCTTAATTATGCATATTCATTAATGGGATTTTATTAGTGATTTTGACATTTTTATGGGTATTTTGTGGATATTTGATGTTTAATTAGATAATATTTTGATTTTAGATATTTGTGAAGTAATTGAGAAGAAAACGAAGGGAATGAATCAAGTTACACTTTATTTAAAGTTAAATTGAATGAGTTATGAAATTTTAAAAATCGACATAGTCAATTGATAGATTCATTTCTTAAATTATATTTATTTATTTCAATGTGACAAGAAAGATATATAACCTGTTGATATGGTTATGTTAAACTGAATTGGAATATAAAATAAAAGTTAGAAAGTTAAGTCACCTTTCGACATAACATGGTCATATATTACACATCGTCCATAATTGAAATTAGAAGTCCAGTCATCATCATTCAAGTTATTTGAAGCATTCCATGTCCATCCAAGCCCATGCTTGGAGAATTGAAATCAAGAAACCCAGTCCAATGATATTGAAGTCCAACCCTTTTAATTAAAAGCTACATCATGCAATTGATCAAAATTTAGATTCAACCAATTAAAATTTTAATCCAAATCAATAGAGGCTCATTTCCAGCCAAGTTATACTTCATATGAAAGGAAGCAACCCAATTCACATGTTGAAGCCGCCATGTGTCCACGGATTGTCGTAGCCATGAAAAGAAGCAATTTAAGTTCCAGGCCACGTGAAGCTTTGCGAGCAAATTGGAAATATAAGTCAAATATGCTGTGTCAATTTATATTGTGCTTATGCCCAAAGCATCTACAATATTTGTACATGCCATTTACTAGACACTCCACCACTTCCACCAATGGTTAAAGTGTGGACATCTCATTTTTATCCCTATTTTTATCCTCTATAGTTTTATGAACTTTTAAGAATAAAAAAAAGGGTTTTTATTCAAAAAATAAAAGATTCAAAAGATTAAAAAAATACTAAAATTAAGAAATTAAAAAAAAGGAAAATAGGGTTTTTAAGAAAAATAAGAGCTTTAATAATTTTAGGGTCATCGATAAAGTTAAAAGTTAAACAAGCATATGTGATTTGATAATTTATTTAGCAAAAATTAGATTTTATTCATAAAAATTGAGCATTTTATTGAAAATCATTTTTTTCCAATATCAAGATTGGTTTATTTATTTTAATAGACAATTTACATTGATTGTAGTTTTGAATGATACCTTAATTGGACTTAAATTGAATATTTTATAAAAAATTAAAGTTTTAAGTAAAACTGAGTACTAACCAAACTTGAGCATGCGATTATACCAAATTGGTCCTTTTTCGAAAATGATTTTTTTTTTCTTTTTACATGTGTTTAATAGACTTAATAATTGCCTATAGGAACCGATTGGTTTTTTAGAACTCATAAGACTTATGTCAGTTTTTCAAGCCTACAGCTAAATTGACTATTTATTAGAGCCATTTTAGAAAAGTTAAATTAATCTTTTGATATAATATCATTGAGGATTGAGCTTAGTTGAGTTCGCATGGTCATACCTATTTAGTTACAGGTTGCAGGTTTGATCTATAGCAAAGGCTCTGGGGGCTTTTTCCTTTTTTAAGAAGGATGGTGCCATGTCTCAACGTTACATTAGCTGATACTGGATTTTCTATCATTTTCTCCTCTTTTCTCACCGACCCCCTATCTACATAACTCACTTCTCATTTATCTTTGACCCTTTTTACTTCATGATTTTACTAAATTAATGATGAAATCGCAAAGCACACTTAGGATACTTTGCATCGAGCCTACGAACATGTCCTTATACAAATATTTTGGGGATCAAATTGATCACTGAAAACTAAAAAAAAATCCATTTAAGTGATTTTAGCTTTTGTATAATTTGGTGAGTCCAAACGATAAGGGAAGTAATGGAAGCTTCTACTTAGTTCTTGAGAAAGTGTATCACCTTTCCACTCAAAATATTACTTGAACCGAGATTTTTTCCTCAGGAATTCAAGATCTACTGAGTTAGCACATTAAGGATAAATTGGCCATTAAAGGACTTGTGAAGCTCAATTTGAGCTTGACTAAATAGAGCTCTTATGTTCATTTTCTGCATCGAGTAACATTCAAATCCCATCCATTTGAGCAATTCCCTTCTTTCTTTCCCTACCCATACACTACCCCTTTGCCTTTCTCTAAAACCACCACTCTATGGTGATTTTTTAGCTAAACTACTTACTTTGACAGCTTTCCCTCCACTAAATACCTAGGAAACTACTCTTAACTCAAACTAAACCACCCCCATTTGAGCCCAATCTCGACTTTTTCTATCTTTGACCAACCCAATCTCGACTTTTTCTCTCTCTAACCACCTTCAACCACTATTTGTACCACCACCAAAAACCAAACATCTTGACATCTCCTCTAAACCTACTTTCACTAATGAAAAAGACATGACAACTCTTTTTCTTGCTCAAAATACTCTTTAGATCTACTGGATCAAGCCACAATGCCATTACCTTCTTCTTCAACTCTCTAAAACCGTAACCCAAATACCTGCTCCAGTCGACCCATTTTTCGTGCCTTACTTGATCCTAACCCACCGTTCTTGTCTAGGTTAGTTCCTTTAGTCTTTTAGTCTTGAATCTCACTCCTTAATCCTGTTTTTTAATCTTTTAGAACTTGCTATAATAGTGGTGACTCTATTGGAAACCTACAAAACATTTGTAGGGGAATGAGTGACAACTTGCTTAGTAAGTGAGATGGAGATAATAGTACATATTTAACATCAATTAACCAGGGTTTTTAAGCAAGGTTAATTTGATGTAATACATAGTCAAGTAAATGCTATTGTACGATGTTGACTGATCATCACGAGATTAGAGAAATTGTGCTCACTCTAATATGGGTTTTGAGAAGTTTGACGTTACGCACTTCGCAAATTGAAACTAAATCAAGGCTTGTGCAATGGAGAAACATGCTCTACTTAAGACTTTACTTTGAACTACTGTCCTCAACCTCGTTGCAATCTTCTCTCCTGTCATTTAGTTTGACTAAGGGTGGGAACACAATTATTTTCGCTATCCTCATCAAAGGGTTTGTATTTGGCCCAAGCATCCAGGTTATTTCCTCTAGTGGGTTGCAATGTAGGTTCGATTAGAAGTTAGGTCGGGTTTGAGTTAGTTTATCTCTTAAGGTAATCAAGTAATTTTATACAATTTAATCAATGCAGTACCATAAAGCAACCAATATATAAAGTTTATTACTCCATAATAGCAATACAATATCCAAGCATATGCACCGTACATACATAGGCTACTAACTTACAGTCATAAACAAGACACATACTAAAGTTTCCAATTATTCTTAAGCAATATTCTAAAGTACGATGAAGTACTGATCCCACTTACTTGAAACCTAGTTGCTTGCTAATGTGGTTGTTCATTTTTCCTTGTAGGTGATCCCTTTTTATCTCAATGTAGTACTTTAAATTAGGTTGGTTAGTCATTCATTTATTAGTCTATGTCCTAAGTATTGGAAGTTTAGAGTAGTGCTATAAGCTTATGTTACCTTCTGAGCTATCTCTTGAGTCAAGATTCCCTTAAAATATTTACTGGAGAAGCTTTTGAGATATCCTCTACACTACATAGACATTGAAGTTCACCACAAATTTAGCTTGATGTTAATCTCTTCGGTTGGTAAATCCCTAAGTTTTTCAATAAACACCTTATGAGCTGAGTTCTAAGTTAAGTCACTCTTGAAGTTCCTAAATTGGAAAGCTTTTGAGTTATTCCTTGAGCCATATTAGAATTAAAGTTTTAATTGGATTATCCTTTAAATCATCCTTTGAGTTTGGTAACTACCCAAGATTTCCTACAAATTACCTTATGAAACAACTTTTAAGTGCTCACACTCATACATTTTCACTTTAAGTACCCTTTAAGGCACCTTTTAAATCAACTGTATAGTCCACTCAACTTTTAGATCTTTTGGTAGAATATCCTCTAAGCTTAGTAAATTTCCAATTTCTTAAGAGTTCACCCTTGACTTAGCCTCTAAGCCTCCCCTGTCTATACTTCTCTTCGAATTTTGCCTCAACTGAACCTCTGAATTAGTATAAAGTAAAATATTTTCGTTTACTTCCTTTGAGTTATCCTCTACCCAATGTTTAATTTTACATACAACTTTGTTGATTCATTTACTTCTACCCCAAACTCCAACAAAACAACCAAAGTAACACTTCAAATAATATTTCTCAACCTCATTACGTCTCAATTCTTCATGAAACCCATCATCATCCACCATTCCTTCAAGCTTACATACTATTAAACTACATATTTTTAGGGTACGTTATTGATTTCATATAACTCCTTCTTATAAAACCTAATCATAAAACCCAATCCAACAGCTGCAGTATACCATAAATACTCCATTGATCACCTAAACTTAGAATCTAAGTGAGGTCTTTAAGAAAAATACAATAGTTTTTACTAAAAATACTATTTTAATCATAATTTAGGACTAAAAAATTCATAAAAATTATAGAAAATAATTTTTGTGAAAAATATTTTCATAGCATTTTAGTATAAATATAGGAAAGCTTATAAAAAAAATTTGGAGTCAAAACTATGTCATCAGACTTATTTATTTCAACATTGAAAAGTACTCAATTTCATCGTTTTTTAATTAAATACATTGTAACTATTAAATTTTTACAAAACAATATTTTTTTTCTAGATTTTACACACGAAAATATATATGGATAAAATTTTCCAAAATTTTCTAGATAATTTTTACATTTTTATTAATTTTTGAAAAATTGGATAAAAAAGGACACCCATAGGAATCTTGAGCTTCGATAACCAATGGTGTCTCTTCACTTGTCGGCTGGCCTAGATGATGGGTCTACTATCGATTGGTGGTGCCCGCTTTTCCTTAACATCTCCCTATCTACACGCACTTTATCCATCTCAGATTGTACTTGTTTTTTGCATATTTTCCAAATTTCCCTTCTTTAACCTTCAAATTCCCATGTTATTTTTTTTTTACAAATTTGAGTTTGCATATGAAATATGGTAGAGAGGTTTTCTTGAATTTTTGGAGATTTTGGAAGTATAAAATGAACTAATTTCTCTCTCCTCTAAATCTCAAACTTAAATACTATCTTAATTGCACGATTAAGCTATCTAATTTTCTAATACCTGGCCATTTCCTTTCCACACACCTATAATGAATATAATCCATCTACCTTTGTTATTTTATAGGTATTGTTAAATTTTTTAAATAAATTTACCTTGCTTATTGGGCCTAAAAAACAATTATTTGAGTATTTTAGTTAATCGTGGGTGTGTATATATATATATATATATACATAATAATTACGTACAACATATATATGTATATTCTACTTGTTATTTTTATGTCATATACAATTTTATTACATATGTAATTTATCTCTAAATATTTACTAACTATCGAAACCTATTTTATGCGATTATGATAAATAATACGTATATAGTTAACTTACACTATTTAGCTATATTATTATTTTATTAAATTTTTAATATTCGAGTCTACGGGGTGTTGTTAATTAATGTCTTGAGTTTATTTGTAAATTTTTAGGTCATTTGAGTTAATTTTATTAATGTCCTAAATTACTTACTTAAATAATTACGTGAAATTATGTAGCTTAAAACTATTTTTTCATCTTTTCTTATTTCATCTAAAGTTATTGTCCTCAGATTTCTTTTTTCAAAATTAAATTTATTTTCCTTACTAAAATGTTAGAAATTCCTTTTTCCTTCATTTCGACTTGAAAAAAGCAAAGAGAGAGAGAGAGAGAGAGAGAGAGAGAGAGAGAGAGAGAGAGAGAGAGAGAGAGAGAGAGAGAGAGAGAGAGAGAGAGAGAGAACGATACAGAAAAATGTTTTCAAAAAGGTAATAAATAAATAAAATAAATGGAATTTCTTTTAAAAATTAGAACTCATTTAGGGTTTTCAAAATAATCACCCAAAATTAGAATAAATTTTTAAAACTATTTTCTTAAAATAAACTAAAAAGACTTAAAAATGTAAATCTAATGACTTTTAAAACTAAAATAAACCTAACACACTAAAGTTTTTACAAATAAAATATAGAAGTCTAGTCTCAAATATTGAGTACATAGGTACTTATGGGCAACTACCAGTCGATTTAAAATATGAAATTTTTTATTTTCCTTTTTATAAATAAATTTAATTTCTTATTTAATTTCTTTCTTTTTCTTGCCAAGTAGAATTATTCTTTTAAGTTGAAAGGGTATTTTGAAAATATAAAACTAAATTTAAAAGGTTAAGAAGATATCTATTTAGAGTTTAATAGGTTAATCTTTAGACTTGATTTCTTTGGTTTTTTTTGAAAAATTACTTTTTAAAAGATTTTTCTATGGACCAGTAGCTAGGTTAAAGTTAATTTACCTAATTGATTTTAATATAACCCTTAGCAACTTTAATTTTTTTTTCAAATTTATATATAAAGCTAGATTTTTCTTAATTCTTAGTCAAGAGCTGATATTAAATGGGTTAAGTTTAATACTAATCGGATTAAGAAAAATAAAAAACAAAAATTCCAGCTCGACACCAAGCTCCGGCTAAAACCTATTGTGTTAGAAAATTTCTTCCTACCAAATACCATTCTTACTCTTAGAAAAGATGGAAAAGAAACTCATAGGCTGGAAGGGCAAATTACTAATAATGGCTAACAGATTAACATTGGTCAACTCAATCTTACACATTATCTCAACTTAGCTACCAAAAAAACTATCTCAAAAATAGATAAAATAACGTAAAATCTTTTTTTTTTTTTTTTTTTTTTTTTTGTAAAATGGTTGCTGGGAAGACTTGAAAACTCACTAATTTAGTTGGAATATTGCAACAATAAGTAAACAAAAAAGGGTCTTCAACTAGATAATATGAAGAAAAGAAATGAAGTATGGACTATCAAAAGGCGATGGGAATAACAACTTTCATTTACTTTAAGAAAAATCTCTCTCCATGACCTTAAACTCTTTCCCTTAACCTTTTCCTACATCTACATTAGTAATATTACTAAATAAGGAAAAACATTGACTTAAACAAAGTGAACTCCTTGACCACATTAAAAACCATCTTTAGCCCACTCCTATGGTAGACATATAGCCACCCTCAGACTGTACATCATCTTAACATAGGCCTCCTGAGGTAACTAATAGTAATTCAAATAGCTGACAAGTGAACCACAAAAAATCCTATTGTAACATAGCAGCTACTATAGTAACAAATGCTTATGCACACAGCTTTGATTTACATTACCCCATTGTAGATATGGAAGAAGATCTAGACTCCATTCATGACACATCGTAGGAACACATCAATCAAGATTTGAACCCATAAAACTATCCTTCAAAAGGGTTTGAGTACTCAAGTTCACAAATGTTGAAAAAATAAGTCTATACAAGCTATTGATAAAATTCACGAGTAATAAAATTGTATGGCCTAAACTTAAGTTACCTCACCTTATAACCCAAACTTAAGGCCCTTTGGAAAACAACAAATACTTTCACCATAATTAGTTTAGGCTCAGGATAATACAATGTAACATTTATAGATCTTATGTGATATGGATCGATGGGAAGGGTCGACACATGGCTACATATGTCATGCATAACTAGGGGTAGGTTCAAAGCTTAAGATAGCTTGAAAGATAAATGACAGTCGAAGTTTGAGGAGGGGTTTCTCATGCACTAACGGTAGATATGACATACCAATGCCTCACATAAGTTCAAGTCATACTTGATATGATGTACAAATATGACAGGAGATTATTCGCCACTAGTCTATGCTCAAATGACCTAGATAAGAGTAAGGGAAAAGTAAGCAAGTAAGGGGTACTTAGCTTACAAAGGGTGACATTTTGTATTGTGATGATTCTTGTGGTTGATACAATTTACAAGTATTTATATGACCCAATTAGGGCAAGTCCTAGGTTATAACAAATGATAAAAAAAATTCCTACAAGAAAAGGAAAAATACATAGTATACAGGAGCAAATTGGTAAAAACGACAAAAGAAATATTCTTGTAGAAGATAGTATGAATGTCAAAAGTTGGGACATACATTCACTTCTCAATCTAATGGTCTAAGTTGTACTAGTTGCTGAGCAGAGTTGAACAGGTTGACTTAACCTTAAGTTAGCAGGTTGGGCTTGGAGAGCGCTCATTCTAAAATCTGGGACTTAGGAGATTGGGTTCGTTAGTCTGGCTAGGTAATAGGTAAGCTTGAGCTCGGATGTTGGCCAGCTTAGATTCTTGTAGTTTCATTGCTCAGCTTAGATGGGGGTCGATAGTGTCAATGGGATCTTCTTTCCTTGCTTGTGAAATGGTGAACAGACCGAGGGAGCTTAGGAGATATCTTAGGTTGGCTCAAAGGAACTTCTCTTCTTTTGGGGTTAGGTCCTTTAGGGCAGCTTGACGTACTAGGGACGCAACTCCTCGAGCTCAAGACCTTGTAATAGATCATTGATTCCTATCACTATGAATATTAAATATGTCACTAAAAATGGGTGATGATTTATTTTTGGATACTTTTTGGCTATTTGGCAATGGGAACCAATCTGCTAAGCCTTATCGGAAAATTTTAACATGGTGGCCATGTAGGTTCGCATTCTCGATCTACTACTATTATACTACTCTTCATTAGCCTTGAACAAATTGGAGATGCAGTTGGCTTAGTTTTATAGTTTGATACATATGCAATATCTACTGAATGAGGCTACTTTGCAAGGTTATGTACTCGAGGAAATCTATTAAAATCATTAATACATTCAATAATATTAGATGAATTAAAATTAACTATTCAATACAAGGGTATTGGCAACCTGCGTTTCTCGTATGGTCGCATTAGATACTCCTAATCACATTATCCATAACCTATGTAAGGCAAGAAACAAGCAGGAAGAGAACTTAATGCCCATGGCCTACCCATTCAAAGCAATAACAACATAACAACAATCCCACGGAAGATAAGAAGCTACATCACCAAAAGGACCATGTAATAAATGGTCATGATTACATGGTTTACAATCAAACCTCTCCAATATAGGTGCCATTAATGCATTAATAAGAGAAAAGCTATAGTAAATAAACAATAATCGAAGTGGAAACCATAAAGACCAAAACAAAGCTTTGAAACCCGACTTGATCACCCTAACCTAACCCACTAACCAGTAAATCACCTAATTGTCAAAGAAAAACAAACTCTTAAACCTAAATCATTAATGACCCAACCTAAAAATACTATACAAACAATAAATCCAAATCAGAAAATTGCCATTGTTCCTTGTTTGGATGGAACTACCAATGTCTCCAACCTAATTAGTTGTCAATCTCATCAAATTAATGAGATTTTATATGAATTGTTATATCTATTACCCAATACGAGAAACCTTAACCCCTAAATCACCTTTAAAGCATTTGCATCCTAATCGACACCTTCACCACATACCATGATGACAACATCTTCTCTAAAGAAGCTTATGAGACGGAAACGCAAGGATGGACAGAAGGGTAAACGTGCATATCTCCCTGAGGATTCTTTATAGAGACTCGAATCTCCCTTGGTTCTCTCCATACATGAGATCTTATACGTCCCTTACCACGAAGGATGGATGAAGACTTTGATGGAAATGCACCAAATTACCTTTGTTAACAAGGTAATAGCTTTGGTGGAATAAGTCTTGCACATAAGAATTCTTATAACCTCACTTAATGAACATGTGATATTTAGAGATGGAGTACACTTATGAGCAAATCAGGGAATACCAACTTATGATTCCAATAATGGTTCTCAATTACATGGCACACTTAGACATTATCCTTAACTAGTGGGAAATGACTTATATAATAGCAATCTACATTTTATTATAGAGGCTAAGGTTTGAACTTCCGCTGACAATAATCCCAATTACATTCCCACTGGAAAGGAGGTTCTTGTTACTTCTAGTCTACTATAGTAAGGATGAGACACTTACATTGATGACCTATAAGCATAATGGTTCGACAAAATTTCATTTAGAAGTGAAGAGAATGCTATAACTAGCACTATAGACACTATGGTACCATGTAACTATGACAATGAAGTAGTAAATGAGATCCAACCAAACACACTACTACTCTTAGAAACAAAAATGGGTATAGTTGCTACTCACGAGTTAGCCTTTCAAGTACTTTTTGAAGGCCTTATGTGCTTTGAAGTGGAAGGGTTAAGAGGAGGCCTAATTCTGCTTTAAAAGGAAGAAGTAATGGTTGTCACTCACATTTACTAGTCCATGCAAGAGATCCATACCATAATTTAATTTCCAAATTCATCCTAATCATGATTCTCTACTGGTATTTGTGCACATAATAAAAATGTTGTGTAAACTAAACTTTAGGATAAACTTAGAACCTGTCATTCTCATATTTATAATCGACGTTGATGCTTATTAGGTGATTTCAATGACATATTAAGTTCGAAAGAGAAATGGGGAGGTAAGCCTAATAAGCTTGAAAGCAGCCTACCATACCATACTTATATGTCAAATTACAGATTTTTGGACTTAGGATATGTAGGCCTTAGGTATACTTGGTTAAATAGATAAAACATATCGTAATTGGTTCAAATTAAACTAGACTAGGGTTGGGAAAACCTAGCATGGAAACAATTATACCTAAGTACTACAATACAACATTTAGGGAAATCCATATCTAGTCATTGTCTCTTACTGCTCCAAACAAGCCCTTTATTGAAAACTCTAACCAATTACCCCTTTAAATTTCATCTAATATGGTTATCTCATCCAACATTTTGTAGTTGCTTTGGTTTAGACCTAAAGTAATAACAATGTCCAACTAGCCATTCTAGAGCAACAACATTAGCTTAAATCTTGGAACTATAATGTATTTGGTATTATTGCTAAACATAAAAGAGAAACCCCTTAGGAAAGCAACCTACATAGAAAATAAATTAACTCAAAACCTAATAGAACACTATTTATCCATTAAATGAAACCTTAGGTCTCAATTAGATAATGTCCTCACCTAAGAAGAATACTTATGGAAGTATAAATCTGGAACAAAATAGATCAAAACATTGAATACAATCAATCCCTAATGATGGCAAGATAGTAAAAAAAATGCAATTTATGCCCTTCGAGATTCGGTTGGCAACTGGTTATATGACATTAAAAAAATATCAACTCAAATTCACCAATACTTTGTCAACCTATATACAAGCACTAAAATTCTTGTCATAAGGGTAAATCCTATCCCTTTAGATTTGTTTGGAAGACAAAACGAAATATAGCATATGGAGCTAACTAGAAGCACTAACTCTACAGAAATTGCTCAAGTGCTAGCTTTTATTAGCTCATCCAAATCACTTGAAAAAGATGGTTTCCATACCATGTTCTTCAAACATTGTTGGCCTACAGTAGGACATTCCATAATAGCTCTTGTTAAGAAATATTATCTAATTAGGAAATACCACTTACTCTCAATGATACATTGATTGTACTTATTCCCAAAAGACTTAGAGCTAATTAAATAACCAAATTATGCTAATCAGTCTTTGTAATGCTATATGTGAATTAATAACTAATCATTGATCTATAGACTTAAGCCCCATCTTTAAGATGTTATCTACCTAACCTAAACAGGCTTTATTCCTAATACAGATAACATCTTACTCCTATAGGAACTTCTCCATAGTTTTAGGACAAAAATGGGAAAAATGGGATTTATGATGATTAAAATGGTATTGAAAAAACTTTTGATAAATTGGAATGGGGCTTTATCATTCTTACTTTAAAGACCCTCAACTTTCTAAGCTAATAAACAAAATTGATTTCTTCTTGTATATCATCCCCTTCCATGTCAGTGTTGCTTAATGGTTTTGTGTTAGACACCTTCCTCTCATTTAGGGGATTAAGGTAAGGAGACGTAATCTCCCTAAACTTGTTTATAGTATGCTTAGAAATTCTTAATTTCCTTGCTGATAACAAAGTCTAAACGAAACAATGGAAACTAATCCATCTACGACACTCTTCCCTAACAATTCCATAAATATTTTTTTGCGAATGATGTTATCCTCTTAACTAAAGCAAATCATGAATCAACTAATGCAATTCTTGATACCCTTACCACCTTTGAGTCGTTGTCTAGGCTAAATGCAAATGGAAATAAATCCTCAATTCACTTCTTAGATAATGTTGATGAAATGATGAAAAAGGACATTACCTCCTTACTAGGATTAAAGTGTACCCATGAGATTGATAAGTACCTTTGAGTCAAGTTAAAGAGGGGGCATAAACTAAAGATTTCAAATTTTCAAGACCTAATTGTCAAAATACAAAATAAACTAATGGGATGGAAAGGGAGACTCCTTAGTTTTGGAGGAAGAAGTGTTCTTATTTGTTTAACTTTTCAATTAATCTTGTCTTATTACATGCACGTAACAACCTCCCCTTCTAAAGTATTAGACATCATTAACAATATCACAAGAATTTTTTTTTTTTGAATGAGCAACATTGTACAAATAAAAGGAATTGAGTTAATAGGTCACAAATATGCAAACTAAAGGAACAAGGTGGACTTGGCTTCTTCAGCTTACACTCGTGTGGCCAAGTACTTGAGATGAAACATATATGGTGTTTTTACCAAAATAAGTCTTTGTGGAGTCAATTATGTCATGATAAATACATAAATTGTTTTAGGGGAAATGAATTGTTACTAGCCCTATCTTCTTCCTATGAAAGAGCTTGGTTAGTGATTATCAGAAACTTCAACAATTCTAGACAACTCAATTAGGGAACAGATAAAAAATAAATTTCTAGTTTGATTGGTGGTTTAATCAACACACCATCTACTCCTTTATCTATGGACTATTAAGCAAAAACAAAAAATTTATTTCTATAGCTAGTATGAGTATGCAAGTGTGTTAAATGGGCCAACTTGGCTCAACCTAATTTGGGTCGTAGGTTAAATAAGATGAGCTAATTTGGCTCGCTTTTTAAACAGGCTAAAAATCTTTTGCCCAAACTTATTGAAAAAGTAAGTTAAACGAGTTGGCTTGTGGGTTAAATAAGCTGGGCTTATTTGGCTCTTTTTTTAAATGAGCTAAAAAATCTTAGCCCAAACCCATTTAAAAAACGGCTTAAATGGGTTAGCCTTCGGGCCAAAACTCACTTATACACCTCTAATATCTAAGGCATGGGAAGCATCAAATAAATGGAAGGACTATATTTTAGGTTTTGAACTAACAAGTCTAATATATGAAAACTTTGTCCCATGTGTCTTAGTTTAAGGAATTAAGGATATTAAGGTTAGCTTAAGGAATAGAATTGCCTTTAACTTGAGCCACATCTACTTGACTATGTGCATGTCGAACTTCGGTGATGCTTATCTAAACCTTATGTAGTTGTGGTGCTTGCAATTCCCCTTGAGATTTCTATTGCGTATATGCTTACAGTCCTTCCTTATGTGAACCAATTTACCCTTACTCTGCACCTTTGTCTAAGATGCTTAGATAGAAATGAAGCCATTGGACATGCACTTATGACTTGTTTTACTCTAAGCTTAGTTTTATACTCTCAAAATATTAGCATACACCCTCATACAGACCTAGAAAACTGGCTAAGAAAACAAATACACTACATAAGTACACCTAAATACTTATCTCAATCCCCAAAACGTATCATAGTGACATACTTCCTATGGTTATATTGGAAGACCATAATTCTATCATTTTTAGAAACTTGCAACCAACCGACTGAAACATTTTATGGAAGGATGCTAATAGATTAGTAGGGGAATTTTGAGCCTTAGTAGTATTTAATAGAAGGAAAACCAAATAAATTAAGTTTTTAAATATTATTTGGACACTAGCTCAACACAATTGGTGAAATTAAATACTTATGCATCTCACTGTCTTGATGCAGGTTGTGCATACAGTAGAGGCACGTTTAGAGATGAGAATGGTCACTAGATCTTTAGATATAGTAAAAAAATTGGTAAAATTGACATATTACAAGTTGAAATGTAGAGTTTATATTTCAGCTTGCTTCTTGATATTAAATCACTTGTTAGACTGTTAAAAATCCAAATGGACTTGCAAAATAGCTATAAATTTGCTCATTTTAATTGAAAATCCTGCAAATTATATTGCCAATGTATTATCTACTTTCAAGGAAAAGTTTAAGGAATTTGAGGTGTTGCAAACTATTTAGCAATGCAGCATGGAAATTGGATCAAAAGGATGTCCTTATGTTTATCCTTCTTGATGATGCACATAAACTTCTACTTTTTGATGTAAGACCTTACGAGGTTAAGTAGAAAAAAAAATCATTGTGTTAGATAATGAACAAGCTTCTAATGTATGGAGGATGAAGGGGCCTTTTGACCTTAGTAAGACATCAGCTCCTCTACAGGGGCTTTTTTAAATGCGTTTCCTCTTTATAAATAAATAAAGTTTGTGTTTTATGAAGAAGGAAAAAAAAAAGGTGGTGGGAATATAATAATGGAAAATCCATGTAAGGTAGGCTATGTCAAGGGAAGTATAAGAAAAGATAGCTAAGTAAGCATATCACTACAACTAAATCCTCTTCCTTTCTTTGGAAAGAACTAGCAACAAAGCAAAAATATTTCCTTGATAATACTACTCATATAATTGGCAATGGTAATTCCACAACCTTTTGACATAACTTCTGGTCAAAGCTAGCAGCTTGATAACATTCTTTATGGCACTCTCTACCAGCAAGCAAAGCGACTAAGATTATTGTTAGAGATTGCTAAATAAATGAGACCTGTAGGGATGGGGATGTCATAGTATCTGATTTTAAACTTGCTAGTCAAACAATATTGGGCCCATCCATCTTATCCCTTTGCAACCAAACCTTACCCACTGAACCTAGTAAAACGTGATATGTTGTAATTGGTAGAAATCTATGAGCATTTCTCCTCTAATCATAACTAACAACTAGTAAGTCATGATAGATATGGTCGCTACCTCTTATCCAGTATATAAAATTTTTGATATGGAGAGCCTACAATAACTATTTATCCTTATTTCAAGAGGCAATAGAAATACTACTCAACACCTCACCCACCTATCCTAGATGTAAACAAGATCTAGAGTATTTAAAGCATGCCTCGAGCCTATGCCTTGATCTTCAACCATTATGGACACCTATTTAACCCTCATATGTCCTCTTCCAAATAGATGGTTGACTAAAAATCAAGTTGACACTAACGAAATAGAACACAATACTTACAAAGTTCCCTAGTCAATCACCTTTACATGTGCCATTTAGACTATTAGGAAATATAGGAACCAAAAGCTTATATAGCATTCCCTTTAAGCTACTACATGAATACCAGTAACACATGATTGAGTCAAACTAAATATAGATGCCTCCATCGGATATCTTAATGGACTTGCAACTGTTGGTGGTGTTAGGGATGGTCTGGGCTATTTGACTATTAGTTATTCACAAAAAATAGGAAGACTCAATATCTTGAGTGTTAAAATATAAGGACTTTACTATAGGTTAGAATACTGCAATAAAATGGGCTTTGAAAAAGTGGAAATAAATTTGGACTTGAAAATTGTAGTTTAACTATATGAAAAAGAAGTTAATGATGCTAATGAATTCCTGCATATTGTGTTTGCTTGTAGGGAAAATCTATCATGATTTGAAAAAGTCAAGCCATCTTTTGTATATAAGGAAGCAAATGCCACGATGGATAATACCATCCTTCTCTTGTTATTAAACTTATACTCTTTATATTTTGTTTTTTTTTCCCCACTTATTATACTCCAAGATTTAAGTTTAGTATTAATTCTTTCTCTTGACTCATTTATGAAAACAATGTTATAAGTAAAACAATAAACATTACGGTATCACCTCTTCTTATCTTTGATGAATTTATCCATAACTATTGTGATTAGGTTAGGGATCAAGGTTGAAACTTGATATAACCCTATATTTGAGGAATATTATTATGTTAAACCTTCATGTGTCCTTACTTTTGTCACTACATTATCGTACATATCTTTAACAATTTTAATGTACACTATTCTTCTAACTTTATTATCTAAAGCTTTTCTTAATACTTTTCTAAGAAATATAGTATATTATACCTTTTCCAAGCAAGGATGGAAAACCGGGAGGTTGGGGTCATGGGGACCTTAGCCCCCCGAGCCCAAAAAAATTCCCTCCTACCATTTGTTTTACATTAGTTTAATAAAAACCTTTATTGAGTGTTACGCAAATAAAGTGCAGCTGACCAGCCCTATATATTATTGGAGCCCAACATTCATCATACCTAACCTAACAATAGCTTACTATCTTGCATGCATTGCAATAAATGCAGGTGTTAACTTAAAATTGCTATCAGTTAATTCATTCCAATTTCTTCTCATTGTAATTATTTTTATTTTTATCTATTCTTTATCTTATTTTTTTCTCATGCAATTTTTTTAATTTAAAATTTCCATGATTATCTTCTCATATTATTTTATATACCAATTAATAGAGGTACTATAGATGATAAGTATTTTATAATTTACATAATAAAATATAATCTATCTTATAGACAGTACCATATATATATGCATATATATTTACATACATACCAATTATATGTTATATGATTTGATCTATATAGAAATTATTATATAAATAATAGATGGACTATATATACATATATATATATATATATATACAACACACAATATACCAATTATATTATTTAAATCCTAAAGGCTTTATGTAACTACAATTAGTATCTTACCTTTTGAAATTACTATTTAATCTTCCAATCTAATATTATATATAGAAAAAAAAACACTAGAGTTTTTGAAATTATAAATAAATTATTATATGCATAAATATGTCAACTTCCCCAAATTTTCTTTCCTCATAGTCCTTATTTCCATCTTCTTATCAATTTCTCTCCTTGATAATCTCTCCCTCCATATACCATGTTTCTATATTTAAAAACACTTATGTAAGGAAAAATATCTAATAGAAGTTAACACTCTACTTCCCAAGTTTCTTTTGTAACAATTTTGGAGTAGTTCATTGAACCTATTGGCTAAATGATTTCAAAATCCTCATATATTATAGTATTATATTAATATTAAGTTTTAGCAGTTAAAACTCAATATTAATATGCAACAAATTTATTTGTTTATATAATCTTTTGGGAATATGCTAATTCAAAATCAACATAACTAACTTCTTTGTATTTCTCATTATATAATTTAGCACATGTATTGCAAGTGTATAATCTCGCTAGTTATATATAATTTGCATTGTATAAAATCTTGACCAAAATATGTGTTATGCATATTTTTTATGATATTAATGATGAGTATCTTTTCTTCTCTCGATATTTTTCTACCAGTCTTCTTGGTTCTTATAGAGTGAATAACTCCCAATGTAGACCTCTCTAACATAGATCTAAATTTAGTTCTTCGATATAATAGTTTCTCACCTTAATCTTCCTTCAATTATTTGTCGTCTAAAGTTTTATAGTACGACTCACTCCTTTAATACTTCTATAATTTGCACATTGTTGTATATCTCTTTTATTCTTAGGTTAAGTACACTTTTAATTCTCAACTTTTATTCTTTTTTTTTTACTTAAAATTTGAATTTTTTTTTCTTTAATTTGAATCCTCAATATACTCTATCTGCTTTAAATTGTGACTTCTATTAATTCTATTAAATTTTTCATCCATTCATAACAACTCTTGATTGATTGATAATTAATAATTTGAAATAAATAATATTATTAAATATATATTAATTAAATAAAATTCTTAGCTATGTTTTGGGCTCTCTTTTATACTGATGCCCTCATTGGCACTACTATCTCTTTTTTTGTATTTTATATATTTATTTAATTGGAATTGTTTAGTAGGACGATCATGTTTTCTAACAATTTTTACTATTAATAGGTGTTGATAAGTACTATATCATCAAGAGGAACATTCAAAGTAGACTTAAAGGTAGAGGTCTTCAAATCTATTATTTTTCCTCAGTTTGAGTAGATTAAAATTCAATTTTTATCTTCTTTGTACTCTAATCAATTATTTACTATATAACCTCATTTATCATATGTTTTATTATCGAGCTATTTCTTTTTTCTTTTTTTTTAAAATTCTTTGCCTTTACTCTTTTTTATTTTTCAATTTTTATTATTTTTTATTTTATTAATTCATATGTATGTAATAATATTATTTATTTAAATTATCTAATTATCAAACAACATAGGAGTTGACAGGGTTAATGAAAATCATAATTTGTAAAAGCTGGAAAACATTGAGAATTCAAATAAGGTTAAATACTTAAATGTAAGCAAACCTAAAACACTAAAACTATACTTTTCTCTTTATTGTTCATAGAGAACCAATTTTCTTCCTATTGCTTAAGCATTCATAGTCTTTATAATCCAGTTAAAAATTTTCATAAATCATATCATACCTTCTTTCTCTAAGATATTTTCATAATTTAATTGGAATTTCATCTAGTCTAACAGTGTTTCTATTTTGCTTTTGCTTCAAAGCAACTTCTACCACTAATATTTGGTTTTTGTAGTGCTTGAATTTACTTAACCCTCTTAAACTAAGTTTATCATCCTTGTCTTTATTGGATAATTTATAAAAACATCCCATCGATCTCTCCTTAGTTGCCTTATAATGCACTGACATCTTATTGTGTTTGATTTTTTAATATATTTAACTTGAGTTAAATATGTTGTCTTTCTTTCTCTCACTCAAGCAACCTTACATATATCTTATTTCCCCTCTTTAAAGTTAGCAACTAACAAAATCTTTAAAAGCCTTAGTCTTATGTTCACTTATTGCCTTCTTCTTTAGCGAGTGCATCATTACAAGTTTTTCTCAATCTTATAACTAACTCTCTTGGCTTTCACTTTATCTTACACTTTTTTTTTTCTATTATTTGTATTGAATTTACTTCTCATTGTCAATTAAATTAATTTCCTAATTTAACAGTCATGCACGCATAGTAGAAATTTTATTAGATACTAAAAATATATTATTATTACTTATTTTAGAATTAGAATTGATTGGATAGTTAATTAATTTTAACATAGTGGAATAATTTAAAGATTTAATTATCATGTGGATATTCATGTAGTCTAAATCTTATCTTTAATAATATATAATTACTAGTTTGAAAAGATTTGATCATTAAATCTTATCTTATTTTTGAAAAGAAAGGGTTCTCTCAATTTCATACATACATACATATCTATCTATCTATATATATATATATATATATATATATATATATATATGAGAAAGAAGAGAAGAGAAGAGAAGAGAAAGTATGAAAGATACATATTTTCTTCCATTCACTGATATAATTAAAAATTACTTTAAAAATTGTAATCCAAGCTACCTAGTAGTATGGGATCAGAATTTGTTCCCATTATTATATCTGTAGAAACTACTAATTGGACAACATTTGGTGGCCTTTCACTAAACGCGATTTATAAATTTTGAGAAGAAAATTTCTGTGTGTGTATGTTCATATCACAGGCCAAGGAGGGCTAATATATATACAACATAAACGCACTAACCAAGCTTCTAAACATAGAAAATAAATATCCTAAATATACTCTTTACATAATTGACAGATATTTACAGATCTTAAAATATTCTAATACCTTTTAAACATAGAAAACAAATATCCTAAATATACTCTTTACATAATTGATAGATATTTACAGATTCTAAAATATTCTAATACCCCCCCTTAAGTTGGTGTGTGAAGATTGCAAACCCCTAACTTGTGTAGAAGATACCTAAATTGCTGTGTCCCCAATGCCTTAGTAAAAATATCAGCGAGCTGCTCAAGCTACATACATAAGCAATCTGAACATGTCCATGTTGAATCTTATCACGAATCAAATGACAATCAATTTCAATGTGCTTTGTTCACTCATATAACATGGGATTTACACTAATGTGTAAAGCTGCTTGACTATCACAATATAACAGCATAGGATGAGAGTGTACAACACCGAGAGACAGCAAAAGACCCTTTAACCATTTCAGTTCACACACAGTGGTAGCCATGGAACGATATTCTGCTTCAGCAGAGGATCTCGACACTGTATGTTGCTTTTTAGTCTTCCAAGAAATGGGAGAAGTTCCTAACATAACAAAATATCTAGTAAGAGATCGTTGAGTTAAAGGACAACTCTCCCAATCAGAATCACAATAAGCATACAACCGAAGATTACTATCAGCTTGTAAAAGTATTCCTTGTCTAGGACTGCCCTTCAAATAACGAACCACAAGCAAAGCTGCTTCCCAATGAGCTTCTCTTGGTTGATGCATAAATTGTGCCGAAATATGAACACTGTAGGACAACTCAAGTCGAGTAAGAGTCAAATAAATCAGTCTTCCGACCAATCTCCGATACTTCTCTGAATCTGCCAACAATGCATTTTCTGCTAAGGCCAAATGATGATTTTGTTCAATGGGAAAACTAAATGGTTTAGTACCCAATAATCAAGCTTCACTGATAATATCCAAAGCATATTTGCGTTGGAAAAGAAAAATTCATTCTTCATTCCGAGCCACCTCTACGCCTAAAAAATACTTCAATGTTCCCAAATCTTTCATGTAGAAGCAGTGGCATAAATAATCTTTAAACTTCTGAATGGCAACTCCATTATTCCCTGCAATAACAAGATCATTGACATACACCAGTATACTCAAATATATCTTATCTCGATTTAAAGTAAACAATGAATAATCAGATTGAGATTGAAGAAATCCATACCGCTTTAATGCAGTTGTCAATTTGGAAAACCAACATCGGGGGGCCTGTCGTAACCCATAAAGTGATTTACGTAATTGACAAACTTTGCAAGGCTGTTGAGTAGAGAACCCAGGTGGCATCTTCATGTATACCTCTTCTTCTAAATCTCCATGCAAGAATGCATTATGAACATCCATTTGATGGAGTTCCCATCCCTTTGTTGCTGCCACTGAAAGAAAAGTACGTACAGTAACCATTTTTGCAACAGGAGCGAAGGTCTCATTGTAGTCAATTCTTTCAATCTGATTATTGCCAAGAATCACCAATTGAGCTTTATAACGTTCAACCGAACCATCTGAGTTATATTTGATCTTGTAAACCCATTTACTACCTATAGCTTGCTTTCCCTGTGGCAAATCTTTTACAGTCCATGTCCCATTAGCCTTAAGTGCCTCAATTTCTTTCATCATGGCTTCTTTCTATCGAATGTCTTTGATGGCTTGAATATAAGAAACAGGCTCCTTTTCGGCTGTCATAGCTGCTAAGAAAGAACGATGTTGTGGAGAAAATTTGTCACAATTTACATAATGTGCTATAGGATAGGAGGTACCTGTGGACGGAATTAGATTGGAGGAACATGCAGAAGGACTTATTTGTTGTGCAGTATATGTCACAAAATCTCACAGTCGAGTAGAAGCTTCTTTTGTTCTATGACCCCGTCCAAGTTGTCCTGGAACAGATTCACCCAAGATTTCAATGACACCTGTAAGCCCCAAAGCTAAGCTAATTGACCGTAGGATTGAACTTAGAATTTAAGTTTTGGACGATCGGTTAAGGAATCTGATCAAATCCCAAATTATAAACTATTGAGAGAAATATTAGTAAAAATGACCCCGTAAACTTGAATTTAAAAAAATAAGTAATAAAATAAAAGACTATAAAAATTTCAAATTTTAAGTATATAACGCATCATTTATCGAAAACGCGTAAAATGCATTTCGATAATTGAAGAATCGCTAGAGATAAATTATATATATACTAAAAAACATAAAATGAACTAAATAATATTTATGAATACTTATTTGTATTATATATGAATTTACATGTACGTATAAATACGCGTAATTACATAAAATACGCGAAATGTGCTAAAATAATACTACATACTTAAAGAAAATTCATAATTAATTAAGGAAAAATAAAGAAAAATCATGAATAATCCAGAATTGGGTCGTGGCAGCTAGGAAAAATAAGAAAAAATTCGGCTAATTAAATTAAGACAACACAAAAGCCAAAAATTAAGGGATAAGGCAATTGTCTTGTCCCATTTAATGTACAATAAATCTCCTAAATCCCTATAAATAGCAGGAAAAATAACAGAGCTCATTTGGGCATTTTGGAAAGTAAGAAAAATAGAGAGAGGCGAAAATTGAGAGAAAAATTTGAGTTAAAAAAAAATAAGAAAAACTATGCAGTTAGGGCTTTTAAAGGGAACTCCCACCAGATGAGCAGCTGGAAGTGGACGGCTACCACCACCACACGGTGGTGGCAGCGCCCATGCCGGCCGATAAGGCCACGGCGGCCGGAGCCACCCAGATTGGTGAGTCCGATTTCTAGCCCGATTCTTGTGTAATTTTTAAAAAATAGTAAATATTATTAGAAAATTATGAATTTTGTTATTCTAAGATATTTTTGCATGTAGTTTGTAGGAAAAATATTATTTTGATGAAAATATGCCCCGTAATATATGGTCCATAAGAAATCATGCAAAACCGAGCATGTTTCGGTTTATAAATAAATGACCTTAGGAGTGTAGTTTCAAGCCTAAAATTTTTGTGTAGATTACTTAGATGATATAGAATAGTACTATGAAGCCCGTTTTCAAAAATTAATTTTCAAAATTTTTAGATAATTTTTAGGCATTAAAATGAGGTATAAAATGGGTAATTTAAGGTTAATTAAGAAATTAAATTATTAATTACTGACTTAGTGAATAAGTAGATGTTTAGGGATGTTGAAATCTGATGGAGAATGATACTTGTAGCATTTAGGGTGTTAGATGTAATTATTAGTTTAATTATGTAGTAAATAAGTAATATGGAAAAATAGTACATTTTAAATTAATTTTGTAAATACGGTAATTAGGAGTAAAATCTGATTTAGGATGAATTTAGACATTTTAAAATGATAATTAATGTTTAGAGATGATAATTAGAGTGATATAAATATTAGAAGTGTAATATATACATAAAAGGTAATAATACATAATAGGTAATTATTGGAAATATAATAAATAGAAAATATTATAATAAAAATTGATATTGTAATAATAATAAAAATGTACAATAAATCTAATAGGAAATTTAATTTTATGTAATTATATGAAAAATGTAAAAATTTCTCACATTAGGAGTGAATTCGGTACACTAATAAGGATATAAGTGTATCGGGTGAAATAAAATACTGACTAGGGGTAATGATGGTATTTAGGAGATCGGGAAATAATGTGATTAATTTCACATTATGGGTTGAAACGAATTTCTAGGATTAGAATATAAAACGCTACTTAGAAAATCGAACTAGAACCTAATTTAGAAATCGATGCAGAAACCGAACCCGAACCTAATCCTAAACCTAGAATAATTGTAAATGACTTAAGACCTAGATAATTAGGTATCTTAAACCCTAAATAAAACATAACAATAAGCGTTATAAGATAAAATGAACCTATAATAGTTATATGGGAAAAACTGAAACCATGTTTGTGTTATAGGGATGATCGGCGATGGCCTGAGCAAATCGGACCTTGATTGAGTGAGCGAGAAGTCGAGGTAAGTTGGGATTAATATGATGCTATATTTTAGAGGCTTAAGATTATGCTTGGTTGTGCTTGTTAGATAGTTGGATGTGTGCATGTGCTTGATTATGGGTGATGCTATGATTCTGTTTGTTACTCTAGTAAATATTGTATGATTTGCATGAAATGATTGAACACCCTAAACTGGACTTAAGCAAATATATGACCAGTAATCATAATCGGACATGCATGGCAACCCGTTAGGGGAACTTAGAACTTTACGGCCAAATACCGACCCCTTCAAAAGGGATAATGCAGGAATGCAAAATGGTCCCTTCTTTATCCTCAGTCGAACTAAGTGATAGGAGAGGAGGTCGCAGTGAGGGTGAAGACAGTGGTTCGAAGGTAGTCGCGGGAGGAGCAAGGTCTCCATTACACAAGCCTGGGTTTGGTCGTGAGCTGTTGCATTAACTGCAACTCCCCAACCCGGATTAGAGCGGGCGTAATTTCTTTAATCTCATGACGGGCCGGACAACGTTGTGCGATGGCATTTGCTTGCACATGCATGGCACCTAATAAGTGATTGAAAACCTTGTTGTGTGTATGGTATAGTTTTAAGTCCTCCATCTTAACTTACTGAGCTGTAGTTGCTCACATCCCTATAGACGTCGTGCAGGTGCTAGCTAAAAAGTGGCAACAACTACTTTGAAGCTAGCAACTGCTGGAACCTAGGGAGTGAGAAAAAATGTTGAAGAATCAACACATATGTTATTACTTTTCATTTCTGAATAATGTAATAACTGAATTATAGTGATTATATATAACTTTTCTCACTTTTTTAGGTAAATGAATTATTTAAATTACAAATGTTTACTTCAAAGTGGGTTAGTCGTGGACGCCTTGTGTAGATCAAGTCTAAGATAGCGGTTGTAAGGCCAACTTCTATCTTAGGATGGTTTACACGGCGGGACTGTTACGACTCTGCCGCTTCGGGGCGTGACAACACCCCCCTGTCGTTATTATCACTTTGAGTCACAGTCGAATTCTCAAGTATCTCAATTTCGTCTTCCTCATTCAATTCACCATTAAAATGATTGGTGATATCGAAAGAAGGACCTTATACAAGATCTGGTTGCACACCTTCCTTATCAGCATATGGAAATTCAGATTCAGTGAACATAACATCTTTGGATACAAAATATTTTCCTGTATCAAGATCATAAACTTTCCACCCTTTTTTTTCGAAAGGATATCCTACAAATAAACAACGTTGACTCCTGCTAGCAAACTTGTCTTTTTCCTTATTTAAGTTTCGAGCATAACACCGGCACCCAAAAGTTTGAATGTGATTATAACTAGAAGGTTTACCAAACCATATCTCATAAGGAGTCTTTCCTCCTAATAACTTAGAAGGAGTCTGATTGATTAAATATGCAGCCGTTAGAACACATTCTCCCCAAAATTTGATGGGAAGATTGGCCTGAAATCTTAAAGCTCTAGCTACATTTAAAATATAACAATGTTTCTTCTCAACACGTCCATTCTGTTGAGGTGTTCCTACACATGAGGTCTGATGTAAAATTCCATTTTCAAAAAAATAGTTATGCAAGCAAGCAAGCAAATTTAGTCCCATTATCACTTCTAACTATCTTCACATCTTTTTGAAATTGTCTTTTAGTCATGGCAAAGAAATTACGCATGACAAGTTCCACTTCTGTTTTTTCAGTTAACAAATATATCCATACACCCCTAGAAAAATCATCAACAATGGTAAAGAAATACGAGGCCCCACAAGAAGCATTAACACGATAAGATCCCTACAAATCACAATGAATTAATTCAAAAATTTCATTTGCTTTAGTGTCACTAGAAACAAAAACTTCTCTTGTTTGTTTAGCTCTCAAACAAATGTCACATGGTTTATTCTTTACTGAACTATTACTAAATTCAACTTGAGGAAGAGATTCCATAATTTTTGCAGACGGATGCCCCATCCTCCTATGCCATAATTCAAAAGAATCTACATGGCTTGTCTTGCGTGCTTGGAATGATACTACCGACTTCAATTAATAAAGTCTTTTGCACTGTTCACCCGCTCCAATCACCATCCTCAAGGTACGGTCCTGTATAACACAAATTTTATTAGTAAATTGGACATTACAATTAGAGCCATCAAGCAATTGCGATACAGATATCAAATTACAATTCAAATTTGAAACATAGAGAACATTGTCTAGTTTGATATGTTTTCCCAAGCAAACTGATCCTTCCTTTAATGCCATCACCTACTCTCCATTAGGTAATCTAATTGAACATGCCATAATTTCTTTCAAATTTATTAAACATTCTAAAGTACCTGTCATATGTTGTAAAGCACCGGAATTAATAATCCAATTCAGATTATCCTTACCATTCGTCTTCTCATTAGTACCCGATTTGCACGTGTTCAAAAAATTGAGAAAGAATGACCATTGTTCTGCTGTCAAGGTCCCAGAAGCTATATTTTCTTTTGTTGTTGCCATTGATGATGATGGCTGCCCAATTATATGGGCTGTATTCACCTTTGGCGTATTACTTTGTCCACGCCCTGCACTCTGTCCCCCTCGTCTACGTCCAGCCCCTCTGGGTTGGTCACCCCACCATTCCGGATATCCAATGAGCTAAAAACAAGTTTCAGAATCATGTCCCTCTCGTTTGCAGTGTGAGCAAATGAAAGATTTGTCTTTCACTTCTGTTTTATACTTTCGCCTTCCTCTATTGGTCTGCACTGCAAAACTCACAACTTCTCTATGTTCCTCCTTCCTTCGTGAGATGTTTCTAACACGTTCTTCTTGGCACACCAACGAGTATGCCTTATTCAAGTTTGGCAATGGTTCTATGCTCAAAATATTGGAACAAACTGCTCCATATAATGCATCTTCCAACCCCATCAAAAACTGATGAAGCCTCTCTTCTTCTCGTTTCTTATCAAGTTCAGTTGTAATATTACAATTGCATCTTCCACAACAGCAGATGGGAATTTGCTCATAATTTGCAACCTCTTCCCAGAGTTGTTTCAATTTCCCATAATAATTCACAATCGACATACCTCTTTGTTTGCAGTTGGCAAATTCTACCTTGATCTGCTGAATACGAGGTCCTTTAGCGATAGAGAATCGCTCTTTGATATCTTCCCATAAATCCTTTGCAATCTCCATATATGTTATGGTAGATCGCAGTGTTGGCTCGATTGTGTTGAGCATCTATGAAGTTAACATTGAATTCACAGTCCCCCAATCCTCTAATTTAGTGGAATCATCAGTAGGTTGATTAATCGTTCCATCAATAAATCTGAATTTCTTCTTGGCCCTCAACAACGTTCGCATCGCTCGAGCCCATTTATCATAATTGTCTCCTTTTAATTGCACTTGAGTAATTATATTACCAGGATTATCACTCGAAGTCAACAGGTAAGGGGAGGCTGGTTTCTTTCCCTCGCTAGTCATAGCGTTTTTTTTTTTAACCAATTTCTGATACCATATAAATTTTGAGAAGAAAATTTTTGTGTGTGTATGTTCATATCACAGGCCAAAGAGGGCCAATATATATACAATATAGACGTACTAACCAAGTTTCTAAACATAGAAAACAAATATCCTAAATATACTCTTTACATAATTGACAGATATTTACAGATCTTAAAATATTCTAATACCTTCTAAACATAGAAAACAAATATCCTAAATATACTCTTTACATAATTGACAGATATTTATAAATCCTAAAATATTCTAATACGATTACTTATTATTTTTGAAGAGGCGACATAAATCATTTATTTCATTTGAACTCCATAGTGACATTGTTCACTCTCACGAGTTTATGGAATTTTAGTAACTCAAGTTAAACTTTAAGTAAACTAACAACATTCATGTATATGTAAATTAACTTATCGGGGTATATCCCACTAAGTGTAAGTAGGTTTTAAGTAAACTAACAACATTCATGTATATTTTAGCTATTCATTTAGTCCTACCCATATACATATACATACATATACATATATATTCACCTCCATGTTTTCACTATTCAAAATGTATGTACATTTAAGCAATAAAAGATTTCACCTCTCTTACGTGGGTTAGGCATCATATATTATATGGATCCCCTTTTTTTTTTGCCTTATTTAATTGTTCTTTGATTAAATATTCTTATTTAATAACTCTCGATTTTTGGAAAAAACTTTAAATTCACAATAACATCAAATGAGGATCCACTTTAGTCAAAGAATTAATTCCATCTCCTAATTAAACTAATAGATTCCAATTGGCTCAATCCAAGTTATGTTGTCTTTGGCCATTAATGGTTTAATCCAAATACTCTTGTTACGGTGTACATCTTTAAGATCCATGTCATAGATGCAATACGGTTATTAGGTATAGACTTGTTGGAACATCTAATTAGAGTTGGCGGTTTAGATTACAGCCTATTAACCTAAACACGACATAATACAATTATAAATAAATTATTACAAATAAATTTCTGTAAGTAAAACTTGACATAATTAGTAAATGGGTTTAAATTATTGGACCCATTTATAAACATATCTATGTTCACTTAATTTGTTCACCAAACAATTTTGTTGGTTTTGGCCTATGAAACAATTTAAGATTAAGATTTCAAATATCTGTAGTAATTCTATGTTATACTTGCTATTTAGCCTAATTTCATTTCTAGTGTTCACGTCTTATGTTGGTAATGGCAACTGTTCTCTCTTTGATTATGGTTCCCTTCCACTTTTGTCCAATTATCTTAAAAGTAATACTCTCAGATTTTAAGGTTTGGTTCTTTTTTTTCTTTAAATAAATATATATATATATATATATATATAAAAGCCCAATCATAAGGTATACCTTATGCATACTGAAACTTTATCAGTGAAGCCACTTTATATTGCTTAAAAGAAAGATAAACCGAATTAGATGTATGAATAAGCTTTTATTTAACTAAGTAGAACATTCCATGCATGAAATAACAGAAAAACCATAGCATAAAATTTGTTTAGTTTATCAGATAACATTTAAAGTCTGCATCAATAGTTAGATTCTTGAATTATTATATTTTCATTAGATTTATCTATAACTTTTGTATAGAAATAAAAAACTCTCTTTACAAGCACTTTTATAACTTTCAAAATAGGCTTCTATATAAGCATATTTAAGGAATTGAAGATAATATTGGAAACATGTTTTCAAATAGAGACATAATAGTAATAATATGTATATTTTTGAATTTTTTGATGTATAATCACTTTGTTAAATAAGTTGGATTAGAAATTTAAATTCTTAAATATGATTAATAAATGAGTTATGTTATAGAGTTTAAGTTTTCAAATATAAACCCCTTCCAAATTAGCATAAAACATGATGAATTAATACAAATTACGAGTCTTATACTCATTCATGTCTAACAAGGTAGTTGACGTTCCAAAGAAGATCTCTACGGTCTATAAATAAGCCTAAACCTGTGCAAATGATCACATATCCTTGTCTCGATGTCCTAAAATAAGTCATGCATGTCTCCATCGATATAAGTTCAATCCTTTTGCTACGTTTATGATAACAATGTAGACTTGGATTGGATTTTCACCGTTACCTTAAATATTCAAGTAAATTGTTTTCTACCAAAGGGTAGGGAGTATAGACTCTCTTAATAGGTGATGAATGGATAGTGTCTTGTCATGTTACTTCCCCTCTCTAATACTCTAAACCATACCTAATAATGGTTGATAACAACTTGCGAGGGACTTACACGTTTATCGACATTAAAACATCATGGTCACCATTTATGGAGTGCACAATGATCTAACATGAGAAGATTTATTCATAGTGGTTCACTATAAATTAAGGATCCAATGATGGTTTAACGCAATATTTCCTAACTTCATATTACTACTCATCCATTCGCTCAGGCTTTCTAGTGGGTATCTTTGTTGGAATCAGTTCATTGGTTAATGAATATGACCTCGGATGAATGTATGCGATGAACACGTACCAATATTCCCTTCTAAGCACGAACTCAATCATGAACCATTTTATTGATCGCAGTGAATATTAATTATCCCTTAGGGATTAAATTACAATCCAATAGGAATTGAATAGATATGTAATAGTTATTATATGCCTATTATTTTGTTTTATTAACACAATAATAAATAATGAATTAGACATAAAATAAAAAATAAATTGTTTGGCCAATATATCCTTAAAATCCCTATACTTCTTTACTTTTTTATAGTCAATAGACATTTAATACAACCTATGAAGATAGTCGATTTATGACAAAGAAAATAACTCATTAAGAATAACTATAATACCGTAATAGTAATGTTATCTAGAATAAATGGGAAATGGAATAGTGGTTCCTCCGAAATGAATATACATTAATTTTTTTATCAATTATATTTTATGTATGTTATCTCTTATTTATAAGCTCTTCATACAAAATATGTCTACGTTATCATCTCGACCTCAGTATCTTTAATTAATAAGATAGGCTGTCCAAACATAAAGAAAATCTTGATATGTAATTGGATCTACTAAAACGTGCATTTTGGGGTTAAACCAAAAATCAGCCCCTAAATGTCTAATAAATAACCAAAGTTTTGCGATATATCGTAATAAAATAAAACAGAGGCAAGCAATGCGTGGATTTGATATATGTTCAGATATTTGTCGAGACTAGTCCGTCCTAGTAGCTTATTTCAAATGTGCATTTCAGGTGTATTTAAATTGAGTTTGGGGAGTAAGGCCAGTTCTGTCCTATTCTTCCATGAAAGCGATTCAAATTACCCATGTGCACTAAAACCCCAATTCAGTACAAGAATAATTGGTTCCTCATATTATAATTTATCGGTTAGATAATGATAAAATCAATTATTGTCTCTTAATAATTGTTCCTTGGTTGGTATTATTTGAGTATATATATTTGTGGCTAATTTGGTCGCAAAGTCTTTTAGTGGTGCGAGATAGGATATAGAAGGCATATTCTTCTTGAATCTTGGCAGCCTTCTCTTTTTATTTTTTAACTTTTGTTTTTCACCCATTTCAAAATACCGGGTCAAATCTATACATCCCTAAAGATTCATCAAAACAAAAACAAATGCAAACAGAAAACTTCCTCTATCATGCTCTTAACAAGAATCCAATTCCTATCTATATAAATCAATATCTCAATCATTAAATATTGTTTTACGAGTTACCGAAACATATATATATATATATATATGATTAGTGGTGTATAATATTTATTTAATTTTTTTTCAAATAACAAAAAACATATTCAATAGGTACATATATAATACGTGTTATATATATATATATGTATTATAGAAATATTAATAGAATATTCACATATATAATATGTATAGATTAGTGTAGTAATTGATTTAACTATTATTCTTTTCATTATAATTTATATTAATATTTATAAGTTATATATATATAATATGTAATGTGTAACATTTATTTATTTATTTTTCTTGAGAACATTAAGACCAAGCATGACACGTACTAAGCTAGGCCACCAATTGTAGTTGCCTGCCACATAAATGGAGTGACCACGATCAAATCTAGCGACAAGTCACTAAATAGGGTCGGCCGACGGAGTGCTGATGGTGATAAGTTTTTTCGCATGTGGCCATCCAGGTCACCATAGCCGTGGATTTTTTTAATGTGACAAAGGAGTGAGTTTCGGCTGTAACCTGCCGGGTTGGGCTGCATGTGATCAATCATTCATGCTATCATATCATACACCCATATGCCGTGCCACCGTGGTTCTCTGATAATATCTGAACAAATGTAGTGCAATAATGCTAGGAGTGGATAGTGATGCATCAAAAACTCCGTACCTTGCCACAATTTGTTTGTTTTCATCGTCACATGCGTCGCCTTTTCATTGGTTTCCTCTTACACATTTTACATGTCTACTGGTCTCAACACGGTGTCCCACGTGGACAAAACACGGCTCTGGGTAGTAGGAAGCTACACCACTACTTTCCAATTTCCATTTTTCGACGCCTTGAATTTGCAGTACCCACATGAATTAAAAAACGACACATTCGTCGTAAAATACCTTCCTTGTATTGCAAAATGCCAGAGCTATTGGGTTTTCAACGCGGAGTCAAATAATTTTTTATTCCGACCCTTTCCTTTGCTACTTAATGCGTGTTGGTGCCGTGTGGTTGGATGGTGTATGATTTTGTTGTTAATCTGGTTATATTCGTAACAATTATTAAGATCACGACTTTATTCGGACGATTTTATGAATTTAATTTTTCTTAAACAATTTTATGAACTCGTTAATTATATATAATTTTATCAATTCGATATATTTAATATAATTAAAATCGTAAATTTAATAACTTTACCTTAATTTATTATAAATCACATGGTCATTAAAAAAAAGGGGAGAGAATCGCATCTTTTAATTTATTTGCGTTTATATATAATATTTATGTATATTTACAAACATCTCTCCGTTTTAGACAATAGCTTTACGGGTTTATTTAGTAGCGTTAGACAAATGTTTGCTAAGTCCTAAGTGAAAGGAATTGTGAAATTTCCAATTCCTCTATAAGACAATTTCAAGGAAATTGATCCTCTAAGATATGCCTTTTTTTTTTTTAACAATTTGTTAATGTAAGGGTATTATAGATGTCATTTATTAATAAAATCCTTTTCTAAAAAGAATATATAATCCAAAAATCATATAATTTCTTAGCCAATAACCCTAAAAACCACGTGAGCATAGCTACACGATGCTCTTACTAGTTTAATTACTTAGATAATTCACTATTACGGGCCAACTCTTTAATCCTAGCATATTGGATCCACCAATGTTTAAGTTCTTTTCCATCTTTCGTGAAAATTAGGCCTCGTTTGGATTTTTTTTATCTATATTTTATTAATATTTGATCTATATATATTTGAAATTTAGTGTTTAAAAAATTACCTTATTTATATTTTATCTATTTTTATTTTATAATTATGATGAATATGATAATCGAAGTGTTCAAATTAGGAAATAAAACTTCATATACTTTTGAGAAAATATTGAAAAAATATATTTTATATATTAAAAATGATAATTTTAATTGGTATTTTTATAAATACGAATAAAGTAAATGATATATAAATTCAACTTTATAAGGATTTTCTAGGTATTTAATTTTAAAAGAGGAATATATATGGAATTAGGTTTCCATCTTTTTTAATTTTATTGTTGCTAAACGCAAAATTTAAGTAGATTGATATTAAAAAGATGGAAAAAAAAACAAGAACCAAACAGAACCTTATATTAACCATCGTAGATATTTTATCAATAATAGGTATATAATATATATATATATATATTATATTATCCTTTCTAGTTGATAATATGGGACCGATTTCTTTTTGTCATTTCTTCGATATTAAATTATTACTACTACTCTTGACCTAGAATCTAAGAATAGCCATTCTCCAATGTCATTGAAATTACAAGCCGAATATAACATGATTTACAATATATTATTTTATCTACCACATAAGTATGGAATGGGTAGCATGATTTACAATTTTATCTTTGTACAATTCCACATTATTCGGAGAACAAACCGGAAAAGGGCGAATATATTAGCTCACATCATCATAATATAATTTCCCACTTTTCTTCTTTCATCAGTCCTACAAGCATTTATCGTCGCCATGGCAAAAGTAGGAACCCTCATATATTCATCTCCTTCCATCCACAGGATCTACAAAACCACCACAAATCTCATTCCAAACCCTTTGGAATTTGTTCATTATAGGGCTTTTCCTTTTCCCCATTATTTGTTTACTGCAAAAGAACTTCGGACACTACGAAATCAAAGCACGCTATATGTGGGTCGCCCCGCCCAGCATGTGGCCCTGGTTGCAACTTCTATGCGTCCATCAGATGGAGCAAGGAGCACTGCGTCGTCATTGATGCCCATGAGGATGCAAAAGCAAATATCCCTTGCAACGTCCAAGAAATATTTAAGGGTTTATCTGTTGTCTTCCTAAATGCAGGTTAAAAATTGGGACGAATGCTGAACATTGCCAAATGGCCGGGGATAACCACTTACCGTGTCTAAATCCCTAATATGATGTGAATACCTAACAACTGTTTTTATGTGTCAAATATGATATAATATTAATTTTATTTTAAAAATATAAATATAATACTATTTTCCCTTTTCTTTTAATAAACTTTAATAATTAATTTGTTTCAGGTTTGAGAGACTAGGTCTCTTCTCGTGCGCCCCACCCCGCCGCGCACCCCCCTCACCCCCAAAGATCCATCCGCAATAAAAAGGAAATGATGAAATGTTATTACTATATCTTTATATATCACAATTATTTTCTTATTAGTTATTCATACAATGTGGCATATTTTGGATTATTTATCCAATAATCCTTGCTGTGTGAAGAAAGGAGAGATTCTCTTTTATCATCCTCTTCCATCCACAAGATCTGCAAACCACCAGTCCAGTCCACCACAAATTAAATCTCATTTCATACTTTTTGCTTCCTCATTTACTAGGCCATTTTTTCCATTTTGCTAAGGTTATTAGGAAAACTCTACCGGAGACCACGAAATCAAGGCACCTTATGTGGGTCGCACCTTGATGTGGCCCTGGCTGCAACGTCTATATGCGTCTATCAGTGCCAGTGGTGCCCTGTTGATGCCAACGTATGTGGACAAACAATATCTCTTACAACATTCTAGAAAGATTTCAAACTTTGTCAGTTATTTTCCTCAATGTTAGTAAAAAAACTGACGAGACGCAATGCGAAGAAGAAAGAACACAAAGGTAACAATGGTGTCCATTGGCTTCATGGATTGATTACATTCGCGAGCAGGTAATAGTAAAATTTTGAGATACCTGTAAGGATGTTTTTTTGAAACTTCCAATATAGAAAAAAGATTAATGGATAATAAACAACACATATTGGTATATGTGGTATATAACTATCAATTATACTTAAACATGCAATAATAATATCAGTAGTAGATTTTTGAATAACAATTAACTACTTCCCAAATATATTTGAATTTGATTGGTAGTTATACCTTATGTGTATTTACATAAGGTGTGTGCTGTTTAGTAAATAGAAAGATTTTACTGTCCTGTTTTCTATTTTGATAAGATTGATCCCTCACCTATCATCTTATCATTTATCTTCATGTTTTTAAATCCGAATCATTAAATTCAATAGTCCATTCAATGGTTTAAATCTAAAAATGATTAATTTAGGGTAGGATAAATGACACTATTAATATCGTAAAAAAAATAAACAGATATTAGTAAATGTTTTTTTTAGTAAATCTTCAAATATTATTGAAATTTATTTACCACTTATTTTTATACCAGATCGGTTTTCAAGAAGGGAAAGATGAAGTTTGTTGTGGTAGTTATAATTTGTATGTACATCACTACAACAAAAAAGTTCCTACTATTGTAAAGAAAAATCGCAAGGTTAAGCTCCTTTTTGTAGGTGAAAAAAAAAAATATGCTAAAAGTGGTCGCCACCTAAAGGTCTCGCCAGCGGACCTTAGCGAGGAATTTTGTTTCCTAGAATTGTCATTTGGTGAACTTAGTTTACCAGTTTGCTTCCGAGTTACAATTTTATAAAATCTCCTAATTGGCAAGCTTTATTTGTCACTTAAGTCTCATTGACGAACTTAGTCTGTGGCTTACGTGTTGCCAACTTAACTAATTAGTCAACTTAGTTTACCACTAGCTTAATTATTATTATTATTATTTTAATTTTTAGCATTCTGTTTGAATAGTTAAATTTATTTACCATTTATCTTTTTTTATCAATCTCAACGATTAATAAAATTTCATTATTATATCTTTGTTAATTTAAATAATATAAATCATATTTTAATGATTTATAATAATATTATTGCCAATATAATGGAAATTTATATTATCAAAAGTATTTAATATTTACCATAATTAAGAAATAACCACAACAAATAAAAATAGGCTAAATAACACAAGTGGATTGGTACATACATAGTTTAACAAAAATCACAAAAAGTGAAATAACAAGTATATTTAGCCCAATAACAAGTACAAGTCAAAGTATAATATGATAACAATGGGAAACACAAAGTTAAGTCATATGTAGAAAACACAATCTACATGAAATTTTTAACACTTGTATTTGTATGTAGCCTCGATGCCCCATACACTCCACTAAGATTCACCATAGAAGTTGATTTATTAGAATTAGAGCTAAATTGCATAGGTACCATCACATATTGTATATGTGGGGCGAAAAATGGGTATAGAGTAAATTGTTGAGATAATGAACCAATAGGAGAATATGCATGTGGTATAGGCAATGGAACAAGCATCGAATGCACGAAGCTGCTTTGACGAGCGACTTGATTAGCTACCAAGGATGATGTTGAAGGTGGCTAATGATAAGATGGCCACAAATAGGGCATTCGAGGCCGAGCATCTATCCATTGTATAACTTTATATTTTTTGTTTATATCAATTAACTGTCATCTAGTCTAGTGGTCTTATTAGATGTCTACAAGGAAGACCTAACCTATTCCTCATATATTGATATTTGTATAGGAGGTAGGATTAGCCTGCCATATCCCAGATTTCGATAGTAACCCAATTTACAACCTAAGAGACCTCCAGCATAATGACAACATCAAACCTATGATTACCCCCATGCTCTCATACTTGAGTCTCATTCTCTACTCTCTTTTTCAACATCATTTCTTATATAAAGCAATCTAAATTGTTGGCTAAACCGATTAGAAGGGTTTAAGAGAGTTAAACTAAATCTAATAAGGTCTCTTTACATAATCTTGTTTCGCATTGGGTTGAATCCATACTCTTGTATTTCACACTTTCCTATGATGATGTAAATATGGCTAAGCTTCAATATCTATCATTTTCTAGAAAATAAAAAATAAAGTTAATATGTATGAATCTTATATTGAGCAAATATCCAATACTAATCAATCATAAGACTCTTTAATCATATGATGTATTATGATACAAAGCTTAGAACAACAAAAAGATAATAATAATAATACTACATGTTAAATTAACAAATGATAGTATATTTATAACATCACTTATTGACAGAATCTTCATATTAGATTGATAATTTGAAAGACAAAACAAGTAAAATATATAAATTATATTCATTTAGTAGCAAACAGAAAAAGAAAGAAAGAAAGTAAGTTGCTCATCCTCCATTGAATGAAATTGAACCAACATTGAGCTCATGAAATCCCAAAAAATGATGAAATAAGAATAGAAGAAAACAACATTTTAATATCAAAATCATCTAATTAATCTTCCTAGGAGCTTATGCATGTACTTTATGTACACTTAGGTGATCATAAAAATTTCATATAGTAACATATTTAGAAAGGCACGAAAGAAAAATTATAGAAAATCCATCATCCTACTCCAACAAGGTAAGCAAGAAACTACAGTAACATTAAGAATATGGGAATCAAATATGCCCATCGAAAATAAATTTTATAGTAAAATCAAACTACAAAAAATATAAAATTAGTAGCTTAACACACGTTACAATGAGAAAATGATTTCAAGGCTTACTGAAGAACGATATTAGAAAGAGTGCTAAGGCGAAATACATACATACATAGATACATATATATATTATTGAAGGAACATGAACTTCTTTTGGGTAAAATTTTTGAAATATCCTCAATAATAACAAACTAGAAAAGGAAGAAAGATAAAATCATTTACATTTTATTCTTCGCATTCAATGGCCAAGATACTTGTTGATGTCTTACTTTTTATTAAATTTACATAAAGCAGATGTGGTCTTTTAATCATCATTAAGAATTCTAAGCATTGTCCTCACATAATGATACAAAACCCAATCAATAGTATTATCTATAATTTTTCTTTGGCATCTCTTGTAGAGAATGGACATAATGGCAAAGTTAAAAGGGAAGTACATATAATACCAACAAAATACCTTAAGTTGATAGCTCACCCCTTTCCATTTGTGGCTTCGAAGAGACCATACTCTTGCAGTATGTAGATGCTTTAATGTGGTCTTATTTTGGAAATTTAGTGATTGTACATCCTACAAATAAAAAACATAAAGTTATGTTAGTAAAATTGTACTAAATTTAATATTTTTCTCATATTAGATCTAATACCCTTACCATGTAATCTAGATCATTATCAAAGAAATTAAGGGGTTCTCTTCAATGATTTGCTTGGTGCTCTAATCCCTAATATCGTTTTTGTTGACCCTCATCCCCTTTCCTTCAATAATACTCTTGAAGATTCTTATGTAAGTCACTATAAGATTTGGAAGCAATTTGTTTGAAAATTTTCCTCCATAATTGACTTTTCTCCCACTGACATTAACCTACATCAAACTTATCTACAAAAAGGAATAGAATACATTAATTCAAAAGTTGAATAGATTATTTATAAAAGTTATGAAGCAAAAATTTTCAAGTGTAATCTTGTCTAATAACAATTTATAATTAAGCTATTTATAAATTTCATTGAAAAATGTTACAATAAATATACTTGAAAAATTAATTATGTACTTGTATCTCACATTAGAAACTTCTTATATTAAACAAATTGATTCACTTCCCTTTTGCTTGCTATGACTTACAAAGGTTTACTTTATCCTCAACAACTCGGACACATAGCAACTAAGGGGAAGAGATACCTAAACTTTGACGAGAGCTACCTAGATAAGTATAGTATACTTTTATTAAATTACAAAAAGAGCATCGACAATATATAACAATCTTTTCGGTATTTCAAAAGAATACTCTCTCTTTAACTTTAATCTTCCACAACTTCCTCAAACTATACTAATAAATTTAATTATGTCAATTCCATCAAGTATTAAACTTCTTACATCAATCAAGAATCACTCCAGATTCATCTTGTATAATCCTAGGATGTCAAATCATGATATCTTCATTTCTTCCTTTTAAACTTCAATTTTCAAAATAACTAAACGTCTTTGAAGTTCCTAATATTTGTGCAAACTAATGAACATGATTACTAACATATATCGTATTAGCTTGATTTCCTATTGAATATTATTTGAAATAGATTAAGTTTTCAGTTTGGAAGCAAATGCTTACCATAACCTTTTTTATAATGGCTTTACGATGCTACTCATTAATTGTTGTCTAAGCATTCCTACTAAAGCCCAGTATAAATAATGGACTTTCATTAAATTTAGGTAATCACTTGTTATGCCACCATACATAAGTGGAATCTATAACCTTAGTTTTTTTACCAGGTAACCTTACTGTGTACTCATAACTCAACCCCTTGTAGTTTTCCCTTTATCTATGTTGGTCATTATCATAAACCTCATTTATAGCATTATTATCTCCCATACTCTCTACGTTGGTACCACCTTTCTCCTTTTCAATCTTATTCTCCTCCTCATGACTTTCAATATCCTCTCTATCACCATCTCCCCTCTCCATGCCCCAACTTTACTCGACATGCGTATGTTGAGGTATATCTGTAAAGAGCAAAGTGTAAAAACCACTTGCAAAATTTAAAGACATGATTAGAATAGAGAAAAAGAAAAACAATGAATATATATAGGAAGGAAAATACTTTCAATGATAAACTTTACCCCTACCTAAGGCCCTATGCTATTGAAGATCCCTTATATCAACCTCCAGAATGTTTATTACCTAACGTCTTCCATAGTAAGGTTTCTATAGGGGTTAAAACCATCCATTGCAAGACCCAATATAATATTTTGAGGCTTACATGCAAATGCAAGATATTTATTATCCAATGTCTTTTATACTTTTGAGTTGGATGGATGTCTCAATACCCCCTCCTTAAGTACATAACTCTCCTTATACCACTCATCTCTAGAATTGTTTTTCTACATATGAACATTCTTTGGAGTTGTGGAATTAGTGGAAAATGCAGCAACACTTTAATTGGAAAGCTCTTCTTCTTTCTATAGGTTTGAACCTTCCACCTTGATTCATTACATACAGAATAAGAGTTCAAGTTTTGATATTCCTTCCTAAATATCACATAATCATTCTTGGATACATAGATTAAGTTCGCATCTATTCTTAAACCCTTTAACGTCTCTTGTGCTTCATAATAAGATGAAGGCAACCTCTTGCCCTTTAGTAGTAAGCTCTTCACAATGGGAGCTAATTGTTGAAGTTTCTAATGAATTGTTGACTGTCAACCTTCAGATTCATTATTTATATTACAGTAGACAAGAGTGAAAACTTAGAGCACCTAAGATAGACTTTACATTTTACATATTCAAATGGCACTAGTCCACAAATTCATCTCAACATCAACTTCTAAATCTCCATTTATATCATCATCATCCTTTGGATCAATGCCGTTGTGTACTATGTCTTCCAATATCTCATCATCTACTTTGTCATCAAATCTTAAAGCTACATCCTCATGTCATTTACATTCGTGACAATCCTTGGAGTTGAAACATTAGTTTGCCTTAGAATTTCCCTATGTTATGTATATGTTAAGTAGGACTAAGTAATGCCACTTACTAATAAATGGATTTCACTTATGTTGATGGGATGCTAGTATGAATTAAGGCTATCTCAACATAGAAAGTGAACAAGACCATCTCCTTATCGACCATAGTGTTATACAACTTTTAGGAAACCCTGTACACCTTCAATATATTCTCTTGAAAGCTTATCATATGTCATACCTAAGTTCGCTTTGACATCCTAATCATACACATGGTTACTAACTTCGATCTATTAAATCATGAAATGGAAAAAGGGGACACTAAGATTTGAAAATGGAAAAGGAGAACAGAACACATAGCATAGGATGTAAAGAACCAAAACTTGCCATGTAGCTATTTAAGTCCATTTTTTTAGTGAAGCCAATAACTAATCCCATGTATACAATCAAAGCAAGCAATTACTCAATATTGCATGTCTAAGCTCTACCTAAACTTTGCGTTGTTTAGGGAGTATTAATATATTAAAATCAAAGTTTATAAGATT
Source organism: Lumnitzera racemosa (assembly GCA_024138005.1). Taxonomy (NCBI): domain Eukaryota; kingdom Viridiplantae; phylum Streptophyta; class Magnoliopsida; order Myrtales; family Combretaceae; genus Lumnitzera; species Lumnitzera racemosa. The sequence continues at coordinate 10,169,325 of JAMXBC010000012.1, read as the reverse complement.
TTTATACATCAAAATCAAAATTTAAGGAATCTTTATATACCAAAATTAAAGTTTATGAGGTCTTTATGCTCTTATGGGGGTTATTTACCAATTTATAAAAGTTTATGGGAGAAAATTCGTACCTGAATCAAAATTTAGGAGGGTTTTATACATTTTCCCCAAAGCTTTCTTTTCTAAATTTTCACACTAGACTTAAGCTTTGAAACCTTGCATTTACTCCCTGCATTATTCATCCACCAAAACCATATTATTTGTAAACAACATATACCATGATACCTTCTTTCGAATATTATATTTGTTTATTCATAACCAACTTGAAAAGAGAGGAGCTTAAAGCTAAGTCTTAATGTAATAGTAGTGTATCTTTATAAAAGCCTCTTGAAGTTTTATCACAATTTTTTCATGTCCACTTTGTTAGCAAACATGATAATTATCGCTTATTTTCCTGAACATATAGACACAAAAGTTAATTCATTCCATTCAAATGGTATTTTGTAATAGTAATGAAATTAGAAAATTTCGTTTCAAACACAACAGTAGCATACGATTACAACTTTTTCTTTAAAACTACTAAACCCTGACAAGATGTATATATCCCAAACCAAATTCAGCTTTCATTATTCTTATATTGAATGTATACTAGATGAGTGCTTGGAACTTTTACTTTTTACATTATAATATTAGACTTTTTGACGTTTATATGATGATGTCTCAACTTTTAATACTTAGAAAAATTCAAATAGATGAAAAGATAATAGGGATGTATAAGACAGTAAAATGGGCAATTACCTAAAAACAATGATAAGTTTTTGTTTTTGACGAAAAGGCTTAACCGTATTATGACCGGTTACCTCCAGATACATGAACTACCTTATAAGACCTATACTGAGTAAGAATAGCTTTTGCTATGTAAATAACCACAAAAAGGATCATAGTAGATTTGACTCTAACACCTTATATAGATTATCATGAATGTGTCCTGGGCCTTAACCATTAGGCCAAGCCCTTGTAGGCATGATGAGTTGCTTTTTGATCTTTAATCTTTTAACCTTCAAAGAGGAAAAGTTTCACTTTATTACTATAATAGAAAGTTTTGTTGCCAAGGAAAATAAAATAAAACAAGATTAAAAAAAAAAAGAAAAATTGAAAGATAATCTTGTACCAAAGGACTATCTTGGAGATGTAAAGGCACCAAAATCTGAAAAAAAGAAATCTTAGCAAGTCATTTTTTGTTGCTTCCTAATCCTCATCAAATCACAGCTTGAACACATAATTTATAACTCTTCCATTATTTTTAGTTTATTAAGTAAAGATGGTTTGGACCTAAATTTGATCCCTCCAATTAAGTATACATGTTTTAGTACTTAATGGCCTTGTTTTCAAATATAAAAACCAACTCTTGTTGTGTTAGCTTATGACAAAGACATGAGGTTCTACTCTTCTTTAATAAAAAACGGTCATATCTTTAACAAATAATCCATTTTAGTTCGATGCTTTTTAAGGAAATCTAGTCTAACCTCTTTCTCAAGTGAACCAACAATAAAAAATTGGTCACCAGAGCCAATGCGAATAACTCTAGTACTAGTATCACCACTCAAATTCATTTAATTAACCAATGAATATATTAATATAATTCTCCATTACTCAAATCAAACAAGACCTAGATTCCAAAACAATGATGAATAAATTCTAGAAAGGAAAGTTAGAAACTTACGTATAATGAGTGATAGTGTCAAGTTCCAAAAAAATATTCTTCACGACCATACCCAATAACTTCAAATTAACAAGAAATTAGATAAAAAAGATCCAATCCTTTTAGGGTAAATGAGACAATATATGACTGCTTAAGACAACCACGTATAGATAATATATGCAAGTAACATTTAAAGGGGGAAATAGAAAAGAAATAAACAAACCCATGATTTCAAACTCCTATTAAATTAATCAACAAACAAATAACAAGAAAAACTTAAAATATTAAACCTTTTTTTTATATAAAAAGGATGGGGAGGGCTACAATACCTATTGATGATGAATTTTATTTTTTTATGGGGGGTGGGGTAGTAAAAGATGATGAATTTTTTATGCATGCAGTTTTTGAGAGAGAGACAGAGAGAGTGTTCAAGATACACAAGAGAGATTGGGATCGTGTGAGCTAAGAGTGTTAACCGGCGGTGAAGTTTATTTGACATTCAATTTTTTTATGCAGGTAAATTACCTGCACATACTAGTGAAATATTTTTACTTTCTAGTTATTAAAATTCACCACTATAATTAAAAAAAAAAAATTGAAAAAAGTTGCTACCCTCTGGTCACAATGAAAACGTCAATTTTTAGTAGTGGTAAGTGTCTCGTAGACCACGTATGAGTACAAATGACGTAGGATCCCGTCTACTACTACCCAAAAAATTTCTAACGAAAAGGTCAAAAAATTCAAAAGTCCCTTGGCCTCCTATATATACCCTGTCCCAAACATCATCTCTGCATAAACTATAAACTATTCTTCACATTCCATCAACATGTTTTCCCTATATTCTATACGTGAGAAAACAATGATGATTTGTAGTGAATTTTATATAAAACTAGTACACCTTTGTAGTATCTTCTGGCTAAAAACAGCTAGGGTTTGTAAATCAATCCGCTTCCTAGTCACTTCCTTCTACCGTTTCATCCTCCTCCGTGTCAACTCTTTCGCTATACATGTCTTCTACTTGTTCTTTCTCTCTGCTTTCGGTTTCGTTATCCTCAAGGCAATTAAGCCGCGCACTTCGTTTACGCCTAGGAACATAGATTTGTTCTTCACCTCGGCGTCGTTCGTAACGTTGTCGAGCATGTCCACCGTCGAAATGGAGGTTTTTTCGAATACCCAATTGGTTTTGTTGGCCATCTTAATGTTTATATCGGGTAAGGGTTTCACTTCCATGTTGGGACTCCATTTGAGGACATCCATTCTCAAAAACCATTCGAAAAGAGAAGAAGACACGAAACCCCCCTCCGAGAATAATAACAACGTTATTGTAGTGTTCGAGGATCAAATCGAGTTAGGAGTGCTTTCTAGACCGGATTCAAAAGCCTCGCAAGTTATAGACCTCGAAAACCCTGGTCTGATCGAGTCACTAGACTTGGAGCAGCTTAGATTTAGTTCAATGAGATTGCTTGGATTCATGGTATTAGCTTACCTTCTGGTAGTACAAATTTTAGGAATTTCCATGGTCTCGGTGTATTTCTGGGTAATACCAACCGCAAGGGATATCCTAAAGAACAAGGGTCTGAATATAACGACATTCTCCATTTTCACCACGATTTCGACATTTGCAAGCTGTGGATTCATCCCCACAAACGAGAACATGATGGTGTTTCGGAAAAATTCAGGACTTCTCATGATTTTAATCCCTCAGGTGCTATTGGGGAATACACTGTTTCCCTCAGCACTTCGGTTATGTATATGGATTGTAGGGAAATTGTTAAAGTTGAATGCTTGTATGAAGATGGAGATAAATTACCTACTTCAGAACACTTGTGAAATTGGGTACCGCCACTTGTTACCTCCTATTCATTCCTCGTTTTTGGTCATCACTGTCCTCGGATTTATTCTAGTTCAGTTTGTGTTTTTCTGCTTCATGGAGTGGAGCTCGGATTCGTTAAGGGGACTAGGCTCCTATGAGAAGACCGTTGGAGTGTTGTTTCAGTGCGTCAATTCGAGGCATGCTGGTGAAAGTATCGTGAACCTCTCGTCCATTGCCTCCGCAATCATGGTCTTATTCCTGCTCATGATGTTAGTCTCTCTCTCTCTCTCTCTCCTCTCTTTCTCTCTCTCATGCATTATTATAGCATTTTTTATGATTACTTTACACGTGCCATTACCATGTGTTCAGATATATTTATTGCCTTGCACATGACACGTAATATAGGAAAAAAGAATTAATCACTATAACTACGTTCCAACTATTATATATGTTCGGATTTTTTTATAGTTTTATTTTTATTTTTTATAGGATTGATTCCTTACCTTATTTAGTTTAAGGATTTGAATTTACAATATTATAAATAAATAATAAAATAAAAAATTACGTCGGTATGTTAACATAGAGAATAAAATCATAAAAACTCTCTATTTAGATTTTTCAATATGTATTAAAATTTGGTAATATTTTTTTTTTAAAAACTAACCATTATCATCACTATATATTTAAATATAGTTAATAGATAATTAGTTATATATCACGTCCCTATACACCTGGTCGTGTGGTTGTCGAATAAATCTTTCTTTTTATATGGACAACATGAAGTGGAACATGTAAGATAAACATATATCGAAGGGAAGCGATATATTGGGATACAGCATTTATGTTAATTTTTCATTTGGTAAATTTAGTAGAAAAAGGAATAAGTGGAACTTGGGGGAAACGGTAAAGATGGGAAAAGTCTAAGATACGGAAAATACTACATATGATTGGAAGTAAGTGAAGAAAAGTAAAAGTTTTGATAGACTAAATTATTTCAATCTATTTTTTTTTATTTTGTTATTTAATTTGGCGTAATTATGTAATATTATTATATTTATCCTTACTTCTTCTGCCCGTTTGACCTTAAGCCTAGAAAGGGTGAAAAGTTTGGGTTATTGAAAAATTTATCCTCAATTGCACCGACTATTCTTTTCCCTTTCCAATAACCAATCACTCATTTTGTCCTTATTTATTATCCTCTCTTCCCTCAACTCCCTTATTTTATTATTATTTCTTTGTTAATTACTATATATATATATATATATTACAATTGATTGAAGTAGGAGGAAACAATTTTGATATGTTGAAAACTAGTATTCATATTATTGAGTTATAATGGCCTTACTATTTTAGTTGTCCCTATATTGTACTAGATCACATTTACATAATCTTAATTTATTTCTTAGATTGACTAGACTGTAACTAGAACTTATGCTAACATTTAGGAAAATATCAAGGATCACCTAATATTGATATAAGGTAGATGTTGGCATATCTAGAAGTTGCCTTTGAAAACCTAACCCTAATGGAAAACCGTATTTTTTCCGTGTATACTTGTGATTGCAACCAAAGTGTCATGAATGGTGCTCCTGTCCCATGAGATTTTCTTAGCCAACCACGTATCTGGTGTGTAATAGAGGACAAAGAGAAATTTTTCTCACCATAGACTACTTCTGATATATATCCAAGATAGGTCTACAAGCTAAGATCGTGCATTGAATAATACACAAGAGTGCATGACTCTACCGACTACTTTTGCCTCCATGTGTTATTTGCCTATTGCCTTCCTTTTCGTGTATTATTTTTTAGCTCCAATTCCAATCTGACTTTGCTAATACATAAGATAGCAATAAATTAATAAGATATAGCTATATATTAATTCCTATATCAAACAATATATATACCTAATAAGTAATAATGTATCCTTATTTTCTCTTTTATTTACTTAGTTTTATATAAGTATAACCAATAATGTTTGTTTTTCTCTTCCCACGAGATCCACTCTCCTGAATTTTTAAACAGATTATTGTGATGATAGATATATTGCCTGGTCCCATCTTCCATTATTATTACCATTTTCAACACAATTATTCATTTATTTTATAGCATTTTTCAAATGATATCTTGCTTTAGTTTGGCTAGTATAAGATACATGTTAAAGCTAATATAGTCCAATGGTTTAAATACTATCCTCGCTCTCATAATATAGTTGACAAAAAGAAAAAAAAAAGCTAGTATAAGATACATATAAAACAATTTATCTTGATATTACTATTGAAAAAAAAAACACATAGTAAACAAACAAATAAATAATTAAAAGAAAAAACTAATAAATAAATAAATGATGACTAAATAGATGAGGCTTCTATATCTCATACGATCTCATCGATATATTATTAAGTGCTGTTATGTGTAAAGAGAATTTAACAAATATATATATATATATATATTAATTTGCTTATGATGCCATTTGACTGATAAGAATATACACCGGCATAACATGATGAAACTTTTTTATACAAATATAAATATACTCGAATAAACAAATATGTCTATGTATGGCTAGTGGAATGCCCACCCTTCCATGTGAAAGAAATTCGCTTTTGAATCATTACATAACCAACAACCTGTAGAACTGGGCCAATTTTAATATAATATATCTCGTGAGGAGAATGGGATCTTCTCCAAGAATCATTGCGATAATCAAGTGACTCCTCGACTTTTTTTTTTTTTTTTTTGTTTGGAAACATGCATTATTGCTATTTGCTAATAATGATGCTCTGAATGATTGACATGGATTATTGTCTCCCACTGTATTATCATGCATGATGATTCCTTAATAATACTTTGTCGTGTTATTATTCCATCTAATCACCACTCGTGGTTGATGAATCGTGTAGGTCATGGTATTACTTTCGTATGGATTTCTCTATACTCTGGATATTTCGCAATTCACACAATTATACATATACATATATATATATATTGTTTTCGGTTGCTATAAATACATATATTATGCTATAAATGTTTTCGAAATACCAGTAAATATCCAAGTCTGAAAATAAATCTTTTGTTTTCCTAAAATGATTATTCTTAAAAAAAAAAAAAAGCACATGCATCAAAATAATGTGATAGTTGTTTAATTTGAACGGATTCTGGATGGCACAAATTTATTTAGGGTTAATAAGTGCACTAAGATGTGATAGTTTTGTGTTTCTTAACAGGTACCTTCCTCCTTATACATCATTCCTCCCGGTACAAGAGAAGAAAGAGATGGGACGCATGGCCAAAAAGAGAAAGCTATTCAAAAGAGGAAAAATCATGGATGATATAATGTTCTCCCAATTGTCGTATCTAGTCATCTTTATCATCCTAATTTGCATCACCGAAAGGGAAAAAATGAAGCAAGATCCTTTGAATTTCAGCATCTTCAACATTGTGGTTGAAGTAATCAGGTACAAAATTTTCATCTCCACAAGTTACTTGTTTTCCTAATTTATATATATATATATATATATATGTGTATTTATATACAAATATCTTTTAAAATTATTAATTAGGTATCGGAAGACACTTAAAGTTTGTAAAGTGCGGTTTATATATATCCCAATTATTTTTCAAAATATATAGTGCTACTAAAACTTGAAATGGTTGCTATTTTAAATCTTTTTAACGTCAATTTTTGGCTGAAGTGAAAATTTAAGGATGTGCTCCTAAAATGCGGTTTATATCCCTATGACTCTTCAAAATATGCATAGAATTGTCAGTTTTTAACTCAAATTTAAAACAGTCACTATTTATAGTACTTTTGACAACTTTACTTTTCAAAATATGCATACAATTGCTAGTTTTTTACTAAAATTTAAAACAGTCACTATTTATAGAGCTTTTGACAACTAATTTGAATTTATAGCTATAGTTTAAGGATATATCCGTACGTTTAAAAGTCATGGAAATATTAAAATGCACTATTGAAATTCTATGAGCTTCTCTGAATAGTGCCAATAATTTTGGAGTCTCTACAATTTATCATATTATATATATATATATATATATATATATATACACATATATTCATATAATTCTTTTTATTTTAGATCTAACAATGGTAATACCACATTATTATAATTAACCATGTGTATCTTGGTGTATTGCAGTGCATATGGAAATGTGGGATTTTCAATGGGCTATAGTTGCCAAAGACAGCTGATGCCAATGGAAGGATGTGAGGATAAATGGTATGGATTTGCGGGAAAATGGAGCGACGAAGGAAGGATTATCCTTATAATTATCATGTTTTTTGGTAGATTAAAGAAATTTCACATGAATGGTGGTAAAGCGTGGAAACTCTATTAAATTGTACATAGTTGAATTAACCGGCCAAATCACACGAGCTTGTGGTGTGCATCCTTTGTAACATGTACATATGTCCTTGTCTGGAGCAGACCAAGAGGTTTCAGCACGTGCTGTGGCCATTTCCCACCACCGGTTTCAAATTTTGGAAATTACTAGTGCAATTTTGAATTTTTTCCTTTTTCAATGTATCTATGGAAATCACTTTACCTTATCCCTAAAATCTAATGACCCAAGCAAAAGTGTGGGTTCATTTCTTGTCAATGCTCTCCCAAAGTCTTAGTTAGAGTTTAAGAAGAAAAGTAGAAATTTAGTTCTCGTTTACCGCAATTTTTTATTGTAGTCATTAACATTTAAACTTTTCTATTTTAGTTTTGACATTTGCTAATGTTTATGAAGTTAATTGTTAGTTTTTCCAATAGGAATGATAGGTAGCACCATCTTATTAGTCCATGTATTTTATAAAATAAACTAAATATTAAAAATAAATAAAGTAATAAAGAAATAAAAAGTTTGAAAAAAGAAAAATTTATAAAAATTGCTAAACTAAAAAAAAATAAATAAGGTAAGAGGAATTCTTCCTTAAGGAAATACTTTGATTGCGTATAGAATTATATATATTTTTAAAGTGGACTAATAAATAAAAATAAAAATAAAAATAATTCATGAAAATATAAAAAATAAAAGAAAAATTATAGAATAATTAAAAAGAAATCCGACCATCAAGGATGGGGGCAATTGGTAGTCACCGAAGAAGATCACTTGATAGTTGACCCTTTACAAATTGCTATTGGCCACCCCTATCTTTGGGGTAGCCTAAATAGCCTAACAAGAAGAAACAGGCTGCACAACCCCTTCTATATTGTAGACAGCCACCTACAGTTGCTTAAACTAAAAAGTGAAAAAAAAAAGAAAAGAAAAATAGGCAAAAAAGCCTAAAACTAGATTGGGTCAACAACTTGATTTCTAACCAATCGGGTTTTAGGATCTTTTTTTTTTTTCCTTAAAGTTTCAGTGGTCATGGGTGATCATCCACCACTTCGAAAAATTCATACTCTACCCCCAATTGTTAGATAGCCACGTACAATTACCAGTGAGTCATAGAATGTACTTCTCCATATTAGGCTATTTTTACTACTCTAAATAAACTTATCCACCTGGCTAAGCCAGCCTAAAATTGTTGATCTACGGGTTAGCAAAACCTTGAATTAGGACCAGCCCTTTGTAGTAAGAGAGGGGCGGGGGTAAGGTAAGATATGGCTTTAAATCGGTTCATGTGAACAAGCAATTTAAGGCTAGTTTACGTGGCCTTTGAACCATAATTTCTTTTTTCAAATTTTATTGTTTACTTTATATATGCTACCTTATTCTTGTCTCCTTTGAATAGAAAATTTTATTTTCTAAACATTTTTTTCTTTTAGAATCGTAAAATAATTCATTTAGTTGAGGTAGTTGACTTGAAATTACAAGATCAAAATATAATCTCACCAAAAATTCACCAGCATAATATTTCATAGGAAAAATTTACAATATAAATCGGTTCATGTGAACAAGCAATTTAAGGTTAGTTTACGTGGCCTTTGAACCATAATTTCTTTTTTCAAATTTTATTGTTTACTTTATATATGCTACCTTATTCTTGTCTCCTCTGAATAGAAAATTTTATTTTCTAAACATTTTTTTCTTATAGAATCGTAAAATAATTCATTTAGTTGAGGTAATTGACTTGAAATTACAAGATCAAAATATAATCTCACCAAAAATTCACCAGCATAATATTTTATAGGAAAAATTTACAATGTCACCACTACGATACATTATAAAATTAAATTACAATGCGAATTAAATTGTATATTAAAAAATTTACTTTCACATTGTACCTTGTCTAAACGGAAAACTAATTATAGCATAACTCAAAATGTAGAATATAAAATTTGATTTCTCAAAGTATATTAATAAAACAGAAATGTAAATTACAATATCATAATAACAAAAAAAAAAGTTCATATATAAATAAATTAGTGATAGTAGTGATTTTTTTTTTTAAGGTTGCTCCAAAAGTGTTTGCATGTCCATTAGTCAAAATCAAACCACCATGATTCAATATGATTTTCTAGAAAACCTTTAGCGTATCAATCAATTTTGAATCAGGGAAAAAACACTAAGTTTACATGATTATCCATTTAATTTTTATAAGGAAAGAAAAAACTTTTTTCGAATGCTAATTTAAAAAACATAAGAGTGAAGGTCTAACTTTGGACCAGTTGAAACCGCACTCGAGCTTCCATCCAATTTGTTTTAGTTGCTGAAGTACTCATCCATCTCTATTGACATACAGGATGGCTCTTGTTCTCTATACATTGCCCTGTACAAATCTTTGGTGCACACACTTATGTTGAGACTAACAATAGACAGGGAGGCTCATCGATCCTTAAGGAGGAGAACTGTCGTACCGAATGTTTGCTCAACAGCCACCTTCAATGTAGGATTGCCGAGATTTTGACAAGCAACATGTGATAAGATGGGTAGCTCTTTGTGTGTGTCTTTCGCTAGTCTAAAAAGTTGAAATATTTTATGGCAACTTTATTGGTGAACTCAAAGTTAGTGGTCATGTAGTGTTGGAGCTCCTTTTATGGCCCCCAAGACCTTTGTTATTTCAATTTCTAGGCTAACAACTACATACATGTGAATGTGTAACGGTATTCAGTAAGAGGCATTGAGGGAGAAACTACTATCTAGCCACCATATATGAATTGGTAACGTGTAAAGAGCTCTTCTATGTCTATTGTGGCTTGCATAACTTCCTCTTATGCTTGTATGCTATGCTTGTCTTGAGAGTTCATAATAAGTTTTAAGATATAGTTGCAGCACATCGACTTTACAACGAGGGTCCAAAAGTGTAAAAAACATGATAAATACATGGAATATCAATTGCACAGTCATGGATGTTCAAGTCTCTACATGCTTCAATTTAAGCATTAAGAATACTAATGGCTTCAATTATGAAGTAATGTACATAGGCCTATAAACTTGAGAAAAAGTTTTAGTAGTATTATAGAAAATTTTGACAATCTTGAGCAATTGGATACATATGCCCTAATCGCTTAGGTGAATTTGAACTTTCGGTAAGTTATAGAGTGCAAAGTTATACAAAAGTTCATTATAAGGTACCATGCTCTGTAACAATTCATAAGTTGAATTCCGATGGTAATTAACATCCATTGTAAGTTTTCTTGCTCTCTTCCTACTTTTAGTACAAAAGTTTCTCTATTTCATGTGTATAGAGAGCCTCTCGACTGTTAGTTTGACCATATACTTTATTAGGGAAACATTATCCTCCAAAACAACGATACCATCCTTAACACAAATTTAAGACATGACATACACATCTAATATGAAAAAATATTCCACCAAGCATAAGTTGATAAATGCTTTTTAGATCCTTAGTTGAGACGATTTTTGCACTAGTATTATCAAATTCGATTTAGAAAATTTTCTCAACTATATTATACTTCTATAAAATAACACTTATAATTATATATATATATTGAGTTGTGTAGCAATCATTAAACACTTTTAACACAAACAATCTTTTACACAATTGCCAATCATCATCGATCCAATGATAAGCTATGCCTATCTATGAACTATTACGGAGTGGATCAATCCATATATCAATACAAATTGACATGAATGTATCTAGGAAAGTAAGCTTACCTCCTATCACCTGCTTACCTTTTTGATATAACTCTTGGGTGGCCTTACTCAACGTGTTTTAGCTAATCTTGTGCATGTTGGGATTGTGCATATCTTGCTTGAATCTACTTTGCCATAGGGATGCACTTGCATTAAAAGACAGGTGCATATATGTGAGGTATTACGCTAGATTGAACTTATGCTTCTTCTTATTAGATCACATTAACATTTGTTTAGATGAACTACCCCCCTAAGCAATTTGCTGCTAGGTTTTGTCGATCTTGATTTCTTCAGGATGCCTTGATTTTAGACGCCTTTCTAGAGTGCTATAACCTTAGCCAGGTTTCCTCATGTAGTGCACTTTACAATAATTGTACCATGCCTGCGAATTCCCTTTCTGATCTACACCTTTACGAAAATATTTAGTAAACATTTCAAATTTATTGTGTTTAGGGGGCTTACCTAAATTTTTTTGCTCTTTTGTCTCTAAGGTTATTTGAATATCATCATCCTCCTCATTCAAGATAATCGCAACAATACTTGGCCATGTGAGGTTAAATCTTAGTAGAGGTTCAATATCTAACCTCACATCGTGTAGTTTCTCTTCAGTGTAGTTGTACTCTGAATACACCAGTAAATTAATGAACTCTTGGGATGAAGACAAGGTGGCTTTTCCCTTTCCTTTCAAATTTTTCTAGAAGCTTACTTCATTTCGAAAGAGGAAGAGAGAAAAAAGTGATCCATAGTGATTATTATTCTTTTAACAAACGAAAAAAATTTGTTTATTAAAAAAATTCAACCAAAGGAGTGAAAAAATAAAATTTTAGATACTATTTAACTTAAATAAACCAAATAAATTTTCTTTTTAACAATGGAATTGAAAAAATATTAATGAACTAAAGCTTTCATGAAAAAAAAGAAAAGAAAAAAGAAAATTTTTTAATAAACTAACTCCAATAGAACTGGAATTTTTTTTTTTCCTAAAACTAACTTCACCAAGAAATATATTAATTCACAATAAATTATTGAAGAAAAACATTTCAAACAAACAAGCAAAATACACTAATAAATTTGAGTTGGAGAGAAAATTATAGAGAGCAAATCACGAAGGCAAAGAGACCAGTACGTATGTATGAGTGAGATATTTTCATTTGCGAAGATTGTGCATGCATGTATTTATTGTTGAAGATGCAACCTTTAAATTTCACCAAATTACAATTTCATCTACCTTCATTGCTCCTTCAGTAATTTCTCTTAATGCTTATTACATGCTTTGGTGGATTTTATTTGAATTCAAATTTGATGCTTTGATTTCAAATGTTCAAATTTAGACGTTTATTGACTTTTTCTATCTATATGGTCATTTCTTCTGATAAAGTTCATGCCTCTCTATCATCATTTCTTTCTTATGGCAATGTTAATGCTCAAAAGTCATAAGTCATTACTTCTTTTAACAAAGAGAGTCACATGCACTTCCTTCACACTTACATGTTACCAGTAGATAAATGGGGAGTCATGTTGACCCATTCAAAGTTTGATTCTCCTACATAGTCACATGCCTTACTTTATGAAGGCTAGTAAACTACTCATTGCATACTTTATGAAGATTGCAAATGGCAACCAAAAATCATATCGATTTTTTTTTTTTAATTTGGGCTTGAATTAGTGAGCCAAACCACCAGTTCTTGGGTTTACTAAATCGGCAGGCTTTGATCCTTAAACTACTAGAGCTCTTATGGTCCAACAGTTCGTCATACGATTCATGCTTACTATTGGCCAGCTTAGGCTAGTTTATGATTTGGAACCAGCCCTCAGACAGGGTCTAACTCTACGGTCGGGACAATTAGATAGTTTTTTTTTTAAATTATTTTTTATTAACATTTTTCATTTTCTTAATAATAATAAATAATAAATATATATTTGTTATTTATTATTATTATTATTATAGGGTTAATACCAGTCATATTTGGTATCTAAACTTTTTTAAAATATGCAATTTACTACCTAAAGTTTGAAAAGATTAATTTAATATTTAATTGAAATTTTTGTGATCATTTATACTACTTGACTAAATTTCATTACTTTCCATTTGTTAATGTGGCATGAATTGACATGTGGCAATAGGTTAAACTAATATGTGGCATCTTATTTTTCCATATTAATTTAAATTTGATGATGTAATATTAGTTGACACTTAATAGTAACTCCAATTGCTACATGACACTTTTTTCTTATTATTTTACATTGTTGACAATGCATTAGTTGATACATGGAAACATATCTATAGACACTCTATTTTTGCCTCCCTTATAGCTTTAGATTTTTTTTCTTTAATAAGAAAAAAAGGGTCATAATTCAAAAAAAAAAATAGAAAAAATACTAATTTTTTTTAATAAAAAATACAAAAAATATAAAAAATGAAAAAAAAAATATATATAAAAAGATAAATATTTTTTTTTGTTGGGAAAATAGAACATTATAAGTAAAATATATTTTTTTAGTTTTTAAGAAAAGAAGGAGTTTAGGGTTATGTTGAGTCATTAGATAAAATTTTTAATTTGGGTAGTTTTTATTTTATAGGATTTTTAAGTTGTTTTATAAGTTGAATGCATTTTAGTTGCAAAACATATTAAGGTGCAAGCTAATAACCTAACTGGTAAGAAACTTAGTCTTAGCATTAGTATGAGTAAGAGGTCATGGGTTCGATTCTTAGTACATGCGCTTAAGCACATTTTTCTTTCTAGTTTCACCCTTATCTACCTATCGAGGGAGGAATAGGCTACATGCTGGCCTTAACATGGCAAACCACAAGTGGTCCTTGTGGCTAATGTGGTACCACATGGCATTACATCAATATCCCTTTCCCTCACTTTCCCTTTCTTTTCCTCATTTTTTTGCAAAACACATGTCTAGAGTACTTAGTGTTAGACCATTTTTGATACATTTTTCTACATGATTTCATCAAATCAATGATGAAATCATGAAGAGCACTTGGACTACTTTAGATTAAACTCAAAAAGTCATCTAAATTCAATCATTTATTGGGTCAAATCAATGTTTGAAAATTGAAAAAAATTCATTTTCATCCGAGTATGATTTCCATAGTTCAAGCTCCATATTTAACTATTGAAGCTTCTTATGAATATTTTTAGAAATCTTGAGACTCCATTAACATCATTTGACTATAAAAAATGCAAGAATTATGGCCATTTACTTTGAATTTGAAATTGGAGTCCAATTAAAACCTATTCATTATGCAAACTCAAAGCTTGATTAATATAAATTAGGCATTGAGGATTCTAGTTCGGCCCTCGTATTGCCAACTAAAACACTAACCTTTGCCCCCTTTAGGTAGCTAACCAAACACAAAACCTTAGCCCCTTGAGGTAGTCGACCCACAACATTTGTCTCGTTAAAGCAGCTACCTTTTAGCCCATTAAAGTAGTCAACCCAGACACTAACCCTTAACTAACTCAAATGTAGACCTTTAGCTCATTAAGGCAACCAACATAAACCCAAACCCTTGACCCATCAAGGCAACTGACCCAACTCAAAACCTTTATTCCATTGAAAAACTGAACCCCATCGTAAACTAAGTCAAAACACAAAGTCAAATACAACTTTAGTCTCAAACTTGGATCAATTAAAAAGTATCGTTTCATATAAGGGCATATTTTAAGAAACTAGGAGGCAAAGTTAATCTCTACCTCAGGGCAAACAAATATATAGTCCTCATTAGAGAATTGGTAATTCACTTTTAAAAGGTTTAAGATGAAAAGAGGCAAACTTTATCCTATACACTAACCCTTAAATACTTTGAGAGTTGAGTAACATCATAGGAAAGATACTTTGGACTCATTCCTTAAAGGAGGTCTATTTTGAATTTGATACGCAGATCGAAATGAATCTAAGCATTCATTTTCAAATCTAAAACACAACTATCCTTTGCTAATCCCTTTGAACCAACTAGGAGTATTTTCAAATTCAAACCTTGTGAAGAACTACCCTACAATGGGGTAATTTGTGGTTGCTCTAGTAACGTTACTTCAAAGGCAACTTTTTCCTTGAAATGAAGAAGAGCAAACACTTTTCAAACACCTTTATCTTATACATACCTTACCCAAGACCATATACTTAGAATCCATAGATTTAGGGCCTTTAATCTCTTAAAATCAAAGACTCGACAATAGAGACCAAAGAAAAGAAAGAAGACAAGAAATAATCGGGCAAAATAATTAATAAAAGAGAAAAAAAAAAGAAGAAAAGAAAAAAAAAAGAAAAAGAAAAAGGCTTGAAAATTGGCCTAAGTGTAAGATGAAAGCCTTGAAAGATACATCACATCCCAATAAAGGCTGCAAAACTAAATCAAAAGGCCTGGAATAAAAGCCCAAATAGCCTAAAAAATGCAAGGCCCTGAATCACATTTACAACCTAAAAACACAAGCCCTACATATCAATCCTGAATCACAAACACAAAACCCCCTTACCCATCTTGAATCCCAAACACAAAGCCTTACCACCCATGATACTACCCATACTTAATAAAAGTTCTTCTAATCACAAGAAATAATTTATTTTAAATAAAAATTATTTTTAAAACTGGGGTAAGCACACTTCTAATTTTCTTAAGGGTTCTTGACTAGTATGCTTGGGTGGAATAAGTAAATCTTTCAATATTGGACCATTTTTTATATGTTTTTCTATGTGATTTCATCAAATCGATAATGAAATCATGAAGAGCACTTGGACTACTTCGGATTAAACCCAAATACTTGTTTAAATTCAATCATTTATTGGGTCAAATCGGTGTTCGAAAATTGAAAAAAAAAATCCTTTTTTTTTTTAGTATGATTTCCATGATTCAAGCTCCATCTTTGACTATCGATGCTTCCAATGAGTATTTTCAAAAATTTGAGACTCCATTAACATCATTTGACTATAAAAACCACAAGAATCATGGCCATTTACTTTGAATTTGAAATTGAAGTCCGGTCAAAACCCATTCATTATGATTCTTGGATTTGATGAGTTAGGACTTTTCGTGCAAACTTGAAGCTTGATTAGTATAAATTAGGTATAAGGGATTCTTTTCCAACATGAACAAGCATTAAACACACTCACAAACACCTACTCAAACTCTTTCTCTCTCTAAGCTTCTCTCTTTCTCTCTCTCTCTTACTAGCTCACCTCCCTTGTAAGGTGTGTTTCGTGTTGAAAAACCACCACAATAAGTACGCTTGGACCCTCTACTTTCAAATCCGGCCACCCTCATGCTCTATCGTGGTCCCTAGTAAGCACACTGGACCTTTGTTATTTGTCGCATCTCCCTTGCGTGCACGTATATCGGGTCGAGTGACTTGAGTCCAACCTTTTGATCTGCTTTAAGACCCTATTGACCTATGATCTTGACCCCATCCTCTAATTCGGTCCTCATATGTTATGTTGTTTTGTATTTCGAATTGTATTTTACTTTTTTTTTTAATTTATTCTATTGTAATAAAAACTTTTAAAGAAAAACGAAAGAGAAAAAAAAAACAAAAGAAAGAAGAGAAACATAGGGAAGCTTAGTTTTATTTATTTGTTTTATTTCTTTAGTCAAAACATAAATAAAAAAATAACAATAACAATAACAATAATTAAAAAATGAAATGAAAAAAATTTTATCGCTTAGAAAAACCCATTTTCCAAATAAATAAAAATAAATCAATCATTTTCAAAATTAGGATATTTTAGAATTTTATAAAAATAAAAATACCAATTTAGGACCTTTTGCTAGAATTTTTCCCAAGTAAAACAAAATGGCTAAAAGATGTAAACTCGGCCACTTTTCGAAATTAAAATAAACCAATGCACATAACTTTTCGAGAATAAATTACGAAAGTTTGATTTTGAATAGTGGGTATATAAGCACTCATAGAAGACTGTAGGGCAATTTAAAATATGTAAAATGTTTATTTTCCTCCTTTTGTAAATTTTACTTTAATTTCTCACAAGTAGATGTAATTTTAGTTATTTATTTACTTATAAACAAATGTTATCGTTAGAAGGATGTTTTTTGAAAGGTTAAATTAAATTCGGAAGATTAAAAGTGTACCTATTTGGGTTTAATAGGCTAGCTATCGGACTCAAATATCTGGTTTTCAAAAAACATTTTTCAAAATTGGTTTTCATGAGGTCAGTGCCTAAATTAAAATCAGTTTATCCAATTGGTTTTAATCTAAACCTTTTCGCAACCTCAATCGAGTGACAACTCTAAATATTTTTTAAAACATGTTTAAAAACCTAGATTTTCCTTAATCAAGAGTTAACATTAAATAAGTAGAATTTAATATTAATCAAATTAAGAAAAAGTAATAAAAATATGGAAAAATTCAGGCTCAATCATACCTAACTACCACGTGTCGCTACATGGTGCCATGTGTCAACTAATACCATGTGGTACTAATTTTTTTGTTTAATTTTGACTAAATACGACAAATATTCAAGTGTAACATACATTACACTAAGCTCATGAGAATTATTTTTCATCCAATGACTTAAGACAATCCATATAAATACAAGACATGTGAAAGAGAGAAAGGAGTTTTAAAGTATAACATATAATTTTTCACTAGAGAAAGAGTTATCTTTGACTCAATTTTTCTTATTTGATTTAACCTACAATTTAGAAGAAAATGATCAATACTTAATCTACTTCACCATTACTTTTAAATCATATAAAATTTTTTAGAAAAATGCTTCTATAACGTACTTAAAATTCATGTCAAAGTGGGCCCTTGAATCAAAAAATGTATTTGAAGAGCTCATTTTGATGTAAATTTCAAGCACATTTTAGATTTTTTTTTGTTGAATCTTTTTATGATTAAAAAATAATCACACAATATATTGAGAATTTAACATTTTTTTTTCTAACTTGAAAAATAAATAAAGTGAGAAAAATTGAGTCAAAGTTAAATTTTTCTCTAGCGAAAAATTGCAATTTGCGCTTAAAAACCATTTTCCTCTTTCACAAGTTCTACATGGAATTTTTGATGGAAAAAGCCTTATATATATATATATGGATTGTCTCAAGTCATTGCGTAAAGAATAATACTTATGAGCTTAACGTAGTATATGCTATGCTTAGATCTTTGTTGTGTTGGTTGATATTAAAAAAAAGCTTTTCCCTTAAAAATAATTTTATATCACATGGTATTGGTTGACACATGGTGCTACGTAGCGACACGTGTTGTTGGATATGTTTCCATGTGTTTACCACATGATAGTTTGAGCTACTACCAAGTGTCAATTAGTGCCACGTTATCAAATGTAAACTAATATGGTAAAAAAGATGTCACATATTAGTTTAACTTATTGCCACATGTTAACTTGTGTGACATCAGTAAACGAAGACTAATAAAATTTAGTCAAGTAGTATAAATGGCCATAAAAACTTGAATCAGGTATTAAATTGATCTTTTCAAACTTTGGGTACTAAATTACATATTTTAGTAATGTTCAAGTACCAAATACAATATTAACCCTTATTACTATTAGTAGTAGTAGCAGTTAGTAATAGTATGACTATTACTACTAATTATTACTATCATTATCATCATCTTACTTCAATTTAACTTTGCAGTTTTCCAAATTTTTCCTTTTCATTTCCAATTATTTTTATATTTTTTTATCACTTTATTTATTTTTTCATATTTATTTATATTAGTTATTTAATAAAAATATGTAGATCAATTAGATGGTACATGACGTGTCATTCCTAGTGGAAAAACTAAGTAAAAACTTGTTTGCAAATGTTTACAAACATTTATAAACATTGACGATTGAAATAGGAAAAAAAATTAAATATTTAAGATTGAAATAGAAAATATAGTGAATGTAGAGGACTAAATATGCCCTTTCCTAAGTTAAAAAGGAAAAAATGCACCAAAAGTTTATAAGGTTTTATTAATTTTAGCAATCAAGCTAGTAATAGGATTCAATCCTAGAAAACTTAAATGGACTTATGATATGATAAGGTTGATTTCAATAAAAATATAACAAAAATAGTTATTTGTCCCTTGTAAATATATTCCTATGCTTACTTGGTGAAATTGTTATTCCTTAGAATTACTTTGCTACAAAATGAAAATTTTCAATTCCTTTATAGGATCGATTTTTTTTTTTTATCATTTCCAACATATTTCCAATCCATAAGACATAAAAAAAGAAATAATAAGAAATAGCTATTATATCTCTACTAAATTCCTTAAGAATTATAATTTTCTTCCTGCCTAATCTCATTCCTAAAACAAACTTGTGAACATAAGAAACATTTCCAATTCTCATTCCTATTTTACTAAAATTTAGTCTCCTTACCTAAAGTTGATAATGTGATATATAAGGAAGTCAAAATTGTATGAATGAATAAAATATATCAGCTCATTGGAAGTAACCATCAACTACCGATAAAATAAGTTGCAACTTTTTATTTGAAGGACAATTAGAGGAATTTATTGTGCAAAATGAATTTTAATTTTGTTGCTATAGGTCAAATAATTTTCACTTAGAGAACTATAGTAAAATATAAATACAATATGTTATATGTACAATATATCATGTATCGGCATAATATAATTGTCACTCCTCAAACCCAAAGCATTGCCACTCCACGGAATATTCTTGAATAGAAACATGCAAGGTTTGTTTGCCGTTATGCATTCCAAATCTTCAAGAACCTAATCAATTACCTAAAAAATATTTTCCCCAAACAATTTAGTAACTAGCCCCATGACATACTATACTACATATACATACATATGTAATACTCACATATTGGCCTATAAATACTAATTACAACAAGCAATTGTTTAATTATTTAATTAATATAATTCAAACAACTAATATAATTCTAACAATCAAAATTTAAAGTAACATAAATTCCACTTTCATATTGATACTGAACCAAAAGTTGCAATATAAAATTAACAACCCGTAATTTCTCCATTTAGGGCCTCATTCTGTACTATATGGTTAAACAAGTTTAACAAAATAAAAGTTCCTTGATGAAAGCTTGCTAGCTAGTTACCAGCCATCCCTTAGCTTTGGGATGCAAAAGTAGCCTCTTTATTTTTTCACATTTTTCCTTTTTTCCTTTTAATTTTTTTAAGGTTCTTATTTTTTTAATTCTATATTTTTTTATATTGTTTGCTTTTTCATTTCTTAATTTTTTATTTTGTATAATTTTACTAATGTTTTTCTTATTTTCTTTATATTTTTTAGATTTTCCAAATTTATTTATAATTTTATTTTTTTAGTACTTTCTTTTTTATTTTTAATTAACTAGCCACGTTAGTACCATGCATTAGATATTTTGCCATGTAAGCCTAAGTTAAGGACATGATAATAGCAAGGTAATGATATTCCTTATTTGAATCACTTTAGATAATGTTGATTCTTTATTTTGACCAGTTGAAAGTTCAATTCACTATTTGACCATACCTCCCAAACATCTATCTCATGTAGCGTAATTTCCCCCTAAAGTTAAAGGCAACGTGGTAATTTCATCCCTATTGTAAAGATTGAAATCTACATGTATTTTGTAGAATCCTAACTTAGTAAGAGAAAACATAATCTCTTCCTCCCCTCTTTTTGTTGGTGCAACCAACATTCCCTCTTTATTGATGTTGAATAGGTTTTTCTATGAATCTTTAGGTAAGAAAATGCCAAACACAAATAAACTTTCATGGTAGAAAAGATTCTAACTTGAATTATATATGCTATTTTGTTCTAAAAAAAAAATAAAAGGAGAAATATAGGTAGTAGCGGAATTGACAAGCATAGAATTTTGGTTATGAGAATCCTACGGTTTCTATTATGTTGATGACAAAATAGGAACCTAAAATTCAATCCCAACTAAAATTTTCTTAGAAAATTAAGGACAAATCATGCTTTAGACCCATAGTCATAAACTGGGAAAATAGAACCTTTCAATTAATATTTGAACCATGATATTGTTTGTTTAAATGTTGTTGATGTAATATTTGTAGTGATTCTAGAAATTTAGGTTGAATGGAATACTATGACATCATTAAGGAAAGTAATAATTATAAATTTTAATTTTATACTGATGATTATTTTGATGATTGTAAGGTTAATAAAGTGTGGAAGGATAGATTTAGAGGTTACCCAAGATGCTGAAGAGGGAAGACCCCAAGAACAAGTGTTGCGGACCGTGACCAAAAATAGATAAGGCCAATCGCTGAATAGATCCAAGCTTAAAGAATGTTCGGAAGGGAAGTGATGGGAAATAAGCGAAGGAACAATAACGTGAATGAAGAGTAAGCAAAACCCATGAAAAGTTCCAAGGATGTAATGCACCAATGAAACTTTCAACGGCACAACTCAATATGACGTACGAATTGGTCCGGTGAGGTTACTCGCCACCTAGCTTTGCTTAATGGTTAAGATAAGATTGAAATGAAAGTAAACAATTAGTGTTTACAGGAGGAAGGATATTTAGTGTATTGATGTTAAGCTCATGTTTCTGGCTACAAGTATAAGGGTATTTATACCCAATAAGTTAAGGCAACTTGTCTAAAAGGGGAAAAGATAAAAAGGGTATTTCCTAAAGAAGTAATATACAAATAATATAAAAGGTAAAAATGAATATTCAAGAAAAACAATAATTAGTGTAACAGATTCCATACGTAGTCCTCTACACGTGGTAGAGGTACATTGGTAAGGTTGTTAGAGGATGGAGACAAAGGAGTACGATCGGATTACTTGTCTGAGTAGGGGTGACTGAGGATTAGTCTGAGGTCTCTCTCTCTCTTAGCTTCTCGACAAGGATAATGCCAAGCAATTGGTTAGTTCGGATATGAGTGAGTAAGCGTGAATGGTATGGCTGTTATCTCAGCATTCTATAATTCAATACAATACCATTAAGAAGTGGACAGTCACACGACTCGGCATATAGAGTTGTTTGGTAAGGAGATACTCGGTTTTGGCAAGAGTTGATAGAAACATGAGGATTCGCCTTGCCATTCCCTTTAGCCTTTAAGCTTAGCTACAAGTTAAAGGCCCAATAGCCTAATTCCTATTAAAGGGAGTGTGAGCATATCTAACTCAGTAAGTGAGATGAAGTTAGAAGAATACTAAACAATTACAAGCAAGGCTATTAATTATGATAAAATACATTGCAACCAATCACTTGAAACATCGCACAATGTTGTCCAGTCCATTGTAAGGTTAGAGAGATTACATCGCTCTAATCTGGATTGAGGAGTTTTACCGCAACTCAAGTCAAACCAAACCTATGCTTGTGTAATGGAAAATACCCTCCTCTTATGACCACTTTCAAATCAGGGCTCCCACCCTTACTATGACCTCCTCGCTTGTCACTTAGTTCAATTAAAGATAGGAAAAGCACAATTTCAGCTATTGTCATCGAAAGGAGTCGGTATTTGGCCTAACACTCCTGATCGTTTCCCCTAACAGTTGTTATGTATGTCCAGTTTCATTAGAGTTAAATCATTATTAATTGTAGTTTAAAAGTGACTAAATAAGTTCACACAATATAGAAATGATGCAATCATGTAGTTTAATTCCTGTCACGACTGAATATCAATCACTTGCAAAAGTACTCTTAACTCTCCAAATACTTTAATACAGTATCTTAACAAGCAGTTGTAAACAACCAATTTTTTACACCCTTCCCCCAGCCCCCTGTAGTTCTAAGTTTTTTTTTTTTTTAATAGGATTCTAATTCTAAAATAAAAATAAATAAATAAATAATAGAAAATGATGAAAATACAAAAAAATGAAAAAAGAAAAAAAATTATTATTAAGGATTTTTTTTTAGACTTTTAGAAAATGTTTTAGCATTAATCATTTTAATTTTAGTTTGGTTCAAATAGTTTTAGAAAGTCAAGTGATTTAAGTACAATTTAATTATACTAAATGTGAAGGCATAGACCAATGGTCTAACGAATAAATATTTAAGTATTGGTATTTGATTGGCTTAAGGTTACGAGTTTGAATCTTACTAAGCACAAAAGTGTTTTTCATATTTCTTTTTTTTCATTTTACAAAAAGCGGATTGAGCCTACAGGATCCAAATCTAATTAAATCTTTTGAATCTAAAGCGATAAAGATTTGTAAGATTAAAATCTAATTTAATTTTGATCAAATCAAATTTAAATCGACATAAAATATTTAAATCTAATTTGATTTTTATCAAATCGGGGTTTAAATCGATATAAATAATTTAAATCTAATTTAATTTTTATCAAATTAGATTGAAGTCAATATAGGAGAGATAGATTTATCCATAAGCATTGGTCCTCAGCACTTCACTATTCAATTATAGGTCATAGACATTCTAAGAGCTTTCAACTTACTCTTAGGAAGACCTTGGATTTATGCAGCAGGGGCCATACCTTCAAGCTTACACCAGAAAGTGAAGTTTATCTCAAATAGCTAGGTGATTACAATTTTGGGAGATCAAGATTATGAAATTTACAAGGAAACGACCATACCCTATATAGGTAGTGAAGGGTAAGAAGAGTTAGGCCTATAGATGTTTGAAGAAGTAAACATGATTACTAGTCTTGAGAGAGAAGAAGACAGAAGAGTAGAATTCAAGGAATGCTAAATCGGCACCTATAGCCTTGGCTACAATCCCACTCCAATAGAAGAATTCTAGAAAAAACAAGTAAGGGGAAAAAGATATAACAGATTATACCAAGTCCCGATGACCTTCCTGCCACTAATTGAGACATTCATACAGGTCAAGACTCAAGCCTATGAACCTGCCAACAAAAGATCAACAAGCTCATCGCATAAGTTTCGACACTAGTTGAATAATTGGTTCTCCATCCCAATGAAAGGCAACAGGTTTTCCCTAGGGTAAAAAGTGACCCTTAGTTAATATTTCTTAAATTTTTATTTTCAATAGTCATCATCCCAAATGTATTGTTAAACCTTTCGTTAAAAAAAAATATTAGTTAGTTCTTTGTCTCCTTTGTGATTCACCTCCATTTATTCAATAAAATATTAGTTAGTTTCTTTCCTTCGTTGCGTTTCAGTTCTCTTTTGCTTACATATACTTTTCTTTATGCACTTTACCCAGATCTAATGAATCAAGTGAAAACTAGGAATACCTCACGCTGGTAGAAAATGAAAATATCAATATCACATGTAGCCCTACTGGGTTAGTCGTCAGGAGTGATGTCGATTAGCATAGTGATATACAAGAGGAATAGTAAAAACCTGAACTACATAGAATTACTATTGATGAATTGATTAAAACAGTCAATGTAGGGGACAAAGATAATCCTTAGAATCTAAAGATTAGAGGGAGTCTAAAAGAGAAACAAAAAATAAAAATGATTACATTGTTGGCTGAATATCAAGACGTATTTACTTAGTCATATGAGGGTATGCTTAAGTTAAACTTGTTGATCGTAGTCTACTGTTTCCCTACATAAGAAAATGCCAAGCCCAAAAAGAAAAAGTTAAGGAGATTTCAACCTGACATCTTTGAAAATCAAGGAGAAGGTTAAGAAACTACTGGAAGTTGGATTCACTAAGGTGTCTGATTACCTGGAATGGGTAGGCAATATTGTTCCAGTAATGAAAAAGAATGGGAAGGTTAGAGTGTGTAGATTTTCGAGATCTCAACCAGGCAACACCTGAAGACAACTTTCCATTGCGTCACATTGATGTCATGGTAGATAACACAACCAAGAACCATCTATTCTCATTCAAGGATGGTTTTTCGAGATACAATCATAATTGAATGTCTGAAGAAGATAAGACTAAGATGACTTTTATTACAACTTGGGGTACGTTTTGCTATAAGGTGATGCCCTTCGAGCTCAAGAACATTGGGGCAACATACCAAAGGGCCATGGTCACGATCTTTCATGACATGATACATAAAGAGATAAAATTCTATGTTGATAATACGATTGCGAAATCCAGGGAAGGAGAAGATCACTTAGAAAATTTGAGGAAGTTGTTCAATAGATTAAGGAAGTTCCGACTGAAGTTGAATCCAGAGAAGTGTACTTTTGGAGTACGTTAGGAAAATTGCTAGGCTTCATAATTAGCCAAAGAAACATTGAAGTTGATCTTAATAAAGTTAAGGTTATAATTGACATGCCTCCTCTACGCACACTCAAGGAAGTAATAGGGTTGTTAGGTCATTTGAATTACATAGCTCGACTTATATCTCAATTAACAGACAAATGCCACCCTCTGTTCAAGCTATTGAAAAAGAATGCTAAAGTCAATCGGGATGAGGAATGCGAAGAAGCCTTCACAAAAATTAAGGAATACCTTATGAATCCTCTAATGTTGGTGGCCCCTAAACCTGGAAAGCCAATGTTCTTATACTTAACCATATTGCCCGAATCTATGGGGTCTATGCTTGGTCAGAAGGATGAAGAAGGGAAGGAGCGGGCTGTTTATTATTTGAGCAAGAAATTCACAGAAAGGGAGAAGAAATACTCGAAAACTGAAAGAACCTATTGTGCATTAGTTTGGGTCATGCACCAACTCAAACAATATATAATTTACTACCAAATTGAGTTAATAACATAACATGACCCTTTGAAGTATCCAGCAGAGAAATGAGCCCTAATTGATAGAGTTTTGAAGTGGCATATGTTGTCAAAATTTGACATCAAGTATGTGAGCCAAAATTTAGTCAAAGGGAAGGCCTTCGCAAATCAATTAGCAGAGAGTCCCCTTGAGGATGTCTCTCAAGAAGTACGAGTCGAGTTTCCTGATGAAAGTATCCCAGTAGTGGAAAATGATTCTGATTGCAAAGAAGTTGAGAAACCCTTAGGTTGGAAAATGTTCTTTGATAGAGCAACTAATGTATCTGGATGTAGAATTGGGGTAATTTTGGTGTCCCTTAAAGGTACACAATTCCCAATGGTTGTAAGACTGGCTTTCCCGTGTATTAACAATATTATAGAATATGAGGCATGTGTTCTAGGACTTAAAATGGCATTGTTTAAGGAGATACGAGAATTGGAGGCGTACGAAGATTCTTCATTGATAATAGGTTAAGCTTAGGGTAGCTATAAGACGAAAAACTCCAAATTGGTACCTTTCCACCAGCACTTGGCTGAATTAATAGGTAGGTTTGAAAATATCTCATTTACGTATGTATTAAGGGTTCAAAACCAATTTGCTAATGCTCTGGCTCCCTTAGCATCCATGACATAGACATCAGGAGGAGTAGAGATTCAACCACTTAAGATTAAGGTGGAAGAAAAACCCACTTTCTATTTGGCAATGGAAAGTTCACGTCATGAAAATCCTTAGTATTATGATATCAAAACGTTCTTACAACATGGTACATACCCCGAGGAGGCTAAGAAGAAGGATAGGAAGACTATCAAAAGAATGGTTGCGTAATACTTGATAACTAAGTTTGTTTTATATCAACAATCATTTAATGGTATACTTTTACAGTACGTATATGAGAAAGAGGTAGAGTTGTTAATCAAGGAAGTGCATGAGGGAGTATTCGTTCCCTACATGAATGGCTACATGCTCTCCAAGAAAATCATGAGGTTGGGATATTATTGGTTGACTATAAAAAGAGATTGCATCAAACATGTTAAACACTGCCATTTGTGCTAGATCTACGTGAATAGAGTAAATGCTCCTGCCTCAAAAATTGCATCATTATCTATACCATGGCCATTTTTTATGTGATGAATAGATATCATTGGCCCAATCACTTTAAAGGCATCCAACAAGCACCAATTCATACTGGTTACTATTGATTATTTCAGTAAATAGGTTAAAGCCTCATCCTACTCAAGTGTTATGAAAGAAGTAGTGGTTAAGTTCATTGAGAGAGACATATTGGCTTAGTGTGGCACACTAGAGACAATTATTACTAATAATGGTAAGAATCTAAATAATAAATTGATGTCAAAGTTATGCCAACAGTTCAAGATCATTAATAGAAATTCCATTCCTTATTGACTTCAAATGAACGGAGTTGTGGAAGCAACCGACTAGAATATCAAAAGAATTATTGAGAAGATAGCTATTACATATCAAGATTACTATGAGATGTTACCATTTGCACTTATGACTTATTAAACTTCTATCAAAATGTTAACAGGGGTAACCCCCTACTTGTTGCTATATGGAATGGAGGTTGTACTATCAATGAAAGTCGAAATTCCATCTCTCAAGGTCTTGTCAAAAACCCAATTGGACGAGGCTGACTAGATAAAGAAGCGCATCGAACAGTTGAATCTGATTAACGAGAAGAGGTTACCGCTTTGTGCCATAACATCTACTATAACAAACAAATGGCTAGGGCTTTTAACAAGAAAGTACGGCCCTAAAGTTTTAAAGAAGGAGACATGATAATGAAGAAGACTTTGCCTAATATACATGATTCGAGAGGGAAGTTTGCTCCGAATTATAGAAGACCTTACATTGTGAAGAAAGTATTCCCCAAAGGAGCCTTGATTTTATCTCAAATGGATAGTCCAGACTTGAGAGACCCAATAAACACTGACGCATTAAAGATGTACTACCCTGAAAGATCAATAGAATTTTTGCTCAAATTATGAAATGCAAACAATCTTAATATTACTGTAATCTCATTTTCATTTTCTACAAGCAAAGTTGGTATTCTTAGTAGTTGTTGACATTGGATAATACCCCTGGTTCCTTTCTCGTTCCACTAAAAGTCCCCACTTCTTGCTTTATCCAAATAAACCTTATACACAAGAAACACGGGAAAATTGAACACTTAGTTTAGATTGATAAAAATTATTTTAACATTTTATTGCGGTTTACTCCCTTAAAAGAGAGATTTATTTTTTATTTTTTATTTTTTAGGATATGGCCATGTTCAAAAAGAATAATGGGTGGCAAATAAGTAGCAACTTGCTTGAGGGTAGAGGTTTACATGGAAAACCGATTAAGTTGGACCGAAAATTGAAGACGAGACATCTTTACTCAAGAGATAAGGATGCTTCATACATTAAAGTCGCCTTCTTGAATCCGTCTTTAAGTATAGTATTACGTACATTCATTTTATGCTTAAATTTCTTTAAAAAAAAAAAAGAAAAAAGAAAAGAAAAGAAAAAGAGAAGGTAGAAGAAGAAGAGGAAGAAGAAAGGGTCAAACCATTGGTTCTAATCGAATTGCTTAAGAAAAGATTTGATTGTTTAGGAACTATTGCTAGAGCTAAGTAAGTGGTTCTAAGCTTTTATAAAACATTGCATTTGCATTTGTTCTCTCCTTAAGGATGGTAGTTTAATTTTTAGAACACTTAATCCTTAAAAACTCTTGGGTTTAGTCAGTTCTTAGAGCGCAGCCCTAATCCATAATTTCTGAGGCATCCAACTAACTCAAAGAGCATTGCCTCGATTTGCATTCTCTTTTAGGGATTTAGCTAGCTCATGCAATACTATCTTGATTCATATTCTCAACATCTTTTAGGGCCCTAGCAAGCTTAAAGAGCACTTCGTCCGTCTTAGTTAGTTAACCTATAAGAGGCATAATCAAGTTTTCAATATCTTTTAGGGTCTTAGCCAGTTTAAGGAGTGTTTTATCCACTTTTGTTAGTTAACCCATAGGGGGCACGACCAAGTTTTCAATATCTTATAGGGTTTAGCTAGCTTAAAAAGCACTTCGTCTGCTTTGGTTAGTTAGCCCATAGGGGGCATGACCAAGTTCTCAAATCTTTAGGGAGAAGCGCTTTACCTGCCTTAGTTAGTCAGCCCATAGGGGGCATAACCAAATTCTCAAATCTTTAGGGTTTTAGCCAGCTCAAGGAGCGCTTTGTCCACCTTAGTTAGTTAGCCCATAGGAGGCACGACCAATTTTCATATCTTTTAGGGTTTTAGCCAACTCAAGGAACGCTTTGCCTACCTTGGTTAGTCATCCTATGGGGGGCACAACCAAGTTTTCATATCTTTTAAGGTTATAGCCAGCTCAAGGAGCACTTCGTCCACCTTAGTTAGTCAGCCCATAGGGGGTATGACCAAGTTTTCAATCATTTTTAAGGTTTTAGCTAGCTTAAAAAGAACTTTGCTTATCTTGGTTAGTCAACCCATAGAGGGCATGACTAAGTTTTCATTTTTAAGGTCTTAGCCAACTCAAAGAGCACTTCACACGCCTTGGTTAGTCAACCCATAGGGAGTACAACCAGGTTTTCATATCTTTTAGGATCTTAGCCAGCTTAAAGAGCGCTTCACCCGCTTTAGTTAATCAGCCCATAGGGGGGCATAACTAAATTCTCAAACATTTTTAGAGTCTTAGTTAGCTCAAGGAGCGTTTCGCCCGCCTTGATCAGCCCATAAAGGGTACAACTAAGTTTTCAAAAATTTTAGAGTCTTAGCTAGTTTGAGGAGTGCTTCACCTACCTTGGTTAGTCAACCCGTAGGGTTTTTAAGGTCTTATCTAACTTGAGGAATGCTTCACCCACCATGGTTAGTCAACCCATAGGGGGCATGACCAAGTTCTCATTACACTCCTTAGGGTTCTTGCCAACCCTCAGGAGCATTACTCTCACCTCTATTCATTTCAAGCTTATTGTCACCAAATTCTCAACGAACCAATCCTACTATAGATAACCAGTCATAGCGTTTTTTGAGATAGAGTCTTCTCGAAGCAAAAATGGTGTCTCTTTTGTCTTTATGGTAAAGTTTTATTCAAACTTCACCACAAAAGAGGCAGTTGTAGACATCCAATTTTTGGCTGCCATAGTTCTAATTTTTTTTTAGTAAGGTCCTAATTCTAAAATAAAAAATAGAAAATGATGAAAATACAAAAAAATGAAAAAAGAAAAAAATTATTATTAAGAGTTAATCGTTTCAATTTTAATTTGGTTCAAATAGTTTTAAAGAGTCGTGTGGTTTAAGTACAATTTAATTATACTAAGTGTTAAGACACAGACCAATGGCTTAACAAATTAGTATTTAAGTATTGGCATTAGATTAGCTTAAGATTACGGATACAAAAGTGTTTTTTATTTTTTTTTCTTTCATTTTACGAAAAATGGGTTAAGCGTACGTAATCTAAATCTAATCAAATCTTTTGATTTTAAAGCGATAAAGATTCATAATATTCAAATCTAATTTGATTTTTATTAAATCAATAAAAAAGATTTAAATCTAGTTTAATTTTTATCAAATCGGTTTTAAATCGATATGAATTATTTAAATATAATTTTATTTTTATCAAATCAGATCAAGGTCAATATAGGAGTTCGATTTGATATGATTTGTTTATGGACTTTATAAATATGGATGGCATGGCATAAAGAAAAACACAATTACACACTTGCTCAGAAAAAAAAAAAAAAAAAAAAAAAATCAATTTCATCTTCAGTCAATCCCAATTCCACATACATCGTGCACTTCGTCTCGCTCTACGCTCCACAACACCCCACCAACAGTGCCCTTACAAACACGAATCCACTCCAACACCACGAAACCAACTCCCTACCGCCACTCCATTGCAGATCACATGAAGAACGCTCCAGCCCCAACGTCACCAATCCAAACCCATGCACGCTGCTTCGATTAGCAAGTCTCAAGTCCGCAAGCCCACACTCACGCATGTTCGAACACCCTTAACTACACAACACATGTCTACACATTCTCCTTCACAGCACTGTCAACTTGTCAAGCTACTGACCAATACGGACAACTGCGACCGTCGCTGTCTTCTCCATCCACAAATGGCACCATGCACAACCTGCGACCACAAACACTACAGCAATACCCCTAAGCCACATCTAACACCGCTAAACACAGTCAAGGCCGCTGCACTACAGATGATTGTCACAGTCACGTCGAGCAGCCGCAATTCATAAGCTGGCCACAACACCAACAACAAATAGCATACCCACTGACTGAACAGGATACACGCAACAGTCTATCTACGACAACTCACTGCTACACGTTGCTGCAACAAATTTATGCACGATCTACACCGTAACTCCGATTACCTACATAACAGTCCACGCTTGTAGCAACTCACATCCACACTCACTATCAATGATATACATCGAGCAACCACATTGAAGACAGCAAGCAGTACTGCATTCACAGTAGCCATACACGTCCACTGCTGCTCTATCCACTCTTACTGTAGTCACCCTCGCCGACGATCAGCCCCAGTTCCTTGATCAACACATGCATT
This sequence comes from Lumnitzera racemosa, assembly GCA_024138005.1. Classification (NCBI taxonomy): domain Eukaryota; kingdom Viridiplantae; phylum Streptophyta; class Magnoliopsida; order Myrtales; family Combretaceae; genus Lumnitzera; species Lumnitzera racemosa. Next base: position 10,137,595 of record JAMXBC010000012.1, on the reverse strand, counting down.
GCTGTACAGTGAATGGCTAAGTAAAGTTTGGATCTTCTAAGTTTTTATTATTATTATATTGTATTAAAACCTTAGTTATTTATAAGTAGTGATGCATATTAGGTTAGCAAATTGTTTTTGTTAATTCTTCACATAGAAATTTTTAAAAAATAAAAATTAATAATAAAAAACCCCTTTTAAAAATTTTAGGACCTTCGGAGAGTTTTTTTTTTTTTTAAATAAAAACACTTAAGAGTTAGGACCCTTTATATATTTTTTAATAAACTGAATCAATTAAAATGTAAATCTGATTGGTTTTCAAAATTAAAATTAATTAACACATTAAAGCTTTAGGAAAAAAAATAGCGATCGTCTGATCTCGACTAATGAGTAATAGACACCTTCGTAGCTACATTAAAATCTATAGAAACTTTAATTTTTTTACTTATTTTATTTCATTGTTAGTTTCTTAAAAATATATTAAAAAAGGGACAATTTAGAAGAATAAATATAATTTCAAAAAATAAATAGTGGTACCCATTAGGGTTTAATAAGTTAGCTCCCGAATTCAATATTCTTTAGTTTTTCATTCGAATTGAAATTAAAGACCCGTAACTAAATCGTAATTAATCCACCCAATTAACTACGATTTCTTTTTTTGACTTCGATTGGGTAGTGACTCCAAATTTTTTTTTAATAAAAAACCGAAATTTCCCAATTTCTCTAGTCGATGGTTATACTGAACAAGTTAAGGTTTAGTATTTACCAAAAAATGGGAAATCAAATTGAAATAGAAGACCAAAAATTCAAGCTCAATAGCAATAAAGCTACGACCCTAAATTACTTTCTCAGATGCTTACTATGGGAGACTAAAGTTGTAAATAATCTAATTACTGAGAAATCCTAGATACATAAAACCCAAATTTAGAATTCGTAATAGCTACGAAAACATTAGGATTTTATCTAAAATGATTACATATATATATATATATATAAAGTATATTTTCATAATAATGTATAGTTTTATTATATAAGTTGAGTTAAATTATTAATTATTAATAATATGCATAATTATACGATTTCGTATAATATATTATTTTAATCGTATCCAAATGTACTTTTAATTGGTTAAATCACATTTTAATTATGGTAGGGTTATCATAAAACGTAGATATAGATACTTCATTTTTGTCGTTTTATTTTAGTAGTTTTATTGAGTTACAATAAAGAAAAAGAAAAAGAAAAATTTTTAAATAAATAAAATTTAAAAAATAATAAATAAGAAAATAAGAAAAAAATAAAATTGAAAAAATAATGAAAATAAAGTGTTAAGTTGTATTGAGTCGAGTCGAATTAAGTTGAATCATTCAAGGTAAAACTGGATAATGGTATGCGTTCAATTTAGTAAATTTTAAGTCATTAAAGGATCGGGCTTCATTAAAATACTTTTTAGTCCAGTCCGATATAAAATGGATTTTTATTTAACTTATATCTAGCTAAAATAGACTTAAGATTTATTAAATGGGTTATTAGGCTAAATCAAATTGGATTGAGTCAGCCCTGAAAAATAGAAAGCTAAAATTAATATAGGGTTTCTAGATAATGTTGAATCTTCAAAGAATCTAAATCGTATCTTTCGATTTGTTATCATATATTTCGTATCGAGAATTAGTTGAGATTAAATCTATATCTAAAAAGATACAAAAGATTTAGTTGTGTAGTTTATAAATAGGAATTTGGCGATGAAGTTTGACACATTTTTATACAACCCAACACCTAATCTCCCTTACAAGCCCATACGCCGACACCACTCCCCTGATACTATACTACATCGTTTGCACCCATCTACAATCACACAACACTCACTTACCGAAGTCAGGTCTCACACCTGTATGCTGCTACACACTAATACTCCTCATACACTCAGATACACAAGTATGTCACACCCTCACATACTTAGCACTCGATTACATCGCATATATACCTTCACACCATACGCCTACACATCACCATCTAAAACACATGCCTTGCTAACATCATGAATTACATGCCTACTGATTTGACACATTAACACAACACCTAACATGTAATCCGACACACCAACACAGACACATGCCATCATACATAATCCTACAAACGCTGCTCGATAAACTAATCTCACATATTCATCACTCGCTCACTCACGATACGCAATACCTACGTTTCACTAACACATACATATACATACGTAGATCGCTGTCATATTCACTTGCACGTTGTTGATCTTAAACACAACTACACACGCACGTTGCTAATCCCAAACACAGCTACATACGCATGTCACTCGATTACACTTGCAGCACGTTGTCCACTTCACAATCAGATTTTACTGCTATACTCGCATGATCAGATTCCACACTGAGCACATGAATGTAGTCCAGGTGATTACGACACAAATAATATGAGCATGCTGACCACACATGACTCGACCCGATTAGGTAATAAAAATTATTTTTTATTTAATTATTTATTTCATTTATTTAGTTAATTAATTTTACTAATTTATTTTCTTTAGCGTAGGTTTTTTATTATATATTTTAATTTTCATATTGTTCACTATATTTTTTCTTAGATAATTGTCATTTTTTTTATAATTTAGTTAAATCACATTTTTTAGCTGCAAATCGCATTTTTTGAAAAATTGTATATTTTTTCTTCGAAATTCGTATCTTCGGAGAAGATATGTAGCTTAGGGTATTTTGCATATAGTGTTTAGAAAAGGATTTTTTTACACATAGTGATTTTTTAAAAAATAAAAATAAAAAAATATATATAAATTAGGATTTTCAAAAAGATTTAATTAGTTAGGTTTTCTTAGATTTGTGAAATTAGATCTTTTAAGTTTTTTTTTTAAATAATAAATAGTTAAATAAACATAAATCTGTCTCGATTTTTAGTTCCTAAAAGAAATCTACCTTCTAAATCTTTTCTTAAAAAAACTACATTAGTTTGATCTCGACTAACGAGTACAAATAAAAAAAAATTCCTTTTCCTTCAAATATTTGTAATAAAAAATAATAGAAAATTCGTTTTAGTTATATTTTCCATATTTGTATATATCTTAGTATTTTTAGAGAAATATAAAAATAAAGCCCATCAATTTTTTTTTTTTTTACATGGTAACTTAGTATTAATAGGTTAACCTCCGAATTTAGTTTTTCTGATTACTTCTCTAAAATTACTTTTTAAGAAAATTCATAGATCAGTGACCAAATTAAGGTTTTTCCACCTAAAAATCCTAATTTAATTTTTATCAATTTAATCGGTTGGTGACTTCAATTTTTTTAAATATTTTTTTTTAAAAAAAAACATTTTTAAAGAAAAATGTTTCCTTAATTTAATATCAAGTAATTTATATTAACCGAACTAGATTTAATATAAGTTAAATTAAGGAAAAACGAAATAGAGCTCAACAATAAATTTTTATAATATTATAGATATATAGATTATATTACTTAGGATTGTTCGATTTTAGTAAAAATATTGTCGTTGGGTTCATACGGAGCTAACGATATGTATTGCTGGTTTTACTCCTAAAGATAACTTTGAATGAGTAATTTGAATTTCTAACAAAGTTATATGTATTCAAATAAATATTATCATATTATACGTATTTTATGTTATTAAACTACATTTTACATAATTTGTCAATATAACTGTATGATATGGATATTATCTAACATATCCCAATCGTCAAAATATTATTAAATATATTAAAAATATAATTTTTTTTATCAAATTTGACCAGTACACATATCAATAGTTTTTATTTAATTATTTACCTTATTTTAGCTTATTATTGCTAAAAATGAGTCCTAATTCATAACTTAAGCTATTTTACTACTTAAATTTATAATAAATAGCTCGTTTATATACTTAGTTTTGTGTTATCGATTTATCGTTTATATACTCAATATTACAATTTTATCCTTAAATTGTGTTTAATTATCCAAATATTCTCTTTTCACACATAATTATTTCCTATGTATCTTAACATCATTATAATTCACTAGTAGTCAATATGGGTCATTTTCATCAATTAATTTCATAAAACTTATTTATTCATATTTTTACCCTTATTCTAGCTATTTTTAGGGCTAAAAATTACAATAAATATTAAAAATATCCAAATAAAAAATCAAGCTACATAAAAATTATCTATATATCATGTATATTTTACACAAAAATTTTGAACTAGAAATAACATCATTTGATACATTTATCTTCAAAGTCAAAATTCAGGTGAATAATAACTATTTTAAGTAAGCATATTATATTATATATTCAAAATTACAAAAATAAAAATATCACACAATAGCATATCTAAAATAATTTAAATATAATTTTTTTCAAAATTTTCTGGGTAGATTGAGTATTTTTTAAAAATAGGTGAAGAATAGAGCAGAATTTTGATCAACCTGTTCTTGGGTGCTTCGATAGTTGGTGGTGGAAGGGGTGGTATTAGAAGGGCCAAATGCTAAGGGTTCTAGGTAGGGGAGGAAAGACTTTACAGCTCAATAAATGCTTTGTTTTTCCTATTTTTTCCCTATTTTTCCAATGATTTTTTCTAAATTTTTCTTTGAGTGTTTTTGGATCCTAAATAGGCGAATTGATGTTATAAGCCCCTTATATAGTTGTTTAGGTCGGCTTCCAATTACTGTGATTTACAAGACATTTTTTTTCTTATCCTATTGTAATTCCAAGTAGGAGGTATCTAAACATGGTGAAATTACTTTTGATTTAGCTTTGTTAAGTTAGTAGAAATAAGCCACAATGATTTCTATCATGTCCATCAATTTTGAAGGCTATTAGATAAACTTTAATGGTTATTTTGATTAAATACTAATATCATATATATTATATTAGTATTTAGTTATTTTATTAGTATACGAGTATATGTCCTACATATATATCACATATAACGTATAACATATAACTATACTCATATAATTTTGTTTCTAACATATCATTTATTTCTAAGATATATATTTCTCATTTATTTTTATGAATTCAATGCATATTATATATAATTATGTAATTTTGGGTTAATTTATGAGTATAATTACTATTTATACTAGGTATACTAATAAAAATACGTATATATTCATATAATAATTATACTATATTATCTCATTTTATAACTTAATTAACTTATCTTTAAGTTTTCGTTGTATTCTAAGTTCAATTTTAGGAGTTCTGAGTAATTTTGTATTATATTAAGTAATCATACTTTTAAGGGCAAATTTGGAAATTTTTATCATTATTTTCAAAATCTAGCTTCACTAAGTCATTTTGACTAACTTTTCTATTCTAGTCATAAAGTTTAGGCCTAATCGAATAATTTTTCCCTAAAGACCCTAAATCTAAGCTCGGTTATCCTAAATGTAAATTTTAAGAGCTCGCAATATTGAAGATAAATGATTTTATTGAGGGATTTGAAGAACATTGTAAACCTTACTACTTTAGATGATATTTAAATAACCAAAAGTGCTTCCCGATCATTTCTAAGGATCAACTAAACTAAAAACTTAAAGTTTGCATTTAAAAGTCAAACTTAATTTTTCAATTCAAAAGTTTTGAAAGTATTTGAAAACCCCAATACGAAAACAACGAAATTTAAATCATCTAAAACTTTAAACTCTAGGATGAGCTAGAGATACTTAAGTCTATTGAGATACTAAAGGAATAATTGGAAACTTGAATTTAACCAAAAATTTACTCGATTCTAGAAAACTATAATTTCCTTTAAGAACAAATCATAATATAAATTACTACAAGAGCCAAGCCCTACTTTCCCCCTTCACCATTTCTACACAAACACATACACACACATAAACATACAGAGCACAAAAGTGCTCTTTTGTTGCCTTTACTTTTAGCTTATGTAGGAAGCTATTTTTGACAACCTTATACGCTTCATCTAAGGAAACTTTGGAACACCCAAATATTCCCTCAAAAACCTAGGCTTTGGGAACTCAAGGAGCACACAAAAAGGAAGGGAAACAAGGAGCCAAAGTGGGTAACCCAGCTGCAAATACACTCTCCATTTCACTTGGAAAAAGTAAGCTCTTAACTTAAATACCCTTAGAATACCATGCCTAGGAGATTATACATGTTCATGAGGATGTTATTATGTACATAAGATAATATCTTAATTAGATTATAGCAAGTATTAAGCTTCATGAATTCACTTTATGAATGTTAGAATATGAGAATGCTAGATTTAGTTTCCTTGTAAAATACTTCACAATCACTTAAAGTAGAAGCTTATGACTTGAGAAAATCAAGAAACAACTGCATGAATAAATTGGAAGAATGCTGGATGGGGCAAGTTTGGAGTCTATTCTAGAGTTACTCTTACTTTTACTTAGCTTCACATGCTTAAAATTAGCTTTAGGTGAAGGAAAAATCACAACATAAAGCTTGGGTGTAGAAATCAACTCCCAAGGACCTAAAACAAAGTATGGCTCCTATAATAAGTGTCAGATCTATAAACTTCACTTAGTACTATGACAAAATAAACCTCACACTAAGAAGAAGTTAAGTTAGAATGAAAGTACAAGTAGTGTAAACTCTTCATTTCTCACTTGAACTTAAGGAATTGATGAATCAAGTAGAAAAACAAAGTTGGAAGCCACCCAAACTAAACTAACCAAATCTAAAACTAAGGAGGAATACACTTAAAAGACATAATAAACTAAAGTAAACAAAGTGAAAAGATCAAATGAGGTTAAAAAGTGTTGAGCCTGGTTTTTTCCCTCCCGATTCTTTCATAAATTAAGTCTTCTTTAAACTGACTAATGTTAAACCCTACCCATTTAATACTAACCTTCAACTAAGGTTTAAAGAAAACTATTTTTTTTTTCTACATCTTAAAAATGCTTTTAGAGTTGCCACTCGACTAGAGTCGGGAAAAAAGTTAAGTTATAACCAATTTGGGTAAATTGGTTATAACTTAGCTACTGGTTTTAACGAGAAAACCAATTTTTACAAAACGGTTTTCTAAAACGAGAGATCTGAATTTGGGAGTTATCATATTAAATCTTAAACGGGTACCATTTTTAGACTTTCCAATTTTAAATTTGCTTTTCAAATAATACACCTTTTTAGTTCCTAAACGGCTAATCATATTACATGTGCCCAAGTTAATTAATTTGATCAAATATTTACAAAGATGGAAAAATAAAACTTTCCATATTTTAATTTGTCTTGTACTTACGTACGAATGTCTACGTATCCAGTATTCAGGATCAGACTTTTATAGTTTGTTCATAAAAAAACATAATGGGTTGATTTGATTTTAGTTTAGTTTTGGAAAAATACCAGATTTACGTTTTTTACCCATTTTGATTTATTTAGAAAATTTTTTAAGGGTCCTAAATTGGTTTGATTTTTTAAAAATTTTAATAGGTCTTATTTTAAAAAGGGTCCGATTATTTTTGTTTATTTGAAAACTCACTTTTTCTAAATGTCAAAATGATTTTTTTATTATTTTTACTTTCCTTATTTAATTATTTTTTTATTTTCTTAATAAAACATACAAAAATAAATAAATATACTTCCTCCCCTTTTCCTTTCTTTTACTTTTTCCTTCTTTTTTTCTTCCCCTTTTTCTTCTTCTCTTTTTTTCTCATTCTTTTTTTCTTTTTCATTCATTTTTTTTATTCTTTTTACAATTGCATTTACAATAACAATAATAGTAATAATAAAACCAAATTAACTAAAAAATAAAACAATTAAATAAACATAACAAAACAAAAAAAGAAAAAAGGAAATCAAGAAAGGGTTGAATTTGTAGGAGTACACAGGTTAGGTCATTAAGTCTTGGTTTAGGTCGGAGTTCCTTCGATTCGGATCCGGATCACAATGAAGGTAAAGGTAGATAGTTGAGAAGGCTTGCTCGAGGCGATTTTAGGCTTAATTTCTTGCAGGAAAAAGAGTTTTCATGTGTATTCGATTAGGATTAGTGGGTTTGGAGGATTATCACAGCTTAGTGTAGACGTTTAGGTAGTGGTTGAGTTTGGGTGGCCGAAGTTAGAGAGAGCGATGTTAGATGAGGATGGTGACTCTTCGTGCATAGGTCTATGTTGAATTGAGGCTCATGAGTAGTCGAATGTTGGGTTTGGGTGGCGTACGTGGCTACCGTAGTGAGTAAGAGAGAATAGGTTCTTGGGTTGCAGTGTTGGGTTGATGGTTATTTCTACATTGGCTCGAGTAAAAGCAGTGGAGTGGTGGTGCATGCATCATGCTATGGCTAGTTGAGAGAAAGAGGGTAGAGTTAAGTGAAATGATGTGGGTGGTGCTAATCGGGTTGTGGTGGTTAAGAGAAGTCATAATGGCTAGGGCGTGGATCATGTGAACAAGTGCTATAGTGTTTGTGTGTAGTTGTGACTGTGCTGCCAATGAAGGGGGTTAACGGTAATGAGTGTACCGAGCGAGAGATCAAATCCCTGTATGTGTGTTCAAAAATGAAAGAAACCCCCCCCTCCCCCCACCCCCCCCCCCCCTCCCCAACTGTGTGTGTGTGTTTTTTTTAGTGAGAGAGAGAGAATTCCACCTTATGTGTGGTTTTTAGATTGGTCCGAAAGAGAGAGAGTCGATCGATAGATAGGGTCTGAGAGTGTGAGTAAAGGTCTATTCCCCATGGACCCCCTACGTGTGTGTATGTGTATCAATTCAAAATGAATCCACCCTACTCATTTGCATGTGTATGTGTATGGTTTATAAAGAATATGAGAAAGTAAAGGGAAGAAAAGGAAAGGGGAGAAGAAAATGGGGGAAAGAAATTTTGTTAATATGACTAATAGTAGAGTGCTACGTGTCATGGTCAGACATGGCCTAATGAGGCCTTAACATGTAGCAATACATAGAGCATGGAAAAAAGGAAAGATAAAAGGCTTATGCCTTTGCTAAGATTCGAACCCCTAACCTCCAGGTTAAACTTAATTCAATGCTCAAGTGTTTTACTGTCAAGTCGTTAGCTTATACCTTGTTTGCTTGTGCAATTAAATTGCACTTATGAATAAAGTTGGGCTGAGTTAGATTAAAATCTAAGCCTAAACCCAATGGTCCTTTCCTTATTTAAATTTAAAAAATATTTTTTTATTGAAACTATCTAAAAATTATTATCTTCTAAATCCTTTATGTTTCAATTTTTTCTATATTTTGTGACTTTTCAATTTCTTATATATTTTTCTAAGTTTTTGTATTTTTTCTAAATTTCTTATTTTTTTGTGCTTTTTCCTATTTTCCTATTTTTTTGTATTTTCCTAAATTTCATATTTTTAGGTTTCTTCTTTTTCTATTTTTTTTTTTTTGCATTTTTCCCTAAATCTCTTATTTTTGGGGTTTTCTTTAATTTCTTTTTTTATATATATATTTTTACTAATTTAAGACCCTTTAACCTATTTAAAAAATTTGAAAATTTAAAAAAAAGGGGGGAAATATAAGGTACCTACTATAAGATAAGGGTTCAAGGCTTAATACTCAGACCTAAAACACTTAAAATAAGCCAAAAACTTTTGGTTAGGCCTTCATGAAATTTCTAACCAACACCTTATCTCCTAATGAAAAGGTGTTTGAAGCCTATAGGAAGTCTACACAAAGTTCCTTAAGCCTAATAAAGTCACAAACATTGATTTGTAAAAAAAAAAAAAAAGAAGAAGAAGAAGAAGAAGAAGAAGCTCATTTTGACCACATAGCTCACTTAAGAATCCAAGGAAATTAAGATAATACCAAGATCATGAATAAGGGAGGAAAATTTAAACTTAATGGAAGTATTAAGTATAGAACAAAGTTCCAAGCCCAAGTCCAAGCCTAAGCCCAAATTACTACACAAAGTAACAAAAAACCCAACAACAATTTTAAGCCCAAAAGAAACTAAATTTAGAGGATGCTATTGTTCTAATTGTTAGACAAAAATGTGGGCCTCATCTCTAAAATCTAATTATACCACATGAATGTACACTCGAAAATGATGGAAATCGACTATGAGATTATAAGAATCGGATTTAAAATGAGAAAATTATGTGATTGAAGATTTAGTACCACTAGGAGAAATATAAGACTAAGTTAGAAGTATAACTTAAGGGATTTTAGGTTAGCCTTTTTGTTCCATTTCAAATTCTTATGATATCATATTTACGATATTTAGGAGACCCTACTATTGGAGACGACTTACCTCCAGACTACTACAACTGATCAGCTATGGTCGAGTAAGTGATTTCTAATGACTTCATGCTTGATTTTGTTTATAGTGTAAATGCACTTAAATTGTTAAATCAAACTTGAATGCATGTGGGATTTAGAAAATGTAGGTGTATGATATTGTGATTGAACTCCACACTTTGCTAATTAGATAATAAACAGAGTTATTTATGATGCTAGATATGTATTGTTGTTATGGAATACAATTGTCTAATCATAAGGAAAATCAGATTAAGTAATTATTCGATTAAGGAATTCAATGAGTTATGCATTTCTCATGTTTGCATCATAACTATACCGACTGCTATCTTACGTGGAATATAGGAAGGGACTCATAGGAGCAGGGGCTCCTAAGGAGATTAGGCAAAGCTTATGCTACTTATATATTGTTATTGAGTCTCTGTCCTAACTTTCAAGCTTACTAAGTACTAGGGGACGCTAACTGATAGCTAAGAGCCGTGTCTTGTGACTTCTATTTAGGGTGTATGATGTGGATTGCAAAGGCTACCATATTGCTAGACTTAGGAATTTGATTTTTGAAAAGGAATTTGTTTATGTTATATATATGTTTAAGTTGTTTGAGCACGTAGGTGTAGGTGGATTAAAAACCCAAGTGCTAGAACTCGGTTGATGGTTTGTGTCAGTAAATTATCTCCAACCCCAACTACAGGCGGTTAAATTATGAGTTACATGTAGCTCCTAGTTCATTACATGTATTGTTTGGTATTCTAAGTATTTCATGCATTCATATGATTCTGATTTAAATAAATTGTTTGTATAGAATGACAAAGGGATTATCTCATTAAGCATAAGCTTACACCCCGATATATTTCGTTTGACGTAAGGCTACCACTTTGTCAATCTGGGCCGTGGAATGCCCGAGATGAGTCTCATACCGGGATGGTGCTATAGAGAGTGAAAGAGGGAATCTATAGCATTGGCCAAGAATTGTTCATTTCTTCTAATTAGCATAATTCCATAGTTAGATAGACTTATATGGATTTAGTTTGTACTGAATATGTTCATCATGAAACTCTATGTTCCATGCTTTATTTTCTGTATTTTACATAATTAAGTAGTAAATTCAGTTAATACGCTTGATATTACTCGTCTACATGCCTAAGGGTAACACAGAGTAGAGGCAGCCTTATACGTTGTATAAAAGGCCCATGACAAACAAGGGGATTGATCATAGACCTTTGTATGGTGCATAGTGATCTATCATGACAATAATACTTTCCGGGTTGTGATAAACATGTATGATCTATAATATTTTTGTGGATTATATTAATAAGTCATGATCCTTGCATATTATTACCATGCGTCAGGAATGATAATATAACATGACTTTATTTCTTAAGATATGACAAATAATAATTACCATGATAATGCATAAGCTTATTTATTAGTTTCCAATAAGATGAAGTCCAAAACAAGGAAGTTTGCAAACATTGCAAACTCTTGTTCCTTTAATCAAGTAATGGTATATAAAGGTCTAGGGGAAAAGTACATTTTTAATCCTCTTAACAATAACTTAATTTTCTATTTGAGTTAGCATCCCTTTCTTTTTCTATTTGAGACCTTGACATTTTTAAAACTTTGCAAAAATTGGACTTCTATTAAACTTATTAAGTGTTCCATCAATCTATTAAATGTATTGTTGATAAGGAATTGTCCCTAGGACCTAAACTGACCTAAAATGAAGTATATCTGGCCTGTTTATCTACATTCAACTCCTTCTACACTACATTTCTAACCTTTAACAACCCAACTCTTAAGAGTCGATTAGCTTAGGGAGCTAATGATCTGAACACTTGCTTGAATGGTTAGGAGTAGGTTGAATCAAATAGGTCAGATTAGCCTCAATTAACTTTTTTTAAAAATTAACTTTTTTAGAAAATTTTACCAGAAAATTTGAATTTAGGGACTAATATGTTAAGACCAAGTTATCATGTAAAAAAAAAGTTAATGAGCTTTTATTTTTTATAATTTTTATAAAGATGCTAACATATGCAACAATATACAACCCAAACACCACCCTTGATGAACAAAATGTCTTGCATTGATAATTTAGAGAATCACTAGTTAGTGAACCAACTTATTGAAAACTAACCCCTATCCAGGGAAACACTTAAGCAATGCTTAGAGCGCTCAAAGCACTTGCTTGAGGAATTTGTTACCTAAAACAACTTGCTCTGTACTCACCTTGAAGAGGCCGAGAGGCGTAGCGCTCAGACCCATCCGCTTAAGGATTTTGATGTTTACATTAGGTAAAATAACCAACAGCAGTAGCAGGAAAATGGCAAGGATCAACAACTTGATCCTCCAGTGTAAGAGTAGCCAGCGTGGTCTAAAAGTACCTATAATCGCAACCTTGTTGGCAATGAGCAGGTAGTTAAATCCCCTGAAGCACCGACATACTCTGTAGCACTAAGTTTATCTGAAAGATAATGCTAATCTCAACGAGCTCCGTATGATCATGAGGAAGCTCTCTGAGCAACAAGGGAGCAAAGTAGCTAACGATACTAAGCTAATAACTAGTAACAAAACCCCTCCCCTTTATTAGGGGTGTCCAAGATGAAGTGTTGCCTTATAATAGCAAGCTTCCTACCCTAGACTAATATGATAGCATTGGTGATCCCAATGATCACCTCCTCCACTTCCATACCCTTATAAACCTTCATGATTATAAGGATGTTATTACGTGCAAAGCTTTCCCCAGTACATTGAAGAAAGAAGCTTAGAATTAGTTTAACCACTTGCCTGAGAACTCCATCAACTCCTTTAACGAGCTGGTATAGAGGTTTAGCCTCCACTTCAGGGCTAGTAAGCTTACGTCTAAGGACACTTCGTCCTTATACCTAATAAGGTTGAGCGAAGGCGAGGCTCTGTGTGAACACCTGGCCCAGTTTAATAATGCCGTAGTTGAGATCCATCAACTGGACAAAGGATTAGCAATGCATGCTGCATAACTTGGCATATGACTTTCAGGAGACTTCTTCTGATCGTTTGTGAAGAGTAAGCCAAAGACCCTAGCTAAATTTTGGAATAAGGTCTAGAAGTACATGGGCTAAGAGGATAATATTCGCGCTAGGCATAACGCTAACCGTGAGAGATTGGGTAGAAAGAAGGATAAGGAGAGATTGCCTGTAAAAGATTGCTTCGGTAGTAGGGTACCAAGTAGAGTCGAGGGGGAAGACTTGAGCAGTAAGAAGTGCTAAGCTGAGTAAAGAAAAACCCACTTCGCCCACCCATCTATATATAGCACACCCTTGTGAACTAGTCCATTACCTAAGTCTATTCCAAGGTATAGAACAAAGGTTTGCTACAAAAATCCCTTCGGATGAAGGGAAACCCCCATCGTCAGAACTCAGACAAGTATTACCAGTTCCACGATGACTACGACCACACCACCGATGAATGTTTCCAGTTGAAGAATGCAATTGAGAATGCTATTCAATTGGGGCTTCTTTGGTGAATACATGGCCTAGCGAAGGAACAATGATCATTCTGATGACCATGAGATAAGGCGCCTTAAAGGCGGTGGATTAAGGGCACCCAAGTAGAGCAAAATGAAGACTAAAGCAATGACCAAGCCCCCAACGACATCATCAGCATAATTGTTTGGGGGCCATACTTAAGGAGTCGGCTAAGCACCAGTAGCTTAGCTAATGCCTCGTTCAAGGTGCTGGCTGTTAGAGAAAAGAGACAGAAGATTGACACTTCAATCTCTTTCTCAGATGAAGAACTAGACAGGGTAGGTACCTCTCATCAAGATGCCATTGTTATGAGGGACAAGATTACAAATTTCGAGGTCCTTAAGATTATGGTGGATATTTGAAGCTCCATTGACATTCTCTTTGTTGAGTCTGGTTTTTCACCCTTTCGATTTTTTATAAAATTAGGTCTTTTTTAAATAAACTAGTATTAAACCTTACCTATTTAATACTGGCCCTCAATTGCCACCCGACTGGAGTTGGAAAAAACAATTAAGTTATAACTAATTGGATGGATTGGCTATAACTTAGCTACTAGTCTAACAAGAAAAACCAATTTTGTAAAACAGTTTTTGAAAACCAAAGATTGAGGTCTGGGGGTTAGGAATTTTAAACTCTTACGAATACCATTGACTTTCCAAAATTAGAATTAAACCTAAAAATCACTTTTTAATTTTGAAAGACAAAAGTTGGTTATTTATAACGGGATAAAAAATAATCTAAACTAAAGAAAAAGGGAAATTAGGTTTTTCTAATTTTTATCATCGCCCTATAGGTGCATATGTACTAACTATATGAGATTAGACATACGTAGTTTTCTTAATGAAAACTTTAGTAGGTTAAATTAATTTTAAATGTGAAAACATGTCAAATTTACATTTTTAGTTCAATACGGGTTATTTGAGGAAAATTCTAAAAGACGAAAGTCCTAAATTGAAATTTTCATTTTTGGAAAATCTAAAAAGGGCCCTAATTTGAGAAGTGGTTGATTTATTATATATATATATATTATTTTTCCAGGAAAATCAAAATCTCTAAGTAATAAAAACAATTATATAGTCTTCTTTTATTTATTTTTTTCTTTATCCTATTTCATCACTTAATTTATTTATTACTTATTATATCTTAATTATTTTTATTAAACTAATAAAATAAAATAAAATTAATTTTCCCTTTTTTTTCTTCTTTTTCTTATTCTTCTTTTTTATTACATTTACATAAGTGAAACAAATAGTTAAATAAATAAACAAAACCAAAAGAAAAAACAAAAAGAAAATAAGCTTCAGATAGATGTTGTTAGATGCATGGGTCGAACTTGGGTCGGTTGGGTTAGAGCGGTCGAATTAGATCCAGGTCGTCAAGTCGGTTCAAGTTGCTAGTACAGATTCGGGTCAGGTTACGACTGGAAGGAAAGAAATAGCACACGATGGATAATCTTCAAGCGTTTCCAACCACCTAAACGATGGGAAAAGGGGGGTTAATGAGTATTTTATTGGGTTTATGGGAGGTTAGTGAAGTGTCGAGACCAGTGGAGCTCGAGTTAGTGACTTTCGGAAGTTGGCCATAGGTGGCGATGGTGGTTCAATAATGTAGAGGTTGTTAAGTATGATTGGTTGGTTGGGGCATGGATTTTGGGGCATGGGGAGTTCGATTGTATGGCTAGTTTAGGTTGAAGATGGTTAAGGGTGGTGGTTCGAGGAGAAAGAGAGGTAACGGTTAGGGTTTGATGGAGGGTGGCTCGAAGAAGCTGCTAAGGGCTACGGCAGCAGTTGAAAGAGGTTGGATTAGAGAGCTTAAGCGAAGGGAAGCTTGGCTGTAGTGGTGGTTAGGCTCGAGTTGGATGGAGAGAGAGAATTGAAGAGGGAGAGTACATATTAGAGAGAAAAACAGCCGCGAGAGAGAGAGAGCTTGGGAGCAGCTTGTGAATTGTTTTGTATGTATGTGTGTACTCCCCAAACCCCCTTTTATACATAAATCGATCCTAGAAACAAAGGAAAGTTCGAATTTGATTTAATGAAGAATGCCCAAAAAATCAGTTTTTTTTTTCCCGATTTTTAGAGCTCAAATTGAATTTGTTTATGACCAAATCTAGACGCATTATTGTGTTTGATTCAAAGTAGGTCATGTATTCAATAAGATTAAGGAAAAGAACTACATGAGTGTGTGCAAAATTAATGTGGAAATTGAGGTTGAAGTAAGGGAGTTGAGTGTTCTTAAGCCGAGAAAAAGGAGGAAAATCTGGAGGGAAAAGGGGGAAAGAGAGGAAAAGTGCTAACGTGGCATCACATCAGCCATACCGACCACTCTTGACCTACTACGTGTCATTTCGTGACACATGGCATGCCACGTGGCACCTGCTAGCAAGGCCATCCAACTTGACGCTACCATGTGTCAAGACACATAGCACAATCAGATCTTAATACGTGGTAATATGCTAGTTAACAAAAAACAAAATAATTCTACTTGCCTTTGCTAAGATTTAAACCCAAAACCTCACACTCAATACCCAAACCCAGTCCATGTGCCTAACCAATAGGCCATTAGCTTATGCCTTATCAATATGTGCAAGTAAATTGCATATATGGACCTGGTTAGCTTAGGCTAGATTTAAATTTAAATCTAGATTCAATGGCTCAATTTCTAAATCTAATTAAAAAAATAAAAAATCTACCCTAATAAAAAGTTATTTTCTAAAATCTTTTTTTTTTCAATTTTCTAACTTTTTTTCCAAATTTTCCTGTTTTCTAAATTTCTTAATTTTTGTGTTTTTTATCCAAATTTCATGTTTTTTATGCTTTTTTTCCCTAAACTTCATATTTTTTGGATTTTCTTATTTTTCTATTTTTTGTACATTTCCTAATTTAAGGCCTATGGAGAAAACAATTGTCCCTTTTGGTGATGAAATTTGAATAAAACATTGTCACAAAAACAAAGAGATACTATTTTTGCCCTTAAGATGACTCTAAAACAACTATAGCTATCCCAAAATTGCTTTAGATGAGGAAATGAAACCTAATCGTACCTTTCTAGGCTCATTAACCTAGGTGAGAGTGTCTCTAAGGGACAAACAATCTAGTGCTAGAGTTGATCTAAAACTAGGTCGTGCCTCACTAACTTAGGTAGGAGTGTCTCTCGAGGATTAGTAACCCTAAAATGGGATCCATCTAAAACCTAGTTATACCTTACTAGGTTCACTAACTTAGGCGAAAGTGTCTCTCGAGGACTAGCAACCCCAAAATGAGATTGATCTAAAATTTGGTCGTGCATCACCAGGCTTACTAACCTAAGTGGAAGTATCTCTTAAGGACAAGCGACCCTAATGTAGGATTGATCTAAACCTAGTCGTGCCTCATTAAGTCACTAACCTAGACAAGAGTGTCTTTCAAGGAATAGCAACCCTAATCTAGGATTGATCTAAAACCCGGTTGTATCTCACAAGGCTCACTAACCTAGGCAGAAGCATCTCTTGGGGATTAGAAATCCTAATTTGGGATCGATCTAAAACCTAGTCGTACCTCACTAGACTCACTAACCTAGGTAGAAGCGTCTCTCGAGGACAAGTAACCTTAATGTGGGATCGATCTAAAACCTAGTCGTACCTCATAAGGCTCACTAACCTAGGTAGGAGTGTCTCTCAAGGACTAGCAACCCTAAAATAGGATCGATCTAAAACCTGTTTGTGCCTTACTAGGCTCACTAACTTAAGCGAGAGCGTCTCTCAGGGACTAGCAACCCTAATATGGGATCGATCTAAAACTTAATCATGCTTCATTAGGCTCACTAATTTAAGCGGAAGCATCTTTCGAGGATTAACAACCTTAATGTGAGATCGATCTAAAACCCAGTCATGTCTCATTAAGCTCACTAACCTAGGTGGGAGCGTCTCTCGGGGACTAGCAACCCTAATTTGGGATCGATCTAAAACCTAGTCGTGCCTCATTAGGCTCACTAACCTAGGTAAGAGTGTCTCTCGAGGATTAGCAACCCTAATGTGAGATCAATTTAAAACCTGATCTGCCTCACTAAGCTTATTAACCTAAGCAGAAGCGTCTCTTAGGGACTAGCAACCCTAATGTGGAATTGATCTAAAACCTAGTCGTACCTCATAAGGCTCACTAACTTAGGTAAGAATGTCTCTTAAGGACTAGCAGCCCTAAACTGGGATCGATCTAAAACCTAGTTGTACCTCATAAGGCTCACTAACTTAGGTAAGAATGTCTCTTAGGGACTAACAACCCTAAATTGGGATCGATCTAAAACCTAGTTGTGCCTCACCAGGCTCACTAACTTAGGTAGGAGCATCTCTCGGAGACTAACAACTCTAAACTTAGTGTTAAAAAAGGAACTGATGAGGAAAAGTGCCCTACGGGACTTGGTGAACAAAAGGGAAATACCCTATAGGCTCACTCGAGAGAAACTTGGTGATTGGAAGTGCCCTGTAGATTTGTTAAGAGAATACTTATCGAAAGGAAGTGCCCTATGAACCTACTTGAGAAAAATTTGGTGAATTGAGTGGAAGTGCCCTATGGGTTTGCTTGAAACAGCAATGCCTCACTAGCTAATCACTTGGATGTAAAAGGTGAAGGTCTTATGGGTTAGACTAACGAGACGATGAAGTGAAGTGCCATTTAGACTCGCTAAGAGAAACTTCGTGAACAGTGGGGCCCAATGGGCAAGCCTAAAGAAATCAAGCGTCTTATGAACTCGCTACAAGATCTTTGCAAAAAGAAGCACCCTATAGGCCTATTAAAAGAACTCAATGAACTGAGGGACCTATGAGCACACATAAGAGAAGCTTAGTGAATGCCTCATGGGCTTGTTAAGAAAATCTTTGTGAACAAAGAATCCCAATGGGCTCACCTAAAGAAATTAAGCATCCTATGAGCTCACTACAAGATTTTTGGAAAAAAGAAGTGCTTTATGGGCTTGTTAAAAGAACTTAGTGAAATGAAGAGCCCTATGGGTACACTAAAGGTAATTGAGGAACAGAGGCATCCTATGGGTTTGCTAAAGACCTTAAAGAGAGTTGAATGGATGGAAAATTGGGATAGCCCATTGGAGAGTTGGTTAGGATAAAAACTTATCCAAAAACACTACTTGATTTTTGAGGAAACTATTTACAAAAAAAAAAAAAAAAAAAAACCCTTTTGGTGGAAACCATTTATGTTGAAAAAGACGTGAGGTATAATTTCCCTTATTTTGGGAAGAGTGAGAAAAACCCGGACTCTTAACCCCTTTTTTTGGGTAGAATGGATTGAAATCTTAGCTACCTAGGTCGACATGGACTTAAAATAAAGATACTTTCTCTCTCTTTTGCCTTTTCTTCTTCTTTTTATTATTTTTTTATTTTTATTACCTCTTTTTCTTTTTCCTTTTCTTTTTTTAATTTGCTAACAGGTAAAGAACCCTTCGTTAATAATCACATAGGGCCTCTTATGTTCCCCCTAACTTGGATGCTGAGCCATTTGGTAGGGCCCTGTGATCATAAACGTCCTTAAAAGTTAACTTATGATTAGTTTAGTCGAAGAGGATTTCCTTGTAAACTCTCAGCCCATATTACACTCTTGATTATAGTCTTAAAATTATAGTCCATTTTTCATATGATACGCCTTGATCAATCTATTAAGTCTTTTTCGGTTTATCAATATAAATTTAGGCTTTTGGAAATAAATATTAATCCTAAGCGTATAAGTTGAGAACCTTAGGAACAATTAGAAATATACTTATCCCAGTTTCAAAAACAAATTTTATTAAAGATAAATTGTCTTTAAAGATTGGGAGAGCTTTTACTTGTATAAAGGTGGTATTACGGGTAGGAAGGCCAAGTGTAAGAGAGGCTTCAAAGTGGATGTAGAGATTTTGGATTTTTGAGGTTGCACCGTAATTCAAGACTTTGCATCTTTAGGGCTATTTAGGTTTTGACTTTTGATTTGACTACCCCTACTAAGATATGATATGACTTTCACTTGGCTCTTAGCTTATACTTGAGCCCAATGTTCCAACCTCTTTTTCTCATCTTTTCCTTTTTCTATTTTGTTATTACTTTGCCCCATTATTCTTTTGTTGTTCTTTCTTCTTCTTTTAGCCCAAGCTAAGTTTTTTTCCTTTTAAGTGATTTAGGGTCCTATATTCATTAATTGCTATTGTATGGGCTCGAGTGAGGTAAGTAAAAGCTTAAGATGTTTAAAAAGGATGTAGTTCTTCCTTATTTCATAACTTATCAGAAATAAAATTTGCTTCTGAATTTAAAATTACTGAAACAAGTACAAACTAATTTTAATTCCTTTCTCCTTGTCAATGACCCTAACCTTCGAATTTCCTGATCTTCAACAGGGTTTAAATTTGAAAAATTCTTCAAATAGGTCCAACGGAGTAAACAAGAGATGATTGTGTTTAGCATTTGAGAAATGAATACCTAATTTCATCTTAATCTACGCATCACATTTAAAGTGGACCACCTTTAAGGAATGAGTCCAAAGTATCCTCACCTTTGTGTCACTCAACCTCTCAAAGTGTTTTAGGTTAGTGTATGGAAAATAGTTTGCCTCTTTTTATTCTAAACCTTTTTAAAAGTGAGTTACCAATGTATTAAGGTGGAATTTATTTGCCCAAATAACATTGCAATCATTTCATTGAAAAAGGCACTTGTATTATTCCAGCTATTATAAACTTTATTGAAAATAACTTTCTTCACCCCTAACTCAAAAAGCACCCAATTGCTTGAAACAACCTGTAAACTTATCAGAAGGCATTAGTAAGCTCAAAAGAAATGGAGCTCTAATCGACTTAGTTAAACTATCCTCATGACTTAAAGGAGGAAAGTCTTGTTGGAGCTTTGGCTGAATGACTTTTGCATCAATCAGGTCTTGAATCTTGTTCTTTAATCTCCAGCATTTTCCAGTGGAGTACCTCTTTTGACCCATATCATAGCCGCATCTTGCTTTTGGGTTAAAGCTGCGTGGTCTGTAATTTGGATTAGGGGCTTCATAAGGTATAACCCTCATTGCTTTCAAATGATAGAAGAGTTAGGTGATTGATATCTTCAGTTGAGTGAATTGTCTCCTCTAAGTCCCTTGGGTTTGTTCTTTCTCACTTCTCCTTAGCTCCTTCCTTAGGCCTCTTTCGTCACTTGGGCTTACTAACATTTTATCAGTACTAAACATTGGTTGTTGGAATCTTCTAAGCATAGGGCCCATTGTTGTTTCTAGATCTGTAATGCTCTTTTGTATTATCGCTACCTTTTCTTCTATATTCAAGAGTCTCCTTTCCAGGTTCAAATCTTGGGATATTTAGAGAGTGGTAATTATTGGGAACAAAACTTGCCATTGTTGGGCAATCTGATGTATCATTCTTTCTAAGGAAGTGAGTCTATCGTTAGCCATATGAACCTGGTCAGAAGAATTCTTTACCTGTTAGCAACTTTTCTTTTCTTATCATTTCCTTTTTTTTTAGAGAGAGAGATAAAGCTCTATTTTATAGAAACCAAATAAAAATGATGGATTTTTTTTATTTTTTTGGTTTTTTTATTGCACTTCCTTGAGTGAGGGAGAATGAAAAATTATATTAAAGGATTGTTTACAAAGAAGGAAAGAACAAAGGATGACTAAAAGAGAGAAGCAAAAATTATTTTGGAAAGATAATAGTACATGAACTCAAAGTCCTTCAACTACATCTAAACTTTCCAATTTAACTCTCATAGTTAGGCTTTAATCTTGTCCAGCATTTCTAAAGCCCAATTCATGGTCCTCTCACTTTTTTCAACTTGAGCTAACAAGGCCCTATTAGAGGCCTCAGCACGCCTAGCCCTCTGCTTCCAATAGGTAGCTTCAACTTGTAACAGCTGCTCATGGATTCCTAGGGCAATTGGAAAACTTTTATTATCCTCTCATTGGTTACTTGCCATTTTTAGTTCTACATATTTCATAGACAATAATTAATCATTAATGTAGAAAAAGAAAGTGCATGGAAATATGTAGGTGTTAGAATTGTTTGGGCTAATACATTACCCCTTTAAGTGGAAATCCTACTGTTATTTTCATAAAAAATCTTAAACTATTAGTAGGGTTACAATTTCTTAAGGGTATTGTATTAACTCAAGCTTGGAGGGGAATATATGCAATTAGGGTAGGTTTTGAAAAGGTCCTACACAATGGCCCCTCTCCTAAGGTCCTAAGACGGCATGGGTTTAACAACATCTACCTTGCATCTTTGATGCAACAGATGATCCCCTATATCCTTATGCGTGTGATACAAAAGTTGAGAGTGAACTCTAAGAGAAGTTTTAGGTTTGTCTTTTCTTTTTCTATTTTGCAACAATACCGCCCTATTAGCTATTTGCCAAAGCCTGAAGAATGTATGCAAGAAGGGTAGGTTTTAAAAGTCCTTAAACTCTATGACCTTACGCATTTATAAAAAAAAGGGTTCCTTAGTCACATCGAAATTTAAGTGAGGTAGCCTAATTGACCTCGAACGATAGTTGCCTTACTATGCCCGAAACTTATATAATGACTCTCCATCATAAGGTTCTAAGACGGCCCGAGTTCGACCGTATCTATTATGTGTTCATAGTACAAGAAATAAATCCATCCACCCCATCCCCTCCCCCCCTCCCCAATAAAATAAATAAAACTAAACTTGCAAAAACGTTAGTAAAGTCATGATAAAAAAAAAAAAGAATGAATAAGTACATAAGCTGCAATAAGGTGATTTTTAAAGTTTAATTTTAATTTTGGAAAGTTGAATGATTAACTCTCTTAATAGTCCCCAGTGGAGTCGCCACGCTGTCAAGTCTAGTTTTTCACCCTCCTAGTTTTTTTTATAAAATTAGGTTTCTTTAAACCGACTAATATTAAACCCTACTTGTTTAATACTGGACTTCAACTCGGGTTTAAAGAAAATTGTTTCTTTTTATTTTAACTACAACTTTAGAGTCACCACCCGATTGAAGTTGGGAAAAACAGTTAAGTTATAACCAATTCGGATGGGTTATAACTTAGCTACTAGTCTAACAAGAAAAATCAATTTTGTAAAATGATTTTTGAAAACCAAAGATTCAGGTCCGGGAGTTAGGAATTTTAAACCCTTAAAAATCACCTTTTAATTTTGACAGACAAAACTTGGTTATTTATAACTAGATAAAAAAAAAATCTAAACTAAAGAAAATGGGAAATCAAGTTTTTTTAATTTTTATCGTCGCTCCATAGATGCCTATGTACCTGCTATTTAGAATCAGATATACGTAGTTCTTTTAATGAAAACTTTAGTGGGTTAAATTAATTTTCATTGTAAAAACATGTTGAATTTACATTTTTATTTTAATTCGATTTATTTGAGGAAAATTCTAAAAAATGAAAGTCTTAAATTGAAATTTTCATTTTTGGAAAATCTAAAAAAGGCCCTAATTTGAGAAATTGTTTATTGATTTTTTACATATATATATTTTTATTATCCTAGAAAATCAAATTTTCTAAGTGATAAAAACAATTATTTAGTCTTATTTTATTTATTTTTCCTTATTTATTTTTTTCTTTATCTTATTTCATCACTTAATTTATTTGTTACTTATTATATCTTATTTATTTTTATTAAACTAATAAAATAAAATAAAATTATTTTTTTCCTTTTTTTTTCTATTTCTTTTTCTTCTTCTTTTTTATTACATTTACATAAGTAAGTAAAAAAAATAATTAAATAAATAAACAAAACAAAAAAAAAGCTTCGGATGGATGCACGAGTCGAACCTGGGTCGATCTGGTCAGATTCAGATCGTCGACTTCAGTTCGAGTCGCTGGCACAAATCTAGGTCGAGTCGTAGATGGAAGGAAAGCACCAATATGCAATAAAGAAGCTCCAGGTGTTTCCGACTACCTAAATGACCAGGAAAAGGGGCTTTAGTGTGTATTTTATTACGTTTATGGGGGGTAAGCAAAATGCCAAGACTAATGGAGCTCGAGTTGGTGGTTTTCGGAAGTTGGTCGTGGGTGGCGGTAGTGGTTCAACCGTGTAGGGGTTGCTAGGTGTGATTGGTTGGTTGGGGTAGGGATTTTAGAGTATAGGGAGTTCGATTGTATGGCTAATTTGGGTCGAAGATGGCTATGGGTGGTGGTTCAAGGAGAAAGAGGGGCGACAGTTAAGGTTTGATGGAGGGTGGCTCAAGCAAGCTGTTAAGGGCTACAACGACGGTTGAAAGAGGTTGGATTAGAGAGCCTGAGCTAAGGGGAGCTCGACCGTAGTGGTGGATGGGCTCGAATTGGAGTGGAGAGATAGAATCAAAGAGGAACAGTGCGGGTTAGAGAGAGAAACAGCTACGAGAGACAGAGGGCTTGGGAGTTGCTTGTAAATTGTTCTGTATGTTTGTGTGTACTCCCTGAAGCCCCTTTTATACACGAATCAATCCTAGAAACAAAGAAAAGTTTCAATCGGATTTAATGAAGAATGCCTACAAAATCTTTTTTTTTTTTCTAATATTTGGAGCTCAAATTGAATTAGTTTTTAACTGAATTTGGACATGTTATTGTGTTTGATTCAATATAGGTCATGTATTCAACAAGATTAAGGCAAAAAACTACATGAGTGTATGCAAAATTAGTACTGAAATTAGGGCTGAAGTGAGGGGGTTAAGTGTTCTTGAGTTGAGAAAAAGGTGGAAAATTGGGAGAAAATGGGGGAAAAAGAGGGAAAGTATTGACATGGCGTTACGTCAGCCGCATTGACCATACCTGACCTGCCATGTGTCATCTTATGACGCATGGCAGCTGACGTGGCACGCTACGTAGATACTACGTAGTGCCCATCAGCAAGGGCATCCAACCTGACGTTGCCATGTATTAGGACACATGGCACAATCAAATCCTGACATGTGGTAATGTACTAGTTAACAAAAAATAAAAAAAGCCTCCCTACCTTTGCCAAGATTCAAACCTAAGACCTCATACTCAATATCCAAACCTAATCCATGTGCTTAACCAATAGGCTGTTAGTTTATGCCTTACCCATATGTGTAATTCAATTACACATATGAACTCAATCAACTTAGGCTAGATTTAAATCTAAGCTCAAGTTCAATGGCAACCTAATTTCTAAATCTAATTAAAAAATAAAAAATCCACCTTACTAAAAAGTTATTTTCTAAAATCTTTTATTTTCTTCTAATTTTTTGCAATTTTTCAATTTTCTAACTTTTTTTCCAAACTTTCCTATTTTCTAAATTTCTCAATTTTTGTGTTTTTTTATCCAAATTTCATATTTTTTTAATGCTTTTCTTATTTTTTCTTATTTTTTTGTATTTTTTCCTATACTTCATATTTTTAAGGTTTTCTTATTTTTGTATTTTTTGTACTTTCCCTAATTTAAGGACTATTGAGAAAAGGAAGGAAAACAATAAAAATAAAAATAAATGGTGCAAAAATTAGGTGTTTATACTCTTCCTACACATGTACAGAAGGATGAGGAGTAAGTTGCTTGTTAAGATGAAGCCTTACTACCATAATTTTATTGGCTTCAATGGGAGCACTGTCCGAGCCAAGAGAATCATTGCCTTGGATATGGAACTTAGTAATGACAATAATGTCATGCAACAACCAGTGGAGTTCATCATGATCAACTGCCCATCCCCCTACAATGCTCTCTTGGGACAACTAAGCTTAAGTGCATTTGGGTTCTCACTTCATTCGTCCACTTGATGGCCAAATTCCTAACCCTTATTAGAGTAGAAATTTGCATATGTTACCAAAAGCGAGAGAGAGAGCTCTTGTGGCCACTAAAGCAAACGAGGTCTTCACTCTAGAAATTTGCTTGCAGGAGAAGTCAGCTGAGATAGGTGAGCCAAGCTAAAAAACAGAAGAGACGTAGGTTAGTAACTTTCCCAACCAAACTACTAAGGTCAGGATCGAAACCCCTTCTAAGGTAAAGGAAGAAATAGTTGTCCTCCTACAGGCCAACTTGGATAGGTTTGCTTAGTTCACATTAGACATGCCTGGTATCTCCCCAAACTTGGCAACCCATAACCTCAACATCAACTGCACCATACGACTTGTTAAAAAGAAAAGGAGACACTTTGCGCCAAAGATTGAGGCTACAATAGAGGAAGAAGTGCAAAAGCTGATTAAGGCTGGCTTCGTTAGAGAGAAGAAGTATTTAACTTGGCTGGCAAACATCATGCTTGTCAAGAAGAAGTCCAAGAAGTGATGCATATGGGTCGAATACAAAGACCTCAAAAAAGCCTGCCTAAACGATTGCTACCCTCTCTCTAGAATCAACTAATTAGTTGACTCTACATCAGGACATGCCTTATTAAGCTTCATGGAAATCTCTTCAAGTTACAATCAGATAAAGATGGGCCCAAAAGATGAAGTTCATACCTCCTTTTTCACCAAATTTAGCACATACTATTACATAGTCATGCCCTTCGGTCTTAAAAATGCTAAGGCAACGTATTTGTAAGCCGCACAATTAGGTGCTCAAGGTTCGATCCGTAAAATTTAGAGTGGTCAGGTAAGTTATTTAATTGAGCCCAAATTTTATGACGAAATTAGGAATATTAGTAAAATTTAGATTTAGGAAAATAAATAATGAAATAATTAATTATTATAATATTGAATTATATGTATATTACTTGTTATTTATTAGAAACGTATAAAACGAGTTTTGATAATTAATAAATCGATAAATTTAAATTATATACACATTAAAAATCATAAAATTACTTGTTATTTTTACCATATGTGTATTTATGTTTAGGTAAAAATACGTAAAATTTCTTAAAATACCTTTAATATATTAAAATAATACTAATTAATTAAAAAAATTCATAAAAAAATTAAAGAAAAAGATGGAAAACTGAGGAAAAGTCTAGAATAAGGACATAGCATGCTGGGATTTAAAGGAAAAATAAAAACCAATAAAAAGTGAAAAAGGAAGAGAAAAGGGTCATGTGACACTTAGAAAATTAAAGAAAAACCCTAACTACCTCTATAAATTCAGCAACCCTCCATCAAAACTCATTTTGGTCAGTTTAGCATAAAAAATAAAAATTAAAAATAAGGAGAGGAGAGAAGAGAGGAAAAAATAATTTTAGAAAAATTAAACAAAATTGTGTGCAATTAGGACTTATAAAAGAAACCTACATTTGATGACCACTCGGAAAGGAATAGCCGCCACCACCACCAAACAGTAGACCCTATGCTTGGATCTTCTGACAAGGGTAGAGCCACCACTAGTGGCTGCAATCCCTTAAACTAGTGAGTTTCAATTTCCCTTGTGAATTTGCTTAATTTCTTTAAAATATAAAATATATTTGGAAAATTATGAAATTTGATATTTTAGGATATTTTAGTATTTAGATTTAGGGAAAAATGCCAATTCGATAAATTTAGGCCTTAGGATATACTCCTCTTAAGAAATGACTAAACTCGAGTTAGTTTTCGGTTTAAATTTAAATAACCTTAATAATGTAGTTTTAATTTCAAAATTTTTGTCTAGACTATTTAGGATATATATTACAGAGCTATGAAGATTTTTTCTTAAATTTAATTTTCTAAACTTTTACTTAATTTTTAGGCCCTAAAATTATGTATAAAAGGCAATATTTGAGCTTAATTTTGTAATTTAATATTAATTTAGTGAAAATTTTGATTTAGTATGTAATTAAGTGTTTTAGGATGTTAATTGTTGATGTAGTATGATATTGATAGTATTTGGAGTGTTAGAAGTATGCATTATGTGATTAATAATAGGTAAAATTGTATAATTAAGCTAATTTTATGATTTGGGATTAATTAAGTATAAATTCTGATCTAGAGAACAATTAAGCATTTTGATATAATATTGGTGGTGAAAAATGATTATGTAATGTTAGAAGTATTAGATAGATGATACAAGTATATAATATGTGATAATACATAATATGTGTATATGAAAATTAAATAGGTAGAAAATATGAGGTAAAAAGTTAAGGTATTATAATATTATGGTGTGCCTAGGAGCTCAATTATCATTAGGAATTACTAAAGCATAATTGAACTAAAATGGGTCCTTCAAGATATCGAAGAAAATTAGAGGGAAACGGTCCACAATCAAACAAGAGTAGCTAACGTAAAGTTACTCAGAGAATGTAACTCACCAACAAACACAATATAACTTGCTACCTCACTTGATATGACGTACAAGTTGATGTGAAGATCTACCTATCACTAATCTTGAGCTACTTGGCAAGATTAGATAAGAGTGTAAAGGGTATTGACTTAGAGAAGGTTATCTCACAACAACGGAGTATTCAGTATTAATATGTAAGTTACTTTTGGCTTATAAGAGAAAATGACTATTTATAATAAGTCCCTAGGGCAGCATTACAAATAAAGAAATTACAAGAAAGTACTTACAAAAAGGGAATTCCTAGTACACATGAAAAGAGTAAAAAGGACAACAAACCAAAAATGAAAAAGTAATTAAATATTAGAAGAAGTGGATAGCTGGCAGTACAGTATTGATCCTGTACGAATATTCTCTAAGCACAGCAAGCGGGCAGGGTCAAAATGTTGCAACACTAAATGGGCTGGGATGAGAGAGATGGTGGTATGCCGAGAGAAAACCACTCGATCGTTTAAGTAAGTCTCTCGTCACTTGGCAAGATATTCTTGGCAACAGTTTGTCGAAGTACTCAACATAGGGCCCTTAACTGGGGACTGGTCGGCATCATCACTACCGAGCATACAAATCAACGTATGACAATGTGAGGAGCTTAAGGAGTTTAACTACCTTTCTTTGATGTATAGTTTCTCGTCGTAGGCAGGTTGCCAAGAGATAATTCTTCAGGAGAGGGATTAAAGGCCTCGAAGGCGCTTACGAGTAATGAGACCACTAACTGGCAGTGCATCAGTTTCCCAGGATTATTGAAGATTTGCCCTTAAATCTTGGCCTTTGTCATCATCGGGCACATTTGGAGTTAAGTCGGCAACATTGAATATGGTAGATACATTGAAACATTTAGGTAGCTTAATCTCGTAGGCATTATCATTAAGGCGCCTCAGGATCCTATAGGGTCTATCTGCTCTGGGTGATAGTTTGTTTGTCCTTATACTAGGGAAGCGTTCTTTGCTAAGATGGTTCCAAACAAAGTCCCTAGGAGCATAAATGATTCATTTTCTTCCGCGGCTTCCCATTTCCTTCTGTTGAGCCACAGTTTTGGTCAATTGCTCGAAAATTCTTTGGTGTTACTTATAATATTAGCAAATGGTGACCAAGTTGTTTAAACCCCAACTCGAGCAAAACATGAAGGTGTACACTGACAACATGATCATCCAGAGTAAGCAACCCCACAATCATGTTAAGGACCTACAAGAAGCCTTTAATCAAATGAGGAAACATGACATGAAGCTAAATCTCTAGAAGTGTGTATTTAGGGTCGGCTCCGGCAAATTTCTTAACTTCCTAGTCACTTAGAAAGGAATTAAGGCTAATCCTAAAATGATATAGGCTATCAAGGACATAAAGCCCCCTTCCTCTATTCAAGATGTACAGAAGCTTACCAACATGGTGACTACATTGAATAGATTCATCTCCAAGAGTGCAAATAGATGCATTAAGTTCTTTAAAATCTTCAAGAATCCCAAGGGTTTTAAATAGACTTCTCAGTGTATGGTATCCTTCAAGCAAATGTAGGACTTCTTTGTACACCCTCCAGTCCTCTCCAAGCCTGTTCTACAAAAGGACTTATATTTATACCAGGCCATTAGCAATCGAGTGCTCTCTTTTGTACTAGTCAAATCAAAATGGTGAAAGCATAGGCCCGTATATTACGTCAGTTACATGCTCTAAGGGCTTAAGGTTAGGTACACCAAAGTAAAGAAATTTTCCTTGGTCGTCATCATCTTAGCAAGTCAACTTAGGCCCTATTTCTAGGTACACTAGATTATTGTACTATCAGACTAACCATTGCGTACAATGTTGCAGAAGTCGGGTACGTCTGGACAAATGGTGAAGTACGCGATGGAGCTAAGCACATATGGAATCTAGTATAACCATGGACGGCCTATAAACACAAGTACTAGCTAACCTTGTGGTTAAATATACAGGAGAAGAGGAAGCACTACCAAGGAATGACAAACCAGTATGGACTCTCCATGTTGATGGATCACCTACCTCGAAGGCTAGAGGTATAGGTCTTGTACTAACCGAACGGTACAACATCATAATTTGCTATGCCCTCAAGTTTGGGTTTGACACTAGTAATAACAAATCCGAATACGAGGACTTGATAGTCGGTCTTAAGCTGGCCAAGGAGATCAGTGCCAAGCACTTATAAGTTTTCTCGGACTCTATGCTTGTTGCCCAACAAGTCCAAGGTGAATATGAACCTAGGGACGACATTATGGCAAGATACTTAGAAAAGGTGAAGAGCCTGCTAGTTGAGTTTTCTTTATGGACCATCACGAAGATCCTCCGACTTGACAACTTAACAATAGATTAGTTATCTAAGCTTGCCTCCATGGGGATATAGAAGCCCAAGGTAAAGGACAAGAAGATCTTCATTAAGTACTTACCAAAGAAGAGCATAACTCTAGGCTTGGTAGAGGTTTTAGAACTTACAATAGCGCTATCAAAGTTAAGTTAGATGGATCCTATCTAGAGTTAGAGCAGGGTACGCTTCTAGAAGATAAGAGAGAGGCAAAGAAGTTAAGATACCATGTCACCAACTACATGTTAATCAATGGCATTCTATACTGCAAAGGGTTCAGTCTTCCCCCGCTCAAATGCCTCCAAAAAGACAAAGACCTACGTATCATGGAAGAGCTGCACACTGGAGTATGCAACAACCACATTCAATCTTAAGCTCTCTACATCCGATCATGATAGGGATCAAGGATCGATCACCCGCCCCTAAACCCGAGGGCTTTCCTAGGTAGTTTGTCGAGCTGTCCGAGGTGAGTTAAGTGCCGAAGAGCAATGTTTTCTCTAGTCCTATCTGCTGAGTTACTTTGCTCTTCACACCATCCAGGAAGCTGCCGAAGTGATCTACCGACATATGGAGCTGACCTCTCCACAACACCCCAGTCTAAACACTAAGTCAAGAATACAACCATCTTCGTAGTGTCAAAGCTAAGCTGAGAATTGTCAAGAGCCGACCAACCAAGGCCGATCTGAAAGTAAGTTGTCCCCTAAGCCAACCCTTGTCCAACCCAGCATTCTGAGTGCCGAACTACTAACGCTGACTAAACCTAATCAAGAGACCCCACCCTACTCGACCTACAATGTTATTAGGATTGTAGATTGAGTAAAATGCACACGTACTGTCCTTTGTAACATCCATACTGTCCTTTCTAACAGTAAATAGTCTTTTGCACAATTA
Organism: Lumnitzera racemosa; assembly: GCA_024138005.1. NCBI lineage: Eukaryota > Viridiplantae > Streptophyta > Magnoliopsida > Myrtales > Combretaceae > Lumnitzera > Lumnitzera racemosa. The sequence goes on along the minus strand of JAMXBC010000012.1, from coordinate 10,106,530 downwards.
CATGTTTTTTCCCTGTAAATTATTCTCCTTTTCTTAGCAATTAGGGATCCATTTATGTACTTTTTTGTTATTTAAGACTTACCCTAACTAAGTACTATAAATAATTGCATAATATAATAGTTGTTGCATATACAAAGAATACATTGGATTTTCACACTCTCTTGAGCTAAGTATCCTTACTCTTGAGCTACTCTCATCTAGCCCATTTGAGCATAGACTAGTAGCAAGTGACCTCTAGTCATACTTGTACGTCATATCAGGTATAACCCGAGCTCGTATGAGGCATTAGTATGCCATATCCATCATCGGTACACGAGAACCCCTACTCAACCTTCGATTATCATTTACTTTTTGAGCCATCTTAGAGCCCAGACCTATCCCTTTTAGTTACGTATGATATCGAATTCGTGTATTCATCTACGGATTCATATCAAGGCTCTATAGCTTGGATATTATTGGTCTACCATGAAGCAAGATACTAAGGCCATAGCCCAAAAGTACCCATAGTACCAGAAGGACACCCCAATCAATCATGCCCCTAACAACAATCTCCAACTCTTGACCAGTCCATGGCCATTTGCCTAATGGGGCATTGACATTCTCAATACCTTCCCTAAGGCCTTAGGAAGTCAGTAGCTCATTATTATGGTCGTTGACTACTTTACCAAGTAGATTAGGCCATGGAAAAGTTTACCGAAATGAGCATTAAGTCCTTCATTAGGAGTAACGTTCTCTCCCGATTTAGGGTCCCTTACACCCTCATTATGAACAATGGGCATTCTCTTGATAACCTAAATTCAAAGAATTCAACGCTAAGCACCACATTATGTCACACTTCATGTCAGTTGTTTACCTTCAGTTAAATGGATAGGTTGAAGCAATTAATTGAGTTATTCTCAAAAGTTTGAAGAAGGGAGTGGACCAAGCTCAAGGCGCCTAGGCAATCAAGTTACCCAATATCTATCACGCCCCGAAGCGGCAGAGTCGTAACAGCCCCACAGTGTAAACCATTCTAAGATAGAAGTTGGCCTTACAACCGCTATCCTAGACCTCATCTACACAAGGCGTTCACAACTAACCCGATTTAAAGTAAACAGTTTGTAATTTAAATAAATCATTTACCTAAGAAAGAAAGAAAATATATATACACTGAAATTCAGTTATTACAATTAATGTTTACAATTAACGTTTACAATCTTTCACCGTAATATATTTCCTAATTATTACATTATTCAAAAATGAAAAGTTCTAAAATAAAAGCTTAGACCTTAAAAATATATGTTTGTTCTTCAAATGTTTTTCTTCACTCTCCAAGATCCAGCAATTGTTAGCTTCAAAGTAGTTGTATGCCGCTTTTTAACCAACACCTGCATGACGTCTATAGGGATGTGAGTAACTACAGCTCAATAAGTTAGGATAGAGGACTTAAAACTATACCATAAACATAACAAGGTTATCAATCAACTTATTAGGTACAATGCATCTTTAAGCAAATGCCATCGCACGACATTGTCTGACCCGTCGTGAGATTAGAGAAATTATGCCCGCTCTAATCTGGGTTGAGGAGTTTTGATTAATAAAACAGCTCAAGACCAAACCCAAGCTTGTGCAATGGAGACATCGCTCCTCCCGCAACTACCTTTGAATCATTGACTTCACCCTCGTCTTGACCTCCTCTTCTGTCACTTAGTTCAACTAAGAATGAAGAAGGGACCATTATGCAATCTTGCGCTATCCCTTTCAAAGGGGTCGGTATTTGGCCGAAGAATCCTAGGTTTCTCCTAATGGGTTGCCGTGCAGGTTCGATTATGATTACAGGTTGTATATTTGATTAAGTCCAGTTGATCTTGATCAATCATTTCATACAAATCATACAATACAAGCCAGAACAATAAACAGAATCATAGCATCACTTATAATCAAGCACATGCATACAACCAACTATCTAACAAGCATAACCAAGCATAATCTCAAGTCTCCAAAATATAGTATCGTATTAATCCCAACTTACCCGGACTCCTCTCTCACTCACTCGATGTCTAACTCGCTCAAGCCATCGCCGATCATCCCTATAACACAAACGTGATTTCAGTTTTTCATATAACTATTATAGGTTGGTTTTATCCTATAAATGTTTTGTTTAGGGTTTAATATATCCAGTTATCTAGATTCTCAAATCTTTTACAATTATTCTGGGTTTAGGGCTAAGTTCGGGTTCAGTTTCCATGGCGATTTCTAAATTAGATTGTAGTTCAATTTTGAAGTTTTGTTTTATACCCGAACCCTAGAAATTCATTTCAACTCATAATGTGAAATTAATCACATTACTTCCCAATATCCTAAATACCATCACTGCCTCTAGTTAGTATTTTATTTCACCCGATACACTTAAATCCATATTAGTGTATCAAATTCACTCATGATGTAAGATACTTTTATATTTTTCATATAATTACATAAATTTAAGTTCTCTATTAGATTTATTATATATTTTTATTAGTATCATAATATCAATTTTTATTCTAATATCTTCTATTTATTATATTTTTAAAAATTGTGTATTATATACTATTACTTATTATGTACATAATATACATATAATATTTTTATCACTCTAATTATCATCTCCCAACATCAATTATCATTTCAAAATATTTAAATTCATCCTAAATCAGATTTTACACCTAATTACCCTAATTTACAAAATTAACTTAAAATTAACTATTTTTCCCTATTACTTATTTACTACATAATTACCCTAATAATTACATATAACACCCTAAATACTTCAAGTATCATACTTCATCAGATTTTAACATCCTAAAACATATAATTATTCACTAAATCAATAATTAACCATTTAATTACTTAATTAACCCTAAATTACCTATTTTATGCCTCATTTTAAAGCCTAAAAATTATCTAAAAATTTAGAAAATTAAATTTTGAAAATGGGTTACATAGTACTATTCTATATCATCTAAGTAGCCTACAAAAAAATTTTGGCCTCAAAAATACACTCTTAAGGTCATTTATTTCTAAACTGAAACATGCTTGGTTTTGTATGATTTCATAAGAACCATATATCATGGGATATATTTTCATCACAATAATATTTTTCCTAAAAATTACATACAAAAATATTCCATAATAACAAAATTCATAATTTTCAAAAAATATTTACTATTTTTACAAAATTACACAAAATCGGTCTAGAAATCGAACTCACTGATTTAGGTAGCTCCGGCCACCGTCGGTGGCCATGGGTGTGTCAAACCACCTGAACGCTACCACCACCGTGTGGTGGTGGTGGCCGTCTACTCTTAGCTGCTCGTTGGGTCTGGATTCTCCTTATAAGCTTCAACTGTACAATTTTCTTATTTTTTTTCCTAACCCTAATTTTTCTCTCAATTTCGCTTCTCTCCATTTTTATTACTCTCCAAACTGACCAAATGAGCTTATGAAAATTTTTTAGCTTTTATAGAGCTTTAGGGAAATTATTGTGCATTAATGAGACAAGACAATTGCCTTATCTCTTCTTTTTTCCACTTTCTATTTGTTGCATTTTAATTGGTTGATTTTTTTCTTCAATATCAGATTGCCACGCCCTACTTCTAGACTTTTCCTCATTTTTATATATTTTTCTTGATTTCTCCTTAATTAATTATAAATGTTCTTTAATTATTTATTATTATTTTAGCACATTTCGCGTATTTTAAGCAATTACGTGTATTTCTACATACATGTAAATTCATATATAGTACAAATAAATATTTCTAAATATTATTTAGATTATTTTATGATTTTTAGTATACATATAATTTATCTCTAACGATTCGTTAATTATTGAAATGCATTTTACGCATTTTTAATAAATAACGAGTCATATACTTAAAATTTGGAAATTTTATATTCTTTTATTTTATTTCTTATTTTCTTAAATTTAAACTTACGGGATCATTTTATTAATATTTCTAACTTTACTTATAATTTAGGCTCAATCGGATCTTTCAACTAATCAAAACCCTGAGTAACTGGTTGTGGGACTTATAATATCCTATGGGGATATAGGACTACCCACCACACAAAGCCCTTTTTGCCTAGCATTTAGGTCAGAGGCAATCCTCCCCATTGAGTTAGAGCTTCCCAACATTCGGACTCAAAGTTTCAACACCATCTTCAACGAATCCCTACTATAAGCCAGCATCGACATTATATAAGAGATTAGAGACCTCACCGCAGCTTGGGTAACTATTTGCCAGCACCAAGCTACTAGATACTATGATCAAAAGGTCAAATATAATGAATATAAGGTTAGCAAGTTGGTTTATCATAAGCTAGAAGTTACAGGCTTATGGGAAGGACAAGGCAAGTTGGCTCCCAACTAAGAAGACTTAGTCATAGTTAAAGAGAGCTTGGGAATAGAGCATACAAATTGGAACGTTCAGATGGTAAGCTCATCTCATGCACTTAGAATACCAATAACATTCGGCTCTGTTTTGATTAATGTATAATCATTTTGTAAATCATTCTACAAAGTATTAATGAAAGTTCTGTTTCTCATGTATGTTGTCTTAGGTTGTTTTACAATTCTCTTACTCATATATAAATGACCTACTAACTGGGTAGGTCAGAATGCCATCAACCTAGCTAACCTTGGGTAACCTTAGTAAGGGGAAACACCCCTTACACAATTGAGGAACTCCCATTAACTAGGCAAGTTGAAATGCTACCGACTTGACCTTCCTCGAGTAATCTCAATAAAGGGAAACATCCCTTATACAATTAAGGAATTCCCATTAACTGAGCAAGTTGAAGCACCACTAACTTGATCACCTTAAGTAAACTCGATAAGGGGAAACATACCTTACCTAGGGGACTCTTACTAATTAGTTAAATCAGAACACCATTGACTAGACCTTACCAAGATAACCTCGGCAAGGGATAACATCCCTTATACAATTGAGGAACTTTCCCTTGTTTACCCCTTAGCAAGCACAACAAATTAAACAAAGAGATAAAAAGTACCGATAGAAGTCGAAGAACAAAAAGTAAAGTAAGTATATTGAATGAAGAAATTCAAATTCCATTAATGAAAAGGGATTCACAAAATTAAAGGTAGCATCCTAACCTGATGTACAAAAAGAAAAGATAAGGGACAACTACTTATAGTCTTAGATCAATAAATTTTGGAAGCTCTAAAAAATCTAACACTTCGATCCATTCGAAGGGTTAATCTACCGATTGGCCCTACTCTTAAGATGACTAACCTAAGGATGCAGAAGGAGGGGCTAAGACTTATCAGCTTGGGTCGGTAGGAAGATCACCTTAACCCTGATTATCCTAGGAAGCACTCTTAAAGGTAACCTCTTACTAAGCTGCTAGGGTAGAAGTAGATGAAGTAAGGTTTTAACTATCCACTATAGTAGAAGGGGCATCTCAAATCGCTTTAGTTGCATGAGTAACTTCTTTTTCTCTTGCTTGGGCTGCCCTCTTCTCCTAGTTAATCAGACAATCCAGTTATGCTAACAAGCTAAGGTTGAGCTCGGGATGATGGGAGAGCACCTCGTTCCACATGAACCGAGCACACTCAATAGAGAACACCTGGTCCGTCTTCTAGAAGTCAATGATGGCCTTTTTAGCAACAGCCTCGCTAAGCACCTCCCTACTCTCCAATTTGGAGATGATCTCCTTCATCTCCAAGGCTTCTCTTTAAAGCTCTTAGATATTTTGCTCCAACCTAACCTTCTAATTAGCTAGCTTTAGGTCATACTTATAGATACCTTATTTTTACCCCACCCCCCCCCCCCCTGTAATTCTAAAGTTTTTTTGAATAGGATAAAGGGTCCTAATTTAGAAAAAGCACAAAAAATAGAAAATTTAGAAAAGTACAAAATAAAATTTTAATAATAATAAAATAGTTTTTTAGATAGTTTAAATAGAGTAAGTTTTTTTTTTTAATTTAGCCTTAGTACTTTTTAGGGCCTTAAATAATTAAAAGAAAAAAGGGAGATTAGGTATGGGCCTAGATTTCAATCAAACCTAAGCTAACTTAGTCCATATATACAATTTGATTGCATATATGGACAAAGCACAGACCAACAGTCTGATGGTAATATACTCTAACTTGACATTGCATATAACTTGGAAATCCTAGGTTCAATTCATGGAATGTGCAAAATGCATCCTTTATTTTCTTTTGTCACTTAGACACTTGTTCATCCATCCTTGATACATGCGTCTATGTCACCCATCACGTCACCATGTTACATCATCACTACGCTTACCACCTCATCTACCACATCATCGACTTATCATGCCACATCATCAACATGTCATCACCACATGTCACTTACTACATCAACACCTTATCATCACTATGTCATTGTCAAATCGTTGCTATGTCACAAGGTACATCGTCACTAGTCACAAGCCACATCGTCGCCATGTTATTTACTAACTCACTTCTAAGTGTAGCAAGCACATTTCTATACGCGTTGGACATACTTTAACATACTCCTACGCGTAATAGGCACACTCTTGGTGAATATTAGTTATGTTTTCCACGTATAGCATTGTATTTAGTATCACATATTGTCCAGGTTCGCCTAACTCAAACATGGAAGAAAATCATATTACATTTAATATTTTCTATCCTTAACTCAACGATGATACCTATTAATAGGAGATTCCATTTTACTACAAATCGTCAATTAATCCCTCACAATCACTTAGGTCCATTCACAATGCCACTTTCTTTCTCTACACAACCCCTTTTTCTCACTTTAAGATTCACATAAGCTCGGGGCCTTTCAAGCTATGACAAGTTGTGTTGGAAACTCCCCACAATGAAAGCTTTCCAAGTTAACCTGACTGCTTTAACACCTAGCTCCAACTCGTGCAAACTCTAGCTTGGTCTGGCTTTGCTTTGGTTTTTATTTATTTTTTGTTTTACGTATTTTGTATTTTTTTTTTATTTATTTTTATAATATTGTACTTTTTCTTTATTCTTTTTTTGTTTTTGTTGTTGTTGTTGTTGTTGTTGTTGTATTCTATTTGCAATTGTAAAAAGAAAAATAAAAGAAAGAAAGAGAAAAAAGGATACAGAGGTATAGTTTATTTTTTTATTTACTTAAGTTAAAACATAGAATAACAAATAAATAAATAAAATAATAAAAACAAAAAAGTTACTCTTTTCAAATTTAGGGCTTCTTACAGAATTTTTTTATTTTAGATATATTTTCTATTATTTAAACATCTTTTTTGTGATTTAAATATTTTTCTATAATTTGGACATCTTTTATATAATTAAGTTTCTTTTCCATGATTTAGGCTTCCTTTCTACGGTTAAGCATGTTAAACATAGTAATTGAATATTTCATGGAAAGTTGTGTTTAGGTATTTTAGGATTTTTCTAAAAAGTATTATCATTTAGAAATTTTTTTTTCTAAAATCAATGGACCTTTTTTGTCAAAAATTAGGATATTTTAGAATTTTCCTAAAAATAAAATCACCAAATTAGAACCCTTTTCTATTAGGTGTTTTTCTTAAATAAAATTAAATGGCTAAAGAACTTAAAGTTGACCATTTTTAGAATTAAAAGAAATCAACATGTCTAAAGTTTTATAAAAGAACTACGTACGTCTGATATTGAATAGCAAACATGTAAGCACTTAGGGGGCAATGGTAAAAAACAAAAAAAAAAATCCATTTTTCCACTTTAGTTTAATTTTTTCAAATTTGTTAATCGATATTAAATTTTGTTTTTCTAAGATAATTTTTGAAAGGTAATTTTAAGAGATTAAGTCTAAAATTGAAAGGTTGATTATATCCATAAGGGTTTAAAGAATCTGACCCTTGGACTTGATTTTCTAGTTCTTAAAACCATTTATAAAATTAGTTTTATCAAAAAGACCAGTACCTAAATTATAACTAATTTACCTAATTGGTTATAATTTAACTCTTTTTCCCAACTCCGGTCGGGTGGCGACTCTAAAATGTTTTAAAAAATAAAAGAACATGTTTTCTTTAAACCTTAATCAAGGATCAATATTAAACATGTAAGGTTTAATATAGATCTTTTTAAAGAAGATTAATTTAAAAAATCACGAAAAAAATCAAGTTCAACAACATTTAGATGCCTTTATCGCCAATTTGGTCTTTAGACTAGAGATCAATGCTTTTAGTTTAGAATTTTCTCCTTCAAGCTCTTCCTTGTCTCTCCTCTCCTCATCCAACTTCTAAGAGAGTTAAGCCTTAGCCCTCTATTTTTCATCTAACTGATTCCTTAGTTTGCCAGCTTGCTTAGCGTTCTTTTCAACATCAGCTCTCCCTTGCTCTACCTGTTGTAGCTTCTCCTAAGCACAATCATCTGCACATAAGAGTAGCGTAGACGCCTGTTAGCCTTACTAAACTTATCTAAATATTTATTAGAGAAGGACTCTGCCTCCTTCAGGGCCTTTTGTACACTAGACACCACCACACAAAATCCCTTTACCTCATTCCACAAAGTATCATAGTTATTGAGCTACAACAATTCCTGGCCATGGTACTATAAAAAAATATAAACTGAAATTAAATAGGTATTAATAAGGAAGGACATTGATTCTAAGAGATGAAGGCTTACTAACTAAATGAGTGAGCTCAAATGACCCACACCCTCTCCTACCTTCGACATGTCCTTAAAGATGACCTAATCACTAAGAATATATGACCCCATTGAGGCTTGGAGGCTAAAATTCTGGTGGCATAATGTAATGTAATTGCTTCGAACATCTCACTTCTACCTTAGAAGCTTCCCTTTGACCCTCCTAGTTTCATATTTGAGCTTCTAAGGGCGTTGCCCCTCGTTTTGGGATACGTATAATGTGTCTTTGAAAGAGTCCGGTGCTATTTATATACACTGGAACTTGTTTAAGACTTTATAGAAGTCATCCCCGAGCTCATCAACATACTTGTATGGATAATCCGTAAGCCATTCATACTGGTTCACCCGATTGATGAACGCTTTCCCCATCATCTTCTTCTTCTTCTTCACCTCAAGGGCCCCATCCTTAGGGGTTTCGAAGGCCTTCCTCTTTTGTCCAGTTGCCTTGGCAAGAGCACCAGTCTCGGTTACCCCTCCTTACCCTTGTTAGAACGAGTAAGCATCACCATGTCCTAATCCTTGACGTCGGTAGGTTCATCCTCCACAAGTATAGGCACAAAGGTAGGGACAAAACCATTAGCGGGAAGAATTGTACTTACAAGTTTAATAGCCAGTCGCTGTATGCAAATACCACAAGAGGAACCCCTTAAGCCAAAGTAGCCTGCTTAACCTTACTAGTTTCTCCCACGCTTTACTTTGGCCCTACATCCTTGCCCTTAGGATCGAAGGCTTTAGTTGGTAACTTCACCTTAGCTTGGCAATGCCCAACAACTAAGATGCCAATGGACATTGTATCTCTTTGGTTAATCTCTTGCCTGTAAAGAATCAAATACTGTTAACATAAAGAAAGGATATAGCATGATTGTTTACTAACTTCACCAAAGAGGATCCTTCCCTTCTCTTTACGAGGACATCAGACAAAATGCAATTCTACACAAATGCTAGCACAATGGAAGAAGCTGTCCGTAAAAAATGAACCTGTATCCTCCGTTTACTTCTTCACCACAAATTTCTTCATGCTTAGGAAGAGCTCGAAGATTCAGATACCTAAAGTATCTCTTTACTACTTCCATAGTGTTTATCTTCTAGCCATTCCTATAGCCCATGAAGGCTTTTATCTCCTTTGCAGCCTCAACATTACTAGGCCTAAGCTCTTTCTAACTTCCAGTTTAGATTAGGTCAATCCACCATGTCTAGAAGTCTACCTGATATGGTAGCTTCATCACTAAGAACTCATCCTGTTAGCCTTTAACATAATTCAGTAAAATTTTGTTTCAAGGTTTAAATGTGTTCTCAGATTGAAAATGAAAAAAAAAATGAATCAGGTTTCACTCAATTCAAAGCTCAAATGAAAGAGTTATGAAGTGTTGAAGCAGGATTGATAGGAATTAACCCCTTGGACCGATCACAAGAAGCCAAGCTAGAGAACTTTGAGGGCTAATACAGAAAATACTAGCTCTAAGCCATAGCTGAGATGGGTATTCCTATCCAGATTCGGCCTCCAGCCAACCTGCCTATTAGATCCTCACGTGTGTTTAACATGCTCTTACCCAACTGTGAAGTCCTAACCTAAAAGGTAACCTAGGAAAGGCTAGCTAAGCCGAGCTCTCTAACTAACCACTGGTGCCAGACTTCAATTCAACTGACTTCCTAACCAGACTGATTGGTTTCCGACCTGATCTAGATCAGGTCGACCCTTGACTACTAGCACTTCCTATTTCTGTCTATGTTGTATCATACTTCTAACATAAAGCAATCAAGAGACACGTATCTTCTGACACAATATTAAAGAATTATTCTTTCTTTTTTGTACTAGATATTCTTTATTCTTTTTACCCCTTTTAAGTATGATTCATGTAATGTAATTGTAAAATACCCTTTTATCTTTTCATATATGTAAAATAATCCTAGTGGACACGTATATAAACCTCTACTTTTCATATACGTAGACATTCTACTTTTAATACAGAATTACTTACTTTGAGCAACCTTAGTATTCTCATTATCATTCAACTCTTATCTATTATTCCCTTTAGCAAGGAGTAGTGGTGAGTAACCTTTCAATTCAGACCGGTATATCATATCCAGCAAATTATAGGCCAAGTAGATCGAGTGGTGAATCATATTCATTCAGTAACTACTCGACCTTTGCTAGTTTCTTTTTTGTTTCCTTTTTGATTCATTCATTATGGTGTTTCTCCATGTGTTCGACCCCAGAGACATATCAGCTTCGCTGGTATCAAAGCATGATTCCACAAGGGAGTATACAAAGTTGCAATGAAGTTTTAGCTGGCCTTACTATTAATGGCTGTTATGTTCCTTCCGTAGCTATTGCAGTGCGCTTATGTATTTATAAGTGTAGTTTCATTGATACTCTATTTTCCATTATGACAATAGAGCGAGTTTGTCTCTATTTTATTTGAGTAACTCTGGGTACTAAAGTTGTTAATAGTTTGTTAATCTGTTCGAAAAGTATTATACTATATCAGAATTGAGTATTGAAGGTGTCATTGGTAACTAAAGCAGTAGTACTTAACCTGGTCATAGACATAATGGTAGTAACACCCTAGGGTCCATTAATGACAAACTTGACAGACTCATAAACCTTGTTGAGAGTCTAGTCACCGCAATGCAAGCTAATAGGTAGGCAACAACCCTAAGGTGTACAACAACAAAACCCACAGAATGGCGCCCTTAAGAGATACTATGGCCAAGTCAATCGAACCAATCACCCAGTTCAACCTCTTCAAGCTGCAAGAACTGCTAGATGAAGACTAGACTTAGAGAAGATTGCGGAAGATGACGAGGAGCTAGATGTTGACGGGTTTGGTGATGAAGAGGAAGTTAATTATTACTAAACACAGGAACAAAGACGCAGAGTCCCTCGAGAGTTAGATAATGTCAAGGTTCAAATTCTGCCTTTCAGTAGAAGTGGAGATATCGATGCCGATGAATACTTAGAATGAGAAGAGAAGGTTGAGAAGGTATTTGACTGTTATGGTCATACAGATACTGTCGAGGTCCGACTTGCTGCACTAAAATTTATTGGGTAAGCGATAATGTAGTGGAAAAATCTGAATGTAGCATGAGCAAGGGATGGAAGACAAGGTGTTAGAACTTGGAATGAAATGAAAAGGTTGTTGAGAGATAGATTTGTGCTCAAGATATACCTACAAGATACGTTTGCAAAGTTAGAGGAGCTTCTCCAAGGAAGCTGATCTATTGATGACTATGTTAGAGAATTTCGGATGCTTATAACCTGAGCTGACGTAGAAAGACCAAAGGCCTATACAGTTCAACGTTGATTTCTAGGCTCAAGTATGAAATTTATAATATTATGAAAGTGTAGAGGTTTTATACCTTAGAAGAGGTTATTAAGATCGCGTAGCGGGTCGAGAAACATAAGAGAAATGTTCCAAGCCAACCTGGGCCAACATTCTTAAGCTCCAATACCACACCAACTTGTTTAAGCCGAGCCAAGGATAGGAGTGACCGACCTGATGATAGCCAGGCTGGCCAGTAGGGCTGAGCTGATCTAAGGCTAAGCCAACCCCGAGAACATATGAGAAGAGACAAACCTCTGGACGAAAGACTAGCGAGGTGAAATGCTTCAAGTGCTTAGGCTTCAGATACATAGCTGCTGAGTATCTAAACCAACACGTTATGGTGCTCCGAGGAGATATAGTAGATAGCATCAACAAAAGTGATCCCGAGGAAGAAGATGTTAGGAAGCCCGAGGTTACAGAGGAGGAGGAGACCTTGTCTATGTCGACCAGGGAAAATTGATGACCTTAGTCCTAAGAGAAGTTTTAAGTATCTTGCCAAACTCTGAGGAGGACTAGAGGGAAAATATATTCCATACCAAGTGTATCATCAGAGGCCAATTGTACACGGTCATAGTAGATAGAGGAAGTTGTACAAATGTTATTATACAATCCCTTATGCAGAGGTTAGGTTTACTGACCTTACAAGCTACATTGGCTTCATGATAAGGGTACTTTGCACGTGACTGAATAAGTGATCATGCTGTTCAGTGTTGGAAATATATACAAGGACAAAGTGGTGTGTAATGTCGTCTCCGTGGAAACTTTACACCTACTGCTTGCATGACTTTGGTTGTTTAACCGATGTATTATGTACAACAAGTATAAGAACACCTATGCCTTTGTTAAGGATGGAAGGAGGATAGTATTACAACCCCTAACCTCGTCCCAAGTCAATGAAACCCATAAGTAACTCACTTGAGCTAGTAAGAAAAAGGCCCTAGTGATAAACCATAAGAAGCCCTGATCTATTGAGAAGGCTGATGAACCTATGTTCCTGTTGGTTAGAAGATTAATAGAGATGAGGGAATTACAAGATGTTCCAGAAGAGATCCGAAGCTTGCTAAATGAGTTTTTCGACCTGTTTTCGAAAGAACTGCCTAAAGTATTACCACTAATCCAAGGCCTTGAATTCTGTATTAACCTACAACTAGGCACCGCCCTACGTAACTGACCTGCATATAAGATGAACCCTGAGCAGGCTGTCGAGCTGAAAGGACAGGTGGATGAAGTCATTGAGCAAGGATATGTAAAGGAGAGCATGAGCCTTTGTATTGTATTAACTCTGCTTGTTTCAAAAAAAGATGGTTCATAGCGTATGTGCATTGACAGTTAAGCAATCAATCGAATTACTATCAAGTACAGATATCCGATACCAAGGCTTGATGACATGTTGGATGAGCTTCATGGTGTAATGATATTTTCAAAGATTGATCTGTGGAGTGGCTATCACTAAATTCGCATAAGGCCGAGCAATGAATGGAAGACCGCCTTTAAGACTAAGCACAGACTCTACAAATGGTTGATTATCCTATTCGAACTTACTAATGCATCGAGCACATTAGTGAGCTTAATGAACCATATGATGCATTGTCTTCTTAGAAGATGTGTGGTCATGTACTTCGATGACATATTTGTGTATAGTGTCAACTTGAATAACCATGTTTAATATCTTTATGAAGTATTTAGCATCCTACGAGCTGAGAAGTTGTATGGGAATATAAAGAAATGTATGTTTTTCCCGAAAGAGGCAATGTTCCTAGGGTTTATAGTATCAGGTGAAGGAATCTAAGTAGATAAGGAAAAGATCCAAGTTGTTCTGGAATAACTGACATTGAAAAATGTCACTAAAGTCCAAAGTTTTCATGGCTTAGCTTCTTTCTATAAGCGATTTATTAAAGACTTCAACATAATAGCTGCCCTATTGACCAAATTGATAAAGAAGAATAAAAGGTTCAGGTGGAACAATCAAGCTGAGAAAAGCTTTAAGGAAATTAAGGAGAAGTTCACCTCAGCACCTATCCTTTCACTAACAGATTTTGAGAAACCCTTCGAACTAGAATGCAACGCATCAGGAGTTGGAATTAATGCTGTCCCAATGCAAGAATGACGGCCTATCACTTACCACAATGAGAAACTGAGTAGCCCAACCCTTAAACAATTCTATATACGAAAAGGAGTTGTACACCCTTTTTCAAGCCCTTACCATTTGGCAACACTACCTGCCACCATGAGAGTTTGTTATTTATACTTACCACAAATCATTGAAGCATCTTGGGAGTCAGAACAAGCTTTCGAAGAGATAAGCTAAGTGGTTAAAGTTCATGGAAGGTTTCTTGTACGTCATTCGATACAAGAAGGGAAGCGCAAACGTAATCGCCGATGCTCTATCACCACAACAAACCTTGCTGACTACTTTGCAAACAAAACTATTAAGATTCTCACTCATTACTAAGTAGTATACTAATGACCTTCACTTTTGTTCCATTGTTGAACAGTGTTGCAAAGGACTAGTTGTGGGAGGATATTATCCTAAGGATGGCTATCTATTCAAGGACCATAAGCTATGCATTCCAAACTACTCCATACGTAAACTACTGGTTCAAGAAGCTCACAGCAGTAGACTTTCAGGCCACTTTAAGGAGGTCAAGATAACCAATCTATTAAAAGAGAATTTTTACTAGCCAGGTCTAGTTAAGGATGTCCATAAGGTAGTGGGTCATTATGAAGTGTGTAAGCATGCTAAGGGTAAGAGAGAATCCTATGGAGAATACATGTCTTTACCAACGCCTACCTTACCATGGGCCAATCTCATCATGAACTTTGTCCTAGGGTTACCCCGGACATCTAGAAGGAAAGATTCTAGTTTTGTTGTAGTAGACCGTTTCAACAGGATGATGTACTTCATTCATGCCATTGAACTAACGATACTTTATTTATTGCTGATTCGTTTTTGTTGGAGATTATCTAACTACATGGAATACCGAAGACTATTGTCTTAGATTGGGACACAAAATTTTTAAGCTATTTTTGAAGGACTCTTTAGAGGAAACTTAAGATTAAACTAATGTTCAGCTCTAGTAGCCACCTTCAAACTGATGGCTAGACTAAAGCGGTGAACATGACACTAAGCAATCTACTCAAAGCTATTGTAAAGAAGAACTTAAGCGATTAGGATATGTACCTACCAGTTATAGAGTTCACATACAATCAAATTGTCCACAACACTATAGGAAAGACCCCATTCGAGGTCATTTATGGCTTTAACCCAACCATTCCCCTGACATGATTAGCACCCCAGCAGCTGTTGAAGAAAGTCAATCTAAAGTTGATCGAGCTCAAGTATTACATAAACTACACCAGGTCGTAACAAAGAAGATCACCAAATTCAATCAAAGACAATAAGAGATTAGTAACCGAGGCTGCTGAACTGTTTCTTTCCAGCCAGGAGACTTAGTATAGATTCACCTCAGCCGAAAGTGATTCCCGCACTAAAGACAAAGCAAATTGTCTCCTCAAGCTGATGGCCCATTCAAGGTCCTGAACAAGATCAACCATAATGCCTACCAGATTGAGTTGCCTGATGACAATGGTGTTGTAAGCCCTAAAGTTCAGCCAAGTAACCGTAGGATTGAATTTAGAACCCAAGGTTTAGGGCGATCGGCTAAAGGATCTGATCACACCAAAATTATAAACTATTGAGAGAAATATTAGTAAAAATGACCCTGTAAACTTAAATTTAAGAAAATAAACAGCAAAATAGGAGACTATAAAATTTTCAAATTTTAAGCATAATAATTGCTAATTACCGAAAAGGCAAAAAGTGTAATATAATAACCAATAAATTATTAGAGATAGATTATATGTATACTAAAATTTTTAGAATGACCAAAATAATATTTAGGAATGTTCACGTGTACCCTACATGTATTTACGTGTAGATAAAAATACGCGTAATTACTAAAATTGGCCGAAAACTAAGCAAATAATTAAAGAAAAATATAAAATAATTATGGAAAAATAAGAAAAAACTAGAAGATAATAAGATGAATCAAGATAAGGTCGTGGCAGGTCCAAATCTACAAAATAAAAATTAGCCAATAAAAATTGAACAACACAAAAGCCAAAAATTAAGGAATTTGGACAAAGTCTTGTCAAATTAATGCATATTAATTACAGAAAATGTCTATAAATAGGAAAAAAATTTACAGAGCTCATTTGAACAGTTTGGAAAGTGAGAAAATTAGGGAGAGCCAAAAATTCGAGAGAAAATCCAGAAAATAAAAAAAAAATAAAAAAAACTGTACAGTTAAGGGTTTTAAAAGGAACCCACACCAGAAGAGGAGCTGGAAGTTGACGGCCACCACCACCACACGTTGGTGGCAGCGCCCAGGCCGGCCGACAAGGCCACGGTGGCCCTCGGTGTCCGGAGCCACCAAAATCGGTGAGTCCGATTTCCAGCCCGAATCTTGTGAATTTTTGTAAAAATAGTAAATATAATTATAAAATTATGAATTTTGTTATTCTGAAATATGTTTGTATGTAGTTTGTAGGAAAAATATTATTTAGATGAAAACATGTCCCGTAATATAGGGTCCTTAAGAAATCATGCAAAACCGAGCACATTTCGGTTTAGAAATAAATGACCTTAGGAGTGTAGTTTGGAGCTCAATTTTTTTCTGTATGATGTTCATGTGATATAGAATAGTGCTATAAAGCCCTTTTTCAAAAATTAATTTTCAAAATTTTTAGATAATTTTTAAGCCCTAAAATGAGGCATAAAATGGGTAATTTAGGGCTAATTATGTAATTAAATGATTAATTTCTGATTTAGTGAATAATTACATGTTTTAGGATGTTAAAATCTGATGGAGTATGATAATTGTAGCAATTAGAGTTTTAGATGTAATTATTAGGTTAATTATGTAGTAAATAGACAATATGGAAAAATAGTACAATTTAAGATAATTTTGTAAATTAGGTTAAATTGGAGTAAAATTTGATTTAGGATGAATTTATACATTTTGAAATGATAAATGATGTTTAGAGATGATAAATAGAGTAATAGAAATATTAGAAGTGTAATATATACATAAAAGGTAATAATACATAATAGGTAATTATTGAGAATATAATAAATAGGAAATATTATAATAAAAATTGATATTGTGTTAATAATAAAAACGTACAATAAATCTGATGGGAAACTTGGATTTATGTAATTATATGAAAAATGTAAAAATTTCTCACATTAGGAGTAAATTCAGTACACAAATAGGGATTTAAGTGTACTGAATGGAATAAAATACTAATTAGAGTTAATAATGGTATTTAAGAGATTGGGAAGTAATGCGATTAATTTCACATTATAGGTTGAAACAAATTTTTAGGGTTGGAGTCTAAAACATTACTTAAAAATTGAACTAAAAACCTGGTTTAGAAATCGATACGAAAACCAAACCTGAACCTAACCCCAAACCTAGAATAATTGTAAAAGACTTAATACCTAGATAATTAGGCATATTAAACCTTAAACAAAACCTAACAATAAGCATTATAGGATAAAACGAACCTATAACAGTTATATGAAAAGTTGAAACCACGTTCGTGTTATAGGGATAACCGGCGATGGCCTGAGCAAATCGGACCTCGAGTGAGCGAGCGAGGAGTCGAGGTAAGTTGGGATTAATACGATGCTGTATTTTTGGAGGCTTAAGATTATGCTTGGTTGTGCTTGTTAGATAGTTGAATGTGTGCATGTGCTTGATTATGGGTGATGCTATGATTCTGTTTGTTGCTTTGGCACATGTGGTATGAATTGTATGTAATGATTGATCACCCTGAACTGGACTTAATCAAATATACGACCAGTAATTATAATCGAACATGCATGGCAACCCGTTAGGGGAACTTAGGACTCTCCGACCAAATACCGACCCCTTCAGAAGGGATAGCGCAGGATTGCAAAATGGTCCCTTCTTCATCCTCAGTCGAACTAAGTGACAGGAGAAGAGGTCGCGGCGAGGGTGAAGGCAGTGGTTCGAAGGTAGTCACGGGAGGAGCAAGGTCTCCATTACACAAGCCTGGGTTTGGTTGTGAGCTGTTGCATTAACGGCAACTCCTCAACCCGGAGCGGGCGTAATTTCTCTAATTTCACGATGGGCCGGACAACGTCGTGCGATGGCATTTGCTTGCACATGCATTGCACCTAATAAGTGATTGAAAACCTTGTTGTGTGTATGGTATAGTTTTAAGTCCTCCGTCCTAACTTACTGAGCTGTGGTTGCTCACATCCCTATAGACATCGTGCAGGTGCTGGCTAAGAAGCGGCAACAACTACTCTAAAGCTAGCAACTGCTGGATCCTGGGGAGTGAGGAAAAACATTGAAGAATCAAAACATGTTTTACTTTTCATTTCTGATTAATGTAATAACTGAATTATAGTGACTATATATAACTTTTCTCACTTTCTTAAATGATTTGTTTAAATTACAAATTGTCTACTTTAAAGCGGGTTAGTCGTGGACGCCTTGTGTAGATCAGGTCTAAGATAGCGGTTGTAAGGCCAACTTCTATCTTAGGGCGGTTTACACGGCGGGGGCTGTTACGACTCTACCGCTTCGGGGCGTGACAGGTGTCTCCTCTACCTTCAATGTATTTGATCCGATTCCCCATCAACCAATAGAAGAAAACCCTACGAGTGCCCTAGAAGAATGAGCAAAAACTGCTTCAAATTTGAGGACAAATCTTTTTAACCCCTAGGCAGATGATAGGAATCAATCCCTTAGACCAATCACAAGAAGCCGAGCTAGAGAACTTCAAGGGCTTGCACAGAAAATACTAGCTTTAAGCCCTACCTAAGACAAGGACTCCTATCCTGATCCAACCTCTAACTGACCTGTCTATCAAATCCTCACATGTATCCAACATACTGCTATCCAGCTACGAAGTCTTGACCCAAAAGATAACCTAAGAAAGGCTAGCTAAGCCAAGCTCTCCAATTGACCACTGATGCCTAACTCCAATTCTACTGACTTCCTAACCAAACTTATTGGCTCCCAACCTGATCTAGATTAGGTTGGCCCTTGACTACATGTTTTTGCCTATGTTGTATCATACTTCTAACATATAGCCATCAAGCGACACATGTCTTCCGATACAATGTTTCAGAATGATTCTTTCTTTTTCGTATTGGATATTCTATCTTTTTTTATCTCTTTTTAGTATGATTCGTGTAACGTAATTGTAAAATACCCTTTTGTCTTTTCATACATGTAAAATAACTCTAGTAGGCAAGTATATAAACCTTCACTTTTCTTATATGTAGACATTCCACTTTTAATACAAAATTACTCACTTTGAGTAACCTTAATGTTCTCATTATTATTTAATTCATATCTATTCCCTTTAGCAAAAAGTAATAGCGAGTAACCCTTCAATTTGGACCAATATGTCATATTTGACGGATTATAGGCCAAGTAGGATCAAGTGGTGAGTCATATCCATTTAGTAGCTACTCTAACTTCACTAGTTTCTTTTTTGTTTCCTTTTTGGTTCGTTCGTTGTGGTGTTTCTCCATATGTCCTACCCTAGAGACGCATCAGGGACATAACCAACTAATAAAAATCAACCCCTTGAACCAATCACACGTAACCGAGATAGAAGACTTTAAGGATTCACTCAGAGAATACTATCTCGAAGCCTCATCCAAGATGAGAATTTCTACCTTAATCTCTACATTTTCCAATATTGCCAATCTGATTACCAAGTTATCACATACACTAGACCTAATGAACAGTTGTACCATGACACAACATCCAAGTAGATAGCCTCCAAAGACCATCCAAGCCGAGGTCTCGAACCGCCTACCAATGTTCGACCCCAACCCAAGTTGAGTACTATCTAGCAAATAACTAACCGAGCTCTAACCTAATCTAGATTAAGGCCCTTGATTGTAAACTCTCGCTTTTCTTCATTTTATCCAATTTATACTATAATTCAGAACTACCAACCATTATGCGACAAGTACGACATTCCAGAAGGATTCTTTACTTTTTCATACAAAATATTCTTTAATTCTTTTACCCTTTTTAGCAGGTTTTATGTATCCTATTTATAGAATATCCTTTGATCTTTTTATACATGTAAAGTAACTTTACTGGGATACGTATATAAACCCCACTTAATGTATGCAAATAACAACTTTATTATTAGAATTTATATAAGTTACCCTTTGAGCAACACTAGTGTTCTCATTATCCTTCAACTCTTATCTATTCCATTTAGTAGGAAGTAGTGGTAGGTGACTCTTCAATTCAAATCGATGAGTTATATCTGGTAAATTGCTGATTAAATAGGATCAATTGGTATGTCATATCCAATTAGTAGCTGCCTAAACTTTGCTAGCATTTCTTTATTTCCTTTTGTTTTCCCTTTGTCGTAGTGCCTCTCAATGTGTACGACCTCGAAGATGCATCACCAGTAGACACAACTACATCCAACCAGGATGCTCATTATCAAAGGAAAACAAGGCTGATAGTTAAAAAGTTACACAGCTTAAGGATACAATCGTATCCCGAGGTCGTATACATACAATAGGAAATGTTACAAATTTTTTGTCAAAAGTTACATGACTTAGGGACACAACCATGTCCTTAGGCCATGTCCCACCTAAGATGATTTTAATGCCTAAAAACAGTGAGTTACAAGACTTAAGAACATAATTGTATCCCAGGCCGTATCTAGAGACGAAAAAGAAAATTTCCTAATGTATTATAGAAGGACTTCTAAGGGGTTTTAGACATGATTTTTCACATTCAACATAGAAGAAACTTAAAGAGAAGAGGGAGGAAAAGGCTGAAGCATCACCCAACTTCATTTCTTGTTGTTACTGTAACTTTTTTCTAATTTCATCATGATAGCTTAAAATTCTTATATTTAGGATTGTGAAACCTAAGGTTTCATATAAGTGTTGCATTTATTGATAATTTTCAATAAAATTTCTATATTTTTTTATTCAATTATGTGTTTTTATTGTTAATTGATATTTCTATGATATTAATTTATGATATTATGCATGATAATTGAGAAATCATATGGGTAATGAGATCTTGACATAATTAAAGAGAGTTACATATGTACTTAAATATAAGATGCATAATTCTTTTAGAAAGTTGTTATTTTTGTATAGAAATTCATTGTATAGTAATGCAATTCTAGATTATATTATTAAGTGAAAAGATTTTGGTAAATAATTTAGAGTTAGGGTTAATATGCTTAAGAAAAGTATTAACTTTAATTGTGAATCCCTCTGGTCAGGAATAATAGAGATGGAATTGGATAGATTTTAAGTAGTGACATATTAAACACTAGGGAAAACAATTCCTAAATATGTTATTTGCTTTCTTGAAGTCATTCTTAATTTTATCGCTTCCTAAATTGCTTAGTTAAGTCTTATAATTAGATTAGTTTGTTAATTTTAATATTTTTAATTCATTCAACCCATCACAATTTTATAATTAAATAATACAGTTAAGGTTAGTATTAATACTCGAAGTCTTTAAGGGATCGATTTGGACTCATATCCACTATGTTAGAATTTAATAAGTGCACTTACTTAATATCAGCCTCCAAACAACTTCTTCCCTGGATTGAGCTGGAGGGATGATCATCGGCTCAAACTCTTCCACATATAGAAGTGGTTGAAGAGTTCGAGAGTAGCTATTATCACCAAATATTCACAGAGCTCCTATAACACCTTTAATACCCTTCAACCATTGAGATGGACTTGTACCGAACTATACTAATGGAAGTGGAAGAGCTCCTTCTCAAATTCACTTCATGGGAGGCATTGCCCATACTCCAAACACTTTTCAAACACCACAAAACACCTCCCTAACAGTAAAAGTACCCTCTCTTCCCTTGTTAGCAGCCGTGCTATCCAGCTAAGGGTTACTCTAACCGTAAAGTTTTCCAAGACCCAGTTAACAACGAAAGACTTGCTCTTACTAATCTAACTGCTCGAACCTCTGTCTATCCTAAGCACAGTAAGTAGATCCATAGCCTTAGTAAGGGATCGTACACATAAACATCCCTTAGGATGGAACTGACAAGCCTTATCCTATCCAGTGCCTCTATTGCCATTTTTGAGTCATCATCCAATTATGCAAGTGACGTGGCTTCATTCTCTCCTCTATGGGGGGAGTCACTCCTTGTAACTTCGAAGTCTATTAGGTTATATTTTAACATATTAAATGGCATCTCACTTGTGTTTGTTCTACTATTGGTAGCCATTTTGATGTTGAAGAAGCAAAGAAAAGTGAAGAACTTTGAAGAAAAGTTTGAGAGAAAGAAAGACAGCTTTGCAAAAAGGTGATGAAAGGAGAAAATAAGGTTTCATCAATTGCAGCGAAGAAGCGAGGAAGGTTGCAAAAGAGTAATCTGTCAAAGTGATTTTGGTATTTATAGGTTGAACACGTTGGAAAGAGAATCAGTAGTTATAGGTATTTGTATAAGCACAAATCCCCTAAAACGTTACGATGCAAACACGTAGATATAGTTTTGATTTGAGGTAGCATTCGAAAGACAAAACGCATGCTATTGCATGCATGTCTACAGTGATAGGATACTTGTCACATTGCATGAACTGTACTGCGAATACGCTCGATAAAGTAAAAATTCGAAAAGTTACGTTCACAGGAAGCTTTCTCGAAGTCCTACCACCACCCCCCCCCCCCCTCCAACTTCCACTAAAGAACTTGTTTGGCACTTGATCAACACTACTCCTCGGCATGAATAGATGGTAGCTGCTCGAACAATGGTCAATTCAACTCCGTCCTACTGCCAAAAGCACTTAATCTACCATATCCTCTCCTTAATCTAGAGTACCTAGCTCAACTCGTTGAGTATCCACCTCGGATTGCCTATCCACCTCAAGGCTAACCACTCAGCATGCCCTACCAGCCAAGGAAGTCAGACCTCTCGTATCTCACCTCGGGTTTAGAGCACCCACCTCGGCCCGAGTGGTAACTTGCTGAGATAAACTATGTTGACTTGACCCATGTGTCACTTAGCTTAAACATCTTTGCCACCACATTGGCACATTAGCACCGGTACCATGGATGCCCTCAAACTAGTTTGACTACATGCCTAAGAAGCCCATCTTTCCCTTCCTTACCTCCACAACAGCAATGAGGTTATTTCCCAAGTAAGGGGTAGGTATGGGACAGATAGGATAAGTGTTAATAGGGTCTTTTGGATATGAGTCCCTCATGCTTGTGTCGACCTAACAAGGCTCTCGACTTAGGATATGCCCCTTGAAGACTCGATCTTCTCCTTCATGGCTGACATCAGTCTAGGCCCATTACATAGTTTGCCCAATTATAATAATCACCAATGACTAGAAGAGTTCAAATAAGGTTGGAAACTAAGTTAAACAACTACTTCATATATTCACAGATCACATCAAGTATCATGACTCTATTACCTAATACTTACAAACGTGATTACTGCTCACTAACTCCTTTTCAATTGTCAGTTTTACTCTTCTATAAATATAAGGTCTTCACCCAACATTAAATCACTTGACACTTCACATACTTGAACCTATATTTTACCTTTAAATACTTTTACTTTCCTTACATATATACTTAATTTAAACATTAGGATGATCATGTTAGGCAACATCCTGATACTTTTTTATTTTTCTTTATTTTATAGGATCACTTACTTATGCGAAGCCTAAGTCCTTCCTAAATCTCTATCAACTGAGATCCTAATATTCAAGAATGATATGATAACCCAACCGTAAAATATGATGTTTGATTGGACCACTTCAACCGAATAGCAGGCTTCCATCCTTGAGCAATTCTTTATCCCATGAAATCCTTGGACGACGATTGTTGGAGATCCAATCAAAAATACATTTCTGACCGTTTTGAGTGAACGATAGGACACGTGCTATCTACATCCACATGAGGATTTTTAAATGATGGACGGCGCATATGTAGTTATTTATATACTTGCATGGATTTCATATCTTAATACTGCATATGCGGGTAAATAAAACATAGGCTAGTGCTTATTTATTTCGCCATAAAATAATTTTTGAACTACTTCCTCCATTTACCATAATAAAGACTTTAATATTATAAAATATTGTCTAACTGCAAGTACTACGGACATACACCATCACATTAGAGCAATCGAGCTTTGCTTCTATTAAGTCGATGTCAGAACCATTTGTACAATAAATTCATTTAGTCTGATTTTCAACAAAATAAGACAGGAAATACTATGAAAAGTTATCATTTAATTCCCATGACATAGAAAGAGATTCTTCAACGTTGTTCAAATCCTCTATAGAATGATGATATACTTAAGGATCATTATAATGGATTTCATGCTTTTGGTGGGCTATTTTGAAGTTGAGCCCTCATGTCTATATCGATTTGTTTAAAACTTGGATCGAGCTCTTATGGCTCAGTCCGACCTAATCACCGAGCCAACTACCTTCAGCACGAGAGTTTTCAATAAAAGCAAGGCTAAATCCGGAGAAAGTCTTACCGACCTCACTCGAGTTACGAGTACAAATTTCGACCTGACTGAAATAAGATCTTGAGCCCTCGAAGGCTCAGGTTAACAAAGACCTAGCACATGAAGCTCACAGCAATTAAGCTGCAGAGGAACAATTACAGGAATGGAAGTCGAAAATTGTCACCAGTTCACTTTCCATAAATTCTAGACCATGCCATTAGTGCCTAAAGATCCCTTTTCCATTCCGGTTTGGCCTCATCCTCAATAAGATGAGACTTACGGTGACATCATATACACACTTTTATACCTTCTTACTCTCTTATATACTCTTTTTTTTTTCTAAATATTGATTTAAATATTAGAATAATCACATCAATAAATCATTGAAGTTTTTAGTATTTCCGTGTACCACGTTTTATAAACCTTTTAGTGCTCTTACAATCTACCAAATCCACATAGAATATATAAGAAATCATTTGTTATATTTGTAAGAAATTTTATAATTATTGTTATGGGTAAGACATAGTACAATAGATGGTATCAAAACATCAACATCATGATAGGATTTGCATAATCCTTTATTCTTGCATGTTTTAATACGTATCTACTTTGAATTAAACTTGATTGGTTTGAAATCGGTTTTGAATTGTTGGTTCATGAATCGTTGATACAGTAAATCGTAATAAGCTCGTGAATTGGCAGTTTCGAGCCAATTCATTGGATCCAGTAGTTCAAGTGCTAGTTCGAAACTTTTGAATTGTTTTTTTAATATTTAATTTTTTCGATTAATTTTTTAAAATAAATTAATAATTTAAAACAATAAAATCTCCTTTCTTAATTTTTTAAGTATACTAATTTATTAATAATTTTTAATTTTTTATTAATTTTCAACTTAATGCAAATAAAATAATTTTGATATACAATAACTTACTGAATATTATCTAATTATTTTTTTCGAATTAATAACCTCTATTTTCTCTTTTTTTTTTTAAGAGAGTGAATCAACCCAACTAACCCGCCAGTTCAATAACAGAAAATGAATTAGTTCGACAGTTCGCGATCTATTGATTAGAACAATTCTGCTAAGGTGAACTACTTGAGTACTTAAAACTTGTCGATTTACCAGAGTGGTTCAACCCAACTACTACCGGACCGGTTCCAAGCCGATTCACAATTTAGAACCGACTTTTACCAAGATCTACTTTGAATCGATTCTAAACTTTATATATTCGAGCAACGATGACAATCAACGCCTAAATCGAGTTGCTAAGTCACTATCGTGCATACATATTAAGGATTTGAACATGCGATTGAAGTTATTGTTAGCGTCAGATATGATAAAATGTATCATAAGTTTAAATATTAACGATTTGAAAAAAAAAAAAAAATCTTAACGGGATAAACTTAAGAAAGCACTTTTCATGCTTATGAGAAACGGTTATGTTTACCATTTCAAGAAAAAATATCTTCTAATAAATGAACCTGATAAATTATTTTATCCATGCTAACTAATTTGAATCCATCTATATTTTTATTAGTAGCAATTGATACTATAAGATGAAAGTGCCAGTCGATATTCAATTTGGCAGTTCATCATTATGAAAAGCGTCGTATCTATTTTTATGGAGAGGAAATTATTTTCTCGATCATCAGTTAGTGTATTCCGAATTTATCAATCACTACTATCGGTAGCAGCGAACTACTCTCATCACCTTCCACAACCAACTATTGCGAATGATTGAACGATTTTTGTTAAAAGCTCAAGAAAAGAGTTGAGAATTAGGGTTTCGCATGATCAGAAGTTACACCATTAAAGATACTTTCTAAGTGCTTTTTGAATCGATCTCCATTTCATCTATGTAATTTAATATTTTCCTTCAATGAAAAGTTGAAAATCATTTATATACATAATTTTTTTTTTATTACTTATAGTTTCTAAAGTAATGATGGAGGTTTTTTAAAATTTTCCATAAAATATGTGCTGCCCTTTGTTCAAATAATACAATTTAGAGCTGCAACCTTTGTTTAACTAAATGCTGAATCATATGATTTTTTACATTCCTACATTTGGCAACCTTATGTGTCATTAGTTTTGTATTCAATATAAATATATATCTTAAATCGATATTCACGGCGTAGCTTCACCCGATTATAACTACATATTCTTTCAATTCATTTTTCCAATGCAGTTAGGAGAGGACGACCCCAATCACTTATATGATAGCTTGTAATTAAAATTTACCCGACGAAATAGCTATTATCCCTTCCACACTTGCTCTAAATCCCTTAGCCATCATTTTTTTAATTTATTTATATTCAATTAATTTAATCTTGAGAAATAAGATGCCACACATGTTGTACATTAGATAGAGGTAAAAGTAACAAGAATGTAAAAGGATCTAATAATGTCATACCTCGAAACGATAAAGTTGTAACAGCTCTACCGTGTAAACCATTCTAAAATATAAGTTGGTCTTACAACCGCTATTCTACACCTGATCTATACAAGGCGTCCACGACTAATCCGCTTTGAAATAAACAATTTATAATTTAAATAAATCATTTACTTAAAAAATGAGAAAATATATATATACACTATAATTTAGTTATTACAATTAATATTTACAATGTTTCACCGTAATATATTTCCTAATTATTACATTATTTAAAAATGAAAAATTCTAAAATAAAACTTAGACCTTAAAAATATATATTTGTTCTTCAAATGTTTTTCTTCACTCCCCAGGATCCAGTAATTGCTTACTTCAAAGTAGTTGTAAGCTGCTTCTTAGCCAACACCAATACGACGTCTATAGAGATGTGAGCAACCATAGCTCAGTAAGTTAGGATAGAGGATTTAAAACTATACCAAAAATATAATAAAGTTATCAACCAACTTATTAGGTGCAATGTATATTCAAGTAAATGCCATCACACAACGTTGTCTAACCCGTCATGAGATTAGAGAAATTAAGCCCGCTCTAATCTGGGTTGAGGAGTTGCCGTTAATGAAATAGTTCACGACTAAACCTAAGCTTGTGCAATGGAGACACCACTCCTCTAGCGACTACCTTCGAACTATTGACTTCTCCCTCGCCGCGACCTCTTCTCCTATAACTTTGTTCGACTAAGGATGAAGAAGGGACCATTATGCAATCCTACGCTACCCTTTCGAAGGGGTCGGTATTTGGTCGGAGAATCCTAAATTTCCTCTAATGAGTTGTCATACAGGTTCGATTATGATTACAGGTCGTATATTTGATTAAGTCCAGTTTAAGGTAATCAATCATTTCATACAAATCATACAATACAAGCCAGAACAACAAACAGAATCATAGCATCACTCATAATCAAGCACATGCGCACAACTAACTATCTAATAAGTACAACCAAGTATGATCTCAAGCCTTCAAAATACAGCAACGTATTAATCCCAATTTACCTGGACTCCTCTCTCACTCACTCACTTGAGATCCAACTCGCTCAAGTTTCATTAGATTTCAACATCCTAAAACATATAATTATTCACTAAATCATTAATTAACTATTTAATTACTTAATTAACCCTAAATTACCCATTTTATACCTCATTTTAAGGCCTAAGTATTATCTAAAAATTTAAAAAATTAATTTTTAAAAACGGGCTTCATAGCACTGTTCTATACCATCTAAGTAGTCTACACAAAAATTTTAGGCTCAAAACTACACTCCTAAAGTTATTTATATCTAAACCGAAACATACTCGGTTTTGCATGATTTCTTAAGGATCATATATCACGGAACATATTTTCATCAAAATAATATTTTTTCTAAAAAATAAATATAAAAATATTTCAAAATAACAAAATTCATAATTTTTTAAGAATATTTACTATTTTTATAAAATTACACAAAATTGGGCTAGATATTGAACTCACCAATTTAGGTGGCTCCGGCCACCATCAGTATCCATTGGTATATCAGCCCACCCGGGCGCTGCTATCACCGTGTGGTAGTGGTGGCCATCCACTCCCAACTGCTCGTCAGGTCTAGGTTCTTCTTAGAAACCCCAACTGTACAGATTTTTTGTGATTTTTTATAAAACCCTAATTTACTCTCAATTCCACCTCTTTTTATTTTTCTCACTCTCGAAACTGACCAAATGAGATTTGAAATTTTCTTACTATTTATAAAGTATTAGGAAAATTATTATGCATTAAATTGATTTGACAACTACCTTATCTTCTTCCAATTTACCTTTTATGTTGTTCTAATTTAATTGACTAATTTTTTTCTTATTTCCCCTAGCTACCACGACCCAAATCCAAATCATTCCTTATTTTTTTAACGAGTTAATTATCGGAATGTGTTTTAAGTATTTTCAATAAATAACGAGTTATATAATTAAAATTTAGAAATTTTATATTATTTTATTTTATTACTTATTTTCTTAAATTCGAACTTATAGGATCATTTTACTAATATTTCTAACTTTACTTATAATTTTAACTTGATCGGATCTTTCAGTCGATTGAAACCCTAAATAACTGGTTGTGGGATTTACAAATAAAATAATTTAAATCAATATTGTCAAATCCTAACCGACTCATATGATTAAATTTGATCTAATTATAAAACTAGTTCTAGATAATCCTACTTTAGCTCTCCATTAGACTCAATCCATCTATTTAATTCTTAATTTTTTACCATATCTAGATTAACCAATCGAACTAGGACCGAAAAAATTATTCAAACAAGCCATGGGCAGCCATATCTCATTCCTGATAGTAAAACTCATAGTGATTATTTATTTAGTAACTGATTGTACTTGCTTCAGGAAGTGCGAACGTTGGAAATGGACCCAACTCCCAAACTTTCAATCCGTAATACCATGGGCTCATTTTCTCTTCACCAAGGAGGCCACAGAACAGGCCCACGCACCAAGTTCTGAACTAAAGGATTGAAAAATTTTCAGCAGCAAAAGGTGTAACTGATTGAGAGAATTTATCTTCATATTAGTTGTGCGTTTTATAGTTTTGTATCTATTTTATCACAATATGTAAGACAGATCAAATCGAATGGAGATTAAAAATAATCTTTTTTTTATAATCACGTTATATTTGTGTTCCGTTTGAACCTTTATCACGATATCTTTTGCATTTTATTTTATGATCGTATTTCTACTAGTATTCATATTGGCAATTAAGTTTACACTTCTGATGAGGAATTTGAGACAAAGTAATTTTGAATGCTTTTATACATATATAACGTATATATGTATATAAAAAACCATATAAACACTTGTTAGCCTTTAAATTATGCAAGTCGATAATGGTAAATTTCATAGAATGGTTTTAACATATTTATTAGACCTTTGAGAAAAGTGCACTTCTAATTTTCAATTTTTACCTATTTTCATATTCGAGTCATAGATCTTTTTTCTCCTTTTCTTAACGTTTTCAGAACTTTACAAAATAAGGATTTGCACTAAGTACATTGAACCTCCTCTCTAACTTAGAGAGTAGGAGTGTCCAAAAGAAGCTTACAGTAGTCCGTCGAGCTCTATTTATAGTTGCGAATTCTCCGATGCTCAATAACCATTGCCTCCCAAATATACATGTGTGCTCCTTTTAAATTTCATATCACTCCTTGATTTTGAGGCACATGGATAGCATTATAGCAGCTAATGGGTAGTTATTCTTGCAATAAGCCTAACTATTCGTACCTTTTGGTTAACTGAGTCACAGCGAACAATATGTAGCATAATCGAGCTAATAGAGGCTAATATGACTTATTTGATTCAACCTACTCCTAACGATTTAGGCGAGTGCTCAGCTCACTAGCTCTCCAAGTTAACCAACTCTTAAGAGCTTAGCTACTATAGCTCAGAAATGTGGTGTAGAAGGAACTAAATGTAGATAAGCAGGTCGGTGTGTTTCATTTTAGGTTTGTCCAGGTCTTAAGGAAAAATCCCTATCAACATTTGCTCCCTAACTCTCCTTAATGGGTCCATCAAGGTGAGTAGATGTGTTTCAATCACATTCAAGCTACATGTTCCAACCTTGTTCATAAGGTCAAGCTAATTTTTGTTAAAGTCAACCCGATATGGAGCCGTGGATGAACACATGATGTCCAGTATCATGCAAACCACGAAGGAATAGGTTTGAATTGTGAGATGATTCAAAGGGCAAACAAGAGTCAAAGATGAAGTAGGGGTTCTCATGCACCGACAATAAATATGATGTACCGACGCCTTATACGAGCTCAAGTCATACTTGATATTACACACAAGTGTTACTGAAGGATGCTTGCCATTAATCCATACTCACAATGGACTAGATAAGAGCAAACAATAGTAAGGAAATGATACTTAACTCACGAAAGAAAGAAGTGTCTAAAAGCTTAAATTCCATTCACTATTGTGGCTATTACAAATTACAGGTATTTATATAGCCTAATTAGGGTAAGTTCTAGGTATCTGTAATTTACAAAAAAGGATTCTCATTATTAAAGGAAAGATACATTGTTTACGAGGGCAAAGTTGTAATTAAGTAAGAGGATATTCAAATACAAAAAGGACAGTAAGGATGTTAAGAAATTAGGTGCGTGTCAATTGTCCATATTGTAATCCCAATTATGCTGTTTGTTGAGCAAAACAAGTTTTGAGTAGATTAGGTTGAGGTCGAATGCTCGGTAGCTTAGATGTTTTGGGTTGAGGAAGGACAGGTCTAGGTAATGGCCTATTATCTAGTTTACCTTAGTATGTAAGCTTAGGATCGAGGGCGGCTCGGCCTCGACAATATATTAGGTCAGCAATAGGCAGGTTCGATGCTTGACATTGGACTAATTTATTGTGAAGGGGTTAGCTCAACATCAAGTTAGTAACCTCAAGAGTCTCTTTAATGAGGTATAGAGCAAAGTAATTGCGCAAGTCGAACTAAAGAAAGGATCGCTCTTCACAATTCAACTCTCTTCAAACAACTCGACGAATCATTTAAATGGGTTCTTAAGCTTAAGAGTAAGTGATTGGTTCATAATCCCGATCATAACCTATCTTCCATTTGACTTGTTGGGGAAGTTTTGTGTCTATAACATGTTGCTTCACATTTCTATCCTCGATAAGCATATAGTTTCCCGCCCTCCATATTGTGATTTAATTTACAACTGTTTAATTTTTTATAGGCCTATATAATCCAATAACTAGAAATAATTTATAACTACATTCTACATAAATCTTAAAATCTTCCTTTAAACTCTTGGTCATCTTTTATTCCCTTTCCACATTTTCTTCTCTTTTTCTCCTTTCTTACACTTTGCTTCTTCCATCATCTCATGCTCACAATCTCTTTTTTGTCTTCTTTCATTTCAGAACTCTTGCTTTCACATTATCTCCCTAATTTACATCTCTTCCTTTGATAATATTGTCAAGGTAATTATGTCTTCCACACAATCAAACGAACTTACATGTAAGAATGGAGCCAAGAATTAACCACTACCAACAGGGAAGATGGCTTAATAGTACGAGAGAGACAAATAATGATTGCTAATGGGATTTATCTGGGCTTACGAGTCTAGTTAAGGTCCACATCCTTAGGTCATGGACGATTAGAAAAATTCATTTCGAAAAGTACCATTTAGATGATGAAGGCAACACCTAGGCAATTAGCTATATTTAGGTATTGAGTATTATAGATACCCAATTTTTTCTCCCTTTATCTTATTTCTTCAATAGGTCCTAAATTAGCAAAAACACAAAAAAAAAAAAAGAAATTAAAGAAAATGCCAAAAATATGAAGTTTAGGAAAATACCAAAAATAAGGAAATAGGAAAAAGAATAAAAAAATAAGAAATTTAGAAAAAATACAAAAAAAATGGAAAATTTTAGAAAAATATATAAGAAATTTGAAAAGTCACAAAAAATAGAAAAAATTAAAAATAGGAAATTTAGCAAACAATAAAATTTGTAGGTTGTTTAAATATAATAGAATTTTAATTTAAATAAGTTTTAATAAAAGGTCATTAGGCCATATATATAATTTAATTGCACATATAAATAAGGTATAGCCAACCTAATGATAAAATATTTGGATTAAGTACATGGACTTGGCTAAAAGTGAGGGATTCGAAACTCACTAGAGATACGAGGCTAACTTTTTATCTTTTTTTTCAAGTTCTATACCTAACCATATATCAAGCCATCACTAGGACACATAACATTTTGTGATTAGCCGTGACAACACTTTTTCTTTCCCCCTATATTTTTCTCCTTTTTTTCCTTTTCTTTCCTTGACTTTCTTTTTTAAAATACATAGAGATTAGGAAGGGGGGATTGGTTTTTCAAAAAGAAACACACCAACATAAGCAGGGGAGAAGGGGGGATTAAATTTTCAAAAATCAGATACACAAGCAAAAAGGGAGACCGACCAAGCCAAAGACATCATCTCTCTCTCTAAACTGACACCCTCTCTCTCGGCGTTCTATCTCTCTCTTTCTTTATTGTCATTCTCTTGGACCCTCTCACTCTCTAATTCCCTCAGCCAATCCCCAAACATACAGACCTTCACTCTCTCTTTAGGACAATCCTGTCTCTCACCAATTCTCTCTCACTCAACACACCAACGAACAAGATGGGTTTCTCTTTCTCTCTCTCCACGATCTCTCTCACTCTCGATCTCTCTTAGCCTCCTCCCATTCACTGCACCCACGTACACCACCCCCTTACGCGCACTAACTCCACACAGCCATACCTCTCGCAGGACCCCCTATGGCCAGCAAACACCGTACTCGCTCCTTGCCGTTGACACAACAAAAACTAGACCTACGTACACAGAACCTTACCCTCTCGCATAAACCCACCAACCTCTCTCCCTTCGATCAACCCATACACGCATACATCTCTCTCTTGCACGATCCAAATACGTACACATAGTAGACCAGATACACGTACATACACCTGCGGCCACGATTCCTCCATCCACCAAACACCCACACACAAACATATACCATGATCCCTTTTGGCTAACCCCATTCATACAAACACAACCACCTCTCGAAACACCATCTGTCACCACCCCAAAGCTCCAACCACCAAAAAACACCACCAATGGCCAAGATACTACCACCATCGAACCTTTTGCCAATGAAAAGCACACGTAAGTGCTTTTTCCTTGTCAAAAATCAAGCCAAAACCACCCTCATCAATGCTTCTATCTCCTTGTATAAGTTGGGTCATTTGACCCCAAATCCAACCCGAACCGCTCTAAGACCCACCAATCCGACCCAGCAAATCTGACCTCATCGTTGACCAACCTGTGTCCGACTCCAACCCATCCCCCTTGTTCCTGTGGTCCGGCTTTGTTATTAGTTTAGGCCCATGTCATTTATTTTTTGTTTCTTTATTTCGTTTTTTTTTTTTTTGTTCTTTTTCTTGTTTTGTTTTGTGCATTGTAATTTTTGACAAAAAAGAAAACAAAAAAAAAAGAAAGAAAAAGGAAAAGAAAAGAATAGTTTAGTTTTTATTTATTTATTTATTTTAAGCATAATAGAAATAGATAAAATAATAAATAAATAATAATAATCAAATAAAAAATAATGAAAATTGTTTTTAGCACTTAGAAAATTGACTTTTCAAAAATAAGTAAAAATAAACGAATCCTTTCAAAATTAAGACTAAAAAATAAAACACCAATTAGGACCTTTTAAGAGAATTTCCTTAAATAAATTGAATTGGGTAAAAACGTAAATTCAACCTTTTTTCAAAAATTAAAATCAAGTCACTCACTAAAGTTCTTACAAATGAACTACGGAAGTTTGATCCAAAATAATAGATACGTAGGCACTCATATGTCAATACAGAAGAACTTAAAATATGCAAATTTTTATTTTTTTTCCTTTTTTGTAAATAGTTATATAAATTAATTAAATTAGTTACATGTAACATGTTTAGTCATTTAGAAATTTAAAAAGGGTATATTGAAGAATGAATTTAAAATTGAAAAGTTAAAAAGTGATACCCATTTAAGATTTAATAAATTAACCCCCAGATCTAGATCTTTGGTTCTATTTAAAAAAAAATGTTTTATAAATTGGTTTTTTAATCGATAAACCAATAACTAAGTTAAAACCGATAACTAAGTTATAACCAATCGATCCACCTAATTGATTATAACTTAACTATTTTTCTTGACTCCGATTAGGTGACAACTCCAATATTGTTTCAAATTGAAAAAAGTAGTTTTTTTTTTTTTTTTACCCTAGTCGAGAATCAATATTAAACGGGTAGGGTTTAATACTAATCAGTGTAAAGAAGGCCTATTTTTTAAAAGAACCGAAAGGGCGAAAAACCAGGCTCAACAAATACGATATAAGTCCTAATGGGGTTACTAGTACAATGACAGAGAAAGAATCCAACACTTTAAAGCTTAATTTCTGATCTACCCCTTTAAGTTGGAAGATAGAGAGGCCTTAACCATATAAACGCTTCACTTCGTAAGGTGGTCATGAGTTTTCCATTTTTGAAAAATGTTTTTTGGTTGGTTTGAGATTTCTATTTGCTCTTTTCAGAGGTCTTACTTTACATATCATCACATCTATCCCTCCATGTTGACTCTAAATTCTTATAGATTGATTGTTGCTTTTGAATGCATCTGTGAAGATTTAGAGGTTAAGGCTACTGTAACTTTATTTCATTACTTTTTCATCCTAAAGAAGGGCAATTGATGGTTTTATATGTATACCTGACCTCGTAGGAAGATTTTGATAAGATCAGAATCCTCCATCTATGATTAGAAGCAAAAATAGGTTGTAGTAAGGTTTAAGACCAACCTAGATTTCCTTATTGTTTAAAGTCGCACAATCAGATAGGTCCAATATCAAGAAATTGCTCCCTAGTGACAAAAAGGCTTACGATACCATCATAGAGGCTTATAACAACAACTGGTTTCTTTAGGATGAGAACACCATCATAGATAATTATTCTTGTGGTGTTTCTATCTTCTCTAAGGATGAAGTTAGAGATCTTAAGGGTACTAGTGCTACTCTAGGCAAAGATATTAAGGGCACTAATGAAGGTATCATTGTTGAGCAAAACACAAGCTATTTGTTGTTTCATTGTACTAGGTATGCTTATAAGAGGAGGGACCTCTACGTCTACTTCAAGAGTTGAGTGATCTTCTCTGCCCACGCTTAACATGACGTTTTAATTCATTTTGTTTGCATTCTAATGTTTTCCTGACCTGATTCCTTAATCTTCTTTTTGCAAATATACCATTAAAAGACTACAGCTTGAAGGATATCTTTGCTCAATTGAAAGCTAGCATAGTAAGAAAAAAGAAGATGTTAATAAGGCTCTTGTGAAGCAACTTGTTAAGTCCACCACACTACCAAAGCTACCAAAGGGACACAACCAACAAAAGTTATACAAAAAAAGAAAGGTCACAGAGATTACTGAATTAAGGAAGTGGCTTAATGCATATGACTGTCTACCATTGAAAAGGGATCCAACTTAAGGAAAAGGTTTTAATGAAGATCGGAAGAAAGATGAGAAGACTGATGGAGGTTCTAAGGATTTGAAGAAATCTAAGGAAGTTTCTGTGACTTTTCCTGGGCTAATGACTCCTTCCAGAAAGGAGGACAAAAAGGTCCTTCAATTCTTTCCTTTTTGGAATGTCAGTACAGTCGACGATGCTCTGGGTAATGGGAAGATCACCCTAGAACTAATAAGGGGTATCCGCCTTCCTGAAGACGTTGGTTCCCTTATCAATATAGTTAATTTTTTTCAAAATTCTAAATTTAGCAACTTACTACAACTAACCACTTCAAAAGTTTATGATGTAAAAGCTCTCACCCCCACTAACCTCTAAGTAATGCCTTAATCTTCCTTTTAACCTTGCTTTTATTTTATAGAGATCCCAACATTTATTGATGATAGTTGAGGCTTTAGTAGAGGAGAAGAATGTGGTACAATTTATCCCTCTAACTTTTGTTACTCTTCAACAATAACATTTTGTGTTTTCTTTTTAGATTGTTAAAGACTGTAAAAACCAAATTGCTAATCTTAAGGTTGAGGACGTAAAGCTTCAGCAAAAATGGGGGGAGTAGAAAACAAAGTTAGAGGAAGGGGTAATAAATTTGAAGGATAAAGCAAACCAAGATGCTAAGCTTAAAGAAGAAGAGGTTACTACGTTAATTAAAGAGTAGAAGAAAAACCGTCAACTCATTTTTTACCTATATGGGCAACAGAATGGGGTAGAGAGTCTTAAAAAAAAATATTAAAGGGATTGTAGACCTCAAGAAGGAACAGGGTTCAAATTATGAAAAGGCTTATGAGATGGCCCTTGAGGACATTCAAGAGAGTCAAGAGTATATTAATCTTATGGCCAAAAAGATGCTAAATGGGGTGAATCTAGCTTGGAAGGAGATTCTAATCCACCAACCCGATTATGAGCTAAGTTGCCTAGACTTTGCCAAATGAGGTCAAAAAGGAGAAGGCCCCAACCACTGATAACTCTTATTTTAAATACATTTCACATAGTGATTTTATAGTATTTCCCTTATATCTTTGGTTTTATTTAAAAAAAATTGATACTTAATTGAGTAAAATTTTGATTTCAAGGTTTAAACACGTTCTTAGATTGAAAATGAAGAAAAGGAATCAAGTTTCACTCAATTTGGAGTTCAATTAAATAAGTTATGAAGTTATATAGATAATAGGAATTTTTGTCAGAAAGTTATACAATCTGGGACACAACTATATCCCCAGGTTGTATCCGTTCAAGAAGATTTGCCAAGGTCAAAAAGTTACACAACTTGGGGACACAACTGTGTCTCAGGCTACGTCTGGTGACGAAAAAAAAAAAACCTTACAATACATTATAAAAGGACATACTAGGGTTCCGCATAAAAGATTGGACATTCAAAAAGGAAGACTCTTGAAGAAAAGGAGAAGAAAAAGGCGAAAGAAACACCCAACTTCAAGATTGAAGAGATTTTTCATCAACAAAAGGGATTTTTCATGTTTTATTTATTGATTTTGTTGCAATCCGTTTTTAGTTTCATTATGATAACTTAAAATTCTTGTATTTAGGATTATGGAACCTAAGGTTTCATGTGACTATTAGATTTATTAATAATTTTCAATAAAGTTTCTATCTTTTCTTGATTCAATTATGGTTTTTAATTGTTAATTAATATTTCTAGAGTATCAATCTATAATATTATGCATGATGATTGAGAAATCACATATGTGATGAGATCTTGACATAATTGGAAAGAATTACATGTATACTTAGAGATAAGATACATGTTTCTTCCAGAAAGTCGTTCTTTTGTATGGGAATTCATTATACATTAATGTAATTCTAAATTATATTATTAAATGAAGAGATTCCGGTAAATAATTTAGGATTAGGGTTAATATGCTTGAAAAAGGTGTTAACTTTCATTGTGAATTCCTCTGGTCAAGAATAATTAAGATTGAATTGGATACATTTTAAGTGGCCACATGTTAAATACTAGGAGAAATAATTCCTAAATACATTATTTACATTCTTGAAGTCGTTCTTACTTTTGTCGCTTTCTAAATTACTTAATCAAGTCTCATAATTAGGTTAGTTTGTTAATTTTAGTATTTTTAATTCATTCAACTCATCACAATTTTTTTGTTAGATAATAGAACTAAGGTTAATATTAGTACTCGAAGTCTCTAAGGGATCAACTCGGACTCATATCCGCTATATTAAAACTAATGGGTACACTTACCTTGTATCAACCACCAAAGAGAATGTGCTGAAACTAAAATGGTGGCTTGACCCGTTGAAGGCACTGATATCACTGTGGTTGCTCCTTTTAATGTCCAAGAAGCTTTTGATGTTCTTGAGGTTTCCAAGACTCTTGCTTCAGATCCTCCATCCAATCCCCATGCTAACCCCAATAAAACTCTTGATGACCAAACTCCAGTCCCTGACCAATCAACTTTTATTTATTCTTTGTTTTCGTCACTCCTAGATCAAGATGCTTACCTTATCATTATGTAAAGATAGTTGGTTAAACTTTTGACGAAGCCCTTATGAAAACTTATTGTTGCTTTTAAGATTATGTTGAAATTCAACTTACTTTTGTTCTAGCCCGCAATTGTCTTTTAGCCCAAGGTGTTTGCTGATGTATCTTTATTGTTGCTTCATAATTTTGTGAGCCCTTTAGTTCATTATTGAGTAATCTAGGGCTTATGTTTAGCTTATCATCCTTGCTTACAGTTGGACTTAAAACATTGTGCTCTAGCTAACTAATAGCTCAAAGCTTCCAAATAGCTCACCGTCTATTTAGTAAACTTAGAGCATTTACGTCCATAGTAACTTGTTATCTATTTATTAGACTTAAAGCACTATATTTGTCTTCAATTGATGATTTAGAGAAATTGGGAAATTTCGGTTCTTTAGAAAAACTTTTAGAGTCACCACTCAACCAAAGTTAAGAAAAAAAATTGTAATCAATTAGGTGAATTGACTAGAATTTAGCTATCGATCATTGATTTCAATTTGATAAAAATCAGAGAGTTCCGAATTTAGATACTAACCTATTAAACCCTAACAAGTACCACTATCACTTTTTTGAAATTAGGCTTATTTTTCACAATTATTCCTTTTTTATATTTTTAAGAAAATAAAAATAAAATAAAATAAAAACTTAAGTTTCCATAAATTTTAACATCGTATCGAAAGTGCCTACGTACGACCATAGTTCTTTCTAAAAACTTTAGTATGTTGATTTATTTTAATTTTAAAAAACCAATCAAGTTTAAGTTGTAATTAATTTAGTTTATTCAAAAAAATAAAATTTAAAGGGTTCTAATTTTTGAGTGTTTAAAAATACTCTATAACGTTCTAATCTTTTTTTATAAAAAATCTTATTAATTTTTATTTCTAAAAAATAATTTTCTAAGTGAAAATAATTCAAAAAACACCTAATGTTAAAAAGTTTCCTAATCTATAATATATATTTATATATTAAATTTCAAAAAGACTATCGCTAAACATATTAACATAATAATAATAATAATTTTTAAAAAAATTAATGAAGAACTGAACCTTGAATTGGTTGTTCGGTTGTGCAGTTCTGTGTGTTGGTCAATTGGCGTGTAGTGCATCGGTTGTGACTGCTACTGTAATGGAGATTGTCGTTGGTGTTACGCATGGAGAATGTCGGTGCTACTGTAGATCGGTGCACTATGCTGCTGGAAGGCCATGCGTAAGTGTGGGGCGTTGGGATAGAGAAGTGGGCGGTGAATTGTGATGTGTTTGTATGTGACGTGGATAGTAGCGAGAGCGTGTGTTCGAGTCTGATGGACGTGGATGGAGCAGAGGATGTCATAACAGAAAGAATCAAGCTAAGGGGTGGCTAATGTGCGTGTTCGACAGTGAACAGCAGTGGCGTGATGACTGTGGATAGCGGATGGACTGTCTGCAAATTGATAGTGTGTAACTCGCTTGGGTTCAATGACTGTGCAGCGTGGGATGTGCGTGTGTGTGGAGTGCAGCAGTGTGTGGCTGTCAGTGCGTCTGTTTGTAAGATCAGCGTGAGAGCTTCGTGGTCATCTGCAGTGTGGATTGCGGCTGATCGATAGGCACGTAGACGTGAGCAGTGGCCTGTAGGCTGATGACTGCGAACTTTGTATGTTCAGCGATTGCGTGTGTATTCAGCAGTGGCATGGTGACAGCTGTACGAAGTATGTTGTCATGTTAGTGTACGGCTACCAGGTTCTGACGATGTCCGGTGTGCGTATGTGTCACGCACGTCAAGTTGGGACTGCTGCAATTGTGTTGTTGCAGTATTGGGTTGGATCCGTGTGAAGACGAGGTAATGGTTGTTTATGTTGAATGTGTGGTACAGCACCTGGACTGGCGATTGATTGAAGATGAAATTGGTTTTTTTTTTTTTTAATGTAATTCTTCCCCATTTTATTCTGCGCGAACTATATGTATAAACATTCAAAAATAAATCTTTAAATCATATCAATCCTAATTTAATAAAGATTTAAAATAAATTTGAATCTTATAAATTTTTATCGCATTAAATTCAAAAAATTTAATAAAATTTAAAATTAGATTTAAATTACATACACTCAATCGATTTTCGTAAATAAAAAAATAAAAGATACATAAGTAATTAATAAAATTCGAACTTATGACCTTAAGTTACCTAATACCAATACTCAAATATTTATCTGTTTAACCGTTGATCTATACATTGACATTTAGTATAATTAAATTACGCTTAAACTATGTAATTCTCTCAAATAAAGCTTTATTCATTAAACTTAAAATATTTTATTTTTTAAAAATCTATTTTCTTAAAAAAATTATAATTTTTCTTTTTTTTTCCATTTTTTTTGTATTTTTGTCATTTTTCAATTTTTTTTATTTATCTTTCATTTTGAATTAGGACCCATTTTTTTTCAAAGAAAAATGAGATAGCAAATATTGAGTATCTACAAAAACAATTAACTATCTTAGGACCGATCCATTAGGGATTTGGTGACAAAAAAACTCAAAAAGAATAGTGGTGAGGAATGTAGTGTCCTATGAGCTAGCTATCCTAAATGAATAGGTAAAGCGTTTCTTAAGCTACCTAAAATGCTAAAAAGAATATTGAAGACTTGGTCATACCTTTTATGGGCTGACTAACCAAGATAAGATGAGTGAAGCGCTTCTTGAACTAGCTAAGACCCTAAAGAGATATTGATAACTTAAGTTGGGGCAACGCTCCATGAGCTAACTAAAACCCTCAATGAAAACTCGATCATGCCCCTTTGAGCTGACTAACTTAGCTGAATGAGTAAAGTGCTCTTCAAGCTGGTTAGAACCCTAAAAAAAAAGTGGATCAAGTCAGCACTCTAAGAGCTAGCTATCTTAAATAAGATGGATGAAGGGTAAGCACCCTACAAGTTGACTAAAAACCCTAAGAAGCAAAACTGGGGGATATAACATTTTGGTGAAAATAATTTATGACATAAACCGAAAATTTTGCCACTAAGGCCGACATGGATTTGAAAATGAATGGAAAAAACTTATAACAAGTCTTTACTTTCTCTCCTTCTTTTCCTTTCTTTTCTCTTCTCATTTTCTTTCTCTTTTTTTTTCTTCTCATCATCTTTTTCCTTCTTCTTTTTTTTTTTTCTTGAAGGTCTACTAATGGATACAAATTTTTACCTAAGGGACAAATGCTATAAGTATCCCCTTCCTTAGTAACCATGTGAAGTATCCCGTATCTATCCTAGTTTCTAGCCTTGATACTAAGTTTCTTGGATAAACTTTATGATTTTAAACATTCATTTTTTAAAGAAAACGTAACTCACAATTGATCTAGTCAAAGAGAGCTTCCTTAAGCACTTTCGATCTAGAGTTTTTTCTTAAGTACTATTCCAAAAATTAAACTCTAGTTTGCAAGCAATACGATTTGATCAATCTATTAGGTCGTTTTGGTTTTAATATTGTAAATTGGAATTTTTGGTAAGATGGTTTCAAAAGTGATTAATTAGAGGGCCTATTTTGAAAGACTATACTTTTATCCAACTCAGATGTACAAGTCAGTAACCCTTAGGAAAAAACTAGATGTATGCTTGCCCTAATTTCAAAAATAATTTTTATTTTAGATAAATTATTCTTTAAGATCAGAAGAGCTTTGAGTAGGGTGGTATTGTGTGTCAGCCCTAAAGCTAAGTCAAGTAACTGTAGGCTTGAACTTAGAACCCAAGGTTTAAGGCAATCGGTTAATGGATCCGATCAAACCCAAATTATAAACTAATAAGAGAAATATTAGTAAAATTGACCCCGTAAACTTGAATTTAAGAAAATAAATAATAAAATAGGAGACTATAAAATTTTCAAATTTCAAGCATAATAAGTACTAATTACCGAAAATGCGAAAAGTGTAATCAAATAACTAATAAATTACTAAAGATAGATTATATGTATACTAAAAATTTTAGAATAACCAAAATAATAATTAGAAATGTTCACATGAACCCCACATGTATTTACATGTAGATAAAAATATACAAACTTACTTAAATTGGCCAAAAATTAATTAAATAATTAAGGAAAATTATAAATTAATTATAAAAAATCAGAAAAAAATCAGAGGAGCCTAGAATAATCTAAATCAGGTCGTGGAAAGTCAAACTCTATAAAAGAAAAATCAACCAATTAAAATTAGACAACATAAAAGCCAAAAATCAAGAAAATTGGGCAAAGTCTTGTCTAATTAATGCATAATAATTACAAGAATCATCTATAAATAGGGAAAAAATTTCCAGAAGTCATTTGGATAGTTTAGCATTTAGGAAAAATAGGAAAACTGAAAAATAGAGAGAAAATCCAGAAAAAAGAAAAGGAAATTATGCAAATTCGTGTAGGGAGAGAAACCTATACCTCACCACCACCTGGGACCGAGCCGCCACCACCACACCACTCTAGCTCCACCGTCTAGGCCAGCCGACAGCCTTGGACCGGGTTTGGACGGCCAGAAAGCTTTGGACCGGTTAGTCTCTTAAATTTCCCGATTTTGAATAATTTTGTAAAATTAGTTATTTTTCCTGTAAAATTAGTTATTTTTTATGAAACTTGTTATTTTGAGATTTTATTGTATGTAGATTTAGAGAAAAATATTGATTTGGTTTAATTACGTCTGCAATTATAGGGTTCTTAACAAATTGTTCAAAACCGAGTATAATTAAAACGGAAAATACATAAGCTTAAGAGTGTAGTTTGAAACTCAAATTTTTTTTGTAGAATGCTCATATGATATACAACAGTCCTATGGAGCCATTTTTTTAAAATTAATTTTCGAAATTTTTAAGTTAATTTTTAACCCTAAAATGATGGGAAAATTGGGTGATTTGGGGTTAGTTAGGTGATTAAGATGTTAATTACTTATTTAGATATTAATTAGATGTTTAGGGATGTTAATCTCTGATGTGGAACCCTAATCTTAGCCTTTGGAGTATTAAGTATGGTTAATTTAGGAAATTAGGTAATTAATATAAGAAATTAGTAATATGTGAAATTGTAAATTAATAAATCTAAAAAAATAGGGTTATTTAGATAATATTATAATAGAAATCAGAAAAATAATAAATCTGAAAATAGCATTTAATTTTAAGTAAATGCCTCAAAATGTAAGATTTTCACACATAGGGAATAAATCCGATACCGCAATTAGGGTTAGCGTGTAC
Source organism: Lumnitzera racemosa (assembly GCA_024138005.1). NCBI lineage: Eukaryota > Viridiplantae > Streptophyta > Magnoliopsida > Myrtales > Combretaceae > Lumnitzera > Lumnitzera racemosa. The sequence continues at coordinate 10,062,819 of JAMXBC010000012.1, read as the reverse complement.
CGAATAGTTTAGAATATAAAATTACGACCCAATAGGATATTTGGACACTCGAGCTTAATGTGATTAATTTCACATTAGGATTCGAGCATATTTAAGGCTTAGAAATCAAAGTTTAAAATCTTATTTAGGATTCGAACATCGAAATAGAGTACAACGAATCATTAGGACGTAATGGGTATACACGGAAAAAAATAAATTAAAATATAAATTAGAATATGAAACCATAAATTATAAGTACTAAAAAGACCTATTTGTATTATAGGACACCTAGAGACAAATCAGCTTGCGATTAAGGGATCGAGCGATTGAGGGATCGAGCGATTGAGCAATTCCAAGTAAGTTGGGTTATTACTTATTGTAATAAAGTACTAGTTTTGTAGTACTCAGAGACTTAGGTTTGTATATGATTGTGATTGTAAGTAGTTTACGCATGTGTTTGATGTATCTGAATTCGTGCTGAATTTGTATTGTGAGTGATTTTGTGACTGATTGAATTGGTATGAAATTGCTTGAACACCCTAAACGGAATTTAATCTTAATGGACCCAAATACTAAAAATACCATGCATTGCAATCCGTTAAGAGATCATGGGATTCTCCAACCAAATACCGACCCCTTCGAAAGGGATAGCGCAGGATTGCAAAATGGTCCCTTCTTCATCCTTAGTCGAACTAAGTGATAGGAGAGGAGGTTGCGGCGAGGGTAAAATCAATAGTTCGAAGGTAGTCACAGGAGGAGCAAAGTCTCCATTGCACAAGCCTGGGTTTGGTTGTGAGCTACTGCATAACATGGAAACTCCTCAACCCGGATTGGAGCAGGTGAAATTTCTCTGATTTCAACGGACCGGACTACGTTGTACGATGACACTTGAATGTTGCATTGCATGAAAATAATTGTTTGATAACCCTGTTTGTGCTTGTATGCATTCATGAGTCTCCAATTCAACTTACTGAGTTGTAGTTGCTCATACCCTCATAGATCCTTTTGCAGGTTCTGATTTTTGAACACTTTAAGTACTATGCCGCCCTACAATTATCCAGAGGTTAGTCTGTTTGAAGCCAGGAGTGTGAGGATCAAGTTACTTAGTATAATGTGTAACTAGAGTAACCATGTAATTAGGGATGAAAAACTGATAGTTATTATGTAATCTAGTGAACTATTATGTTTATGTAAAACTTCCTAGGAAGCTCTATGAACTTATATATATAATATTATACATGTTATTAGAAATTTGCACTATTTATCATCATTGTAGTTTAATTGTTAATCGAACTGTTTACTTCAAAGCGAGGAGTCGTCGACGCCTTGTGTAAGTCATGTCTATAGTAGGCACTGTGAAGCTAGTTACTATCATAGAATGGTTTACACGGCGGGACTGTTACAACAGTGCGACTTCAAGGCGTAACATTGTGAGTGGGGAAGCCTTGTGTTTGAGATTCAGGTAGATAGAAAGGTTTTATGTTTGTGATTTGGAGTTTGATTCTAAAATGAATATGGATTTTTCTATTTGTGGTTGGGAATGTGATTTTGAACCTTACGTTTTTAGAACAGCTTGAGCTTCTAGGCCTTCTTTCATTAGGGCCTTTCCCAAACTTGATGTTTGGGCCTCTTTTGCTTTTTCTTTCTTGTAGTTTTTTTTTTTTTTGCTTTTTTCCATTTTTATCTTCTTCTTTTTTACCCTATCATTTCTTGCCTTTTTTTTTTCCAAGAGTAATTATCTCTTTTGTCAAGTCTTTATCTCTAAAAAAATTAAGGCCCTAAATCCATGGGTTTTAAGTATATGGGCTTGGGTAAGGTATGTGTAGTCTTGAGGTATTTGGTAAAGTATTGGCCCTTCTTAAAAAGAGAACAATTTATCAAAAAAAAAAGTTATCCTTAAATTATTGTTACTAAGGTAAGCACAGACTAGTTTTTCCTTATCTCTTAATCACTGACCTTAACTTCTGAATTACCCTATGATGGGGTAGTTTTTTATAGGGTTTACATTTAAAAAAACTCTAAATCAGTTCAATAAGGTTAATAAAGGATAATTGTGTTTGGTATTTGAAAATAAATGCCTAAGTTCATTTCAGTCTGCATATTAAAATCAAAATGAACTTCCTTTAAAGAATAAGTCTAAAAATCCCTCACCATTATGTTACTCAACTCTCAAAGTATTTAAGGATTAGTTTATAGGATATAACTCGCCTCTTTTCATTCTAAACTTTTCAAAAGAGAGTTACCAAGTCCCTAGGTAAGAGCCTATGTTGATTTGCCCCAAGTTGGAAATTGATCTCATGCGCCCCACCACACCCGCCCCCCGTTCTTGAAACATACCCCCAATTGTGAAACAATATCTTTCATTTGATTTGAATTCAAAATTAAATTGTAACCACCAAATATCTAGACTTTTTGTGTTTTAGCTAAAATTGCCCCTTAGCTCCCACATATGAATTCGAGCCTGGTTCTTTAAAGTCGAATGGGGCAACATCGACATCTTTTGAAATAAAAGGGACTATGAATTGTCCCTTTTTTTATCCTAAGGATCAAGCTTATGATGGTATTTCATAGTCTCTTGTTTTAACTTAGTTCGTGTTTAGACTTAATGGACCGGAGGTTTTGGGTTGGTTTGACTACCTCGATGGGTTAGGGATTTGTTTTTGGTTAGCTACCTTAATAGGCCATATGTTTAGGTTAGCTACCTTAATGGGCTAAGTAATTGTGTTTGTCCCAAGTTTCATAAAGATTTGTAACCATTAGCAACTTTCTTTTTTCTTCTTTTCCTTTTTTTCTTTTTTGAAAGAGAGAGAGAGAGAGAGAGAGAGAGAGAGAGAGAGAGAAGGAGGGAAAGAGAGAGAAAAAGTTAAGGCCTTTATGTTACAGAGACTGAGTAATCAAATTATAAATGGGAAATTGCTTTCTTGGAATCTATATATAGGCCTACAAAATTTACTTACCTATAAAACAACACTACTGAGAGTCTATTTACAAAAGGGAAATTGTAAAGAATGAACAGAAAATATCCAAATCCTATTTATTCTGAAACAAGAAGCCTATTTACATGGTGTTAATCTATCTGGAAGAACGAATATTCTTAGCTTACAAAGTACTTGGAGCAATGGAAACTACCTAAAATTATTTTACATGATTGATTTTTGTTGTTTTGTTTGCTTTGTGTTTTTTTTTTCCACTTTTGCTCACTTAAGAAAAGAAGTATGGTATTTTATATAGTAGCAAAACCTAACTTTTAGAAATTATCAAGCATGAATATTTATAGATGACTAAAGATCAAAAAAAAAAAATGTAGAATGAAGACACACAGATACAAGGAAATTGATGATCAAATGGTATTGTGGCAATATTAAGTGTTTAGGATTGCAATTATATTGGAATTTCATAAAAATTACAAAGAATTTTTACATTTACAAAGACGTAATTTATAAAATAAAAGATAGGGAATTAATGAACAAGCCCTATACACAAAACAAATATATATGAAAAATTATTTCAATAATATGGGAATTCCAACATAATATCAACCCTTAGTTAACATGCCCCATTATTATTTATTCATCAGTCAAGATTCGTGTATGCAATAAAGGTGGGCTCCAAAAGTCCTCAAATTCTGCAACTACCACATTTTTCAAAGTAGCGATTCTATTGTCATATTTTAACCTGAGTAGGGTAACCTAACTGGTCTTGGAAGGTAATTGCCCCACAACATCTGGAGCTTATGCAATAGCCTCCCTCCTAAGGTCTTAAGACAATCTGGTTCTGACCATATCTACTGTGCATTTATGATGTGGAAAAATAAAATAAAAACCCATAACGACCCCCCTAGGTAACCTGCAACGAAAAATGTTAGTATATAAAAAACTAAAATAAAAATGGAATAACAATCGACTTAAGTATATAATTTTTTTTTTAAATAATCCTAATTTCGAGAAATTCTAGTAGCTGACCCTCTTAACATCCCTAGTGGAGTCACCAAACTATCGAACCTGAATTTTCGATTTCCTTTATTTTCATTTAATTTCCCATTTTCGGAGTAATTCTAAATCCTAACCCATTAAATATTAATCATCGACTAGAGAAATTAAAAAATTCTGATTCTTTAAAAAAAATTTTAGAGTTGCTACCCAACCGGAGTTAGGAAAAAAGAAAAAGAAATCATAATTAATTGAGTAAATTGATTTCGATTTAGCTACTAGTCTTTGATTATAATTTGATATAAAATAGAGGGTTCCAAATTTAGGGATTAACCGATTAAACCATAACGGGTTTATCACTTTTCCTAAATTAGGTTTATTTTTCACAATTATCATTTTTTTTATATTTAAAAAAAATAAAAATTAAATAAATAATTTAAGTTTTTACAGATTTTAATGTCACCCCGAAGGTATCTACGCACTCGTTAGTTAGGATCAAACAAACATAATTCTTTCCGAAAACTTTAGTATGTTGGTTTATTTTAACTTTAAAAGACCGATCGGGTTTAAATTATTATCAATTTAATTTATTCAAAAAAAAATCTAAAAGGTCCTAAATCTTAAGTGGTTAAAAAAAACTCTCTAACATCCTAATCTTTTTTAAATAAGGTTTTTTATTAATTTTTATATCTAAAAAAATAATTTTCTAAGCGAAAATAATTCAAAAAAAACTAATGTTAAAAAGTTTCCTAATTTATAATATATATATTTATATATTATATTTCAAAAAGATGATCGCTAAACATAATAATAATAATAATAATAATAATAATAATAATAATAATAATAATAATAATAATAATTCAAAAAAATTAATGAAGAACCAAACCTTGAATTGGCTATTCAGCTGTACAGTTCAGTGTGTTGGTCAATCGACCTGTAATGTATCGATTGTGATTGCTGCTGCAATGGAGATTGTCGTTGGTGTTGGACATGGCGGATGTCGGCGCTACTGCAAATCAATGCACTATGCTGTTGGGAGGCCATGCATGAGTGTGGGGCGTTGAGATAAAGCAGTAGGCGATGAACTGTGATGTGTTTGTGTGCGATGTGGACAATGGCGAGAGTTTGTATTCGAGTCTGATGGACGTGGATAGAGCAGAGGACGTCGTGATAGAAAGAATCAAGCTAATTGGGTAGCTGTTGTACGTGTTCGATAATGAACAACAGTGGCGTGATGACTGTGGATAGCGGATGGACTGTGTGCAAATTGATAGTGTATGACTCTCGTATGTTCAGCGACCGTATGGCATGGGAAGTGTATGTGCGGAGTGCAGCAGCATGTCGATGTATGAGGAGTGCAACAGTGTATGAATTGAGCAACTGTGGCTGTCGATGTGCGTGTTTGTGAAATCAACGTGTGTTAGTTCGTCGTAGATTGGAGCTTGGTGGTCGTCTCCAATATGGATCGCAGTTGATCGGTATGTAAGACGTAGATGTGGACATAAGCAGTAGCTTGTGGGCTGATGACTGCTTTTTCACGTGTTCAACTACTGCGTATGTATTCAACAGTAGCATGGTGATAGCTATGGGAAGTATGTTGTCGTGTTGGAGTACAGCTACTGGGCTACGGTGATGTCTGATGTTCGTGTATGATGCGCACGTCAAGTTGTGGCTACTGCAATTATGTTATTGCAGTGTCGGGTTGGATCTAAGTGAAGCTCAGGGAATGGCTGTTTGTGTAGAATATGTGGTACAGCAGTTGAATTTGGGATTGGTTGAAGATAAAATTGGTCTTTTTTAGGAGGATGTGTAATTATTCCCTATTTTAAAGAAAAAATAAAAGATACATGTGTACCAAATAAGATTTGAACTCATGACCTCAAATCAATCTAGTGTCAATGCCTTAACATATAGTACAATTAAATTATACTTAAACTACGTAACTTTCTAAAATAAAGCGATTTGAACCAGGCTAAAACTAAATCCATTGACTCTAAAATGTTTTATTTTCTAAAAATATATTTTCCTAAAATTTTTTGTAATTTTTATTTTTTTGTATTTTTATCATTTTTCAATTATTTATTTATTTATTTTTGAATTAGAACCTTTAAAAAAAACGGGATAGCAAAAATTAGATGTCTATACTAACCTGTTAAATGACACAAGACTTCTCAATCAAGGTCTTACATTTAATGATTAGCTTGGCTAAGTGTTGAGAAACCTTTGTCGAGCAACTCTCATGTTCAGCAACTCTAGGTCGACCTCACTAGACATCAACTAAGCATAGTAAGGCCGTGACACTTTAGTTCTACATCCTACCACCGAACTGACCAATTTCCAAGGCCGAGCAAATGAGTTCCCATTTATTAAGCCAACACTCTCCAAACTTTAACATGCTAAGTTGCTGTCTATCCGAGATGCCAACTTAATCAGCTCTACTCAACACTCACTATTTTGTACCATTTGAACAACTAGATTAAGGAGTTGATGCGTATCCTATCCTTTGACATCCATGTCATCCTCTACAAGAATATTCCTTTTGTCTTAATTATCGAATTACCCTTGTAAAATATGTACTTTTCCTTTTCTAACAAGAATTCTTTTTGCAATTTCTAGTAACCAAGGACCTATCCTAAGTGGGACATATAAATACTTGCAATTTGTATTGTTATCATCAATAGTAAGGATATATTTTTCAATTAAGTCTTGTGAGATGAGAACTTACTAAGCTTGTGCTTACTAATTATTGAGTGTAGTCTTTCCTCTTTAATCCCCTTAGTTCTTATCAATCTACTCATGAGATTATAGTAAACTTCTTCATCAAAATGAGTTAGCGAGTCATATCTAACTCCCATTCGAAACCCGTCATGCCTCAAAAGGGCAGAGTCATATTAACCCCGCCGTGTAAACCATTCTAAGATAGAAGTTGGCCTTACAATCGCTATCTCAGACCTGATTTACACAAGGCGTCCACGACTAACCCGCTTTGAAGTAAATAGTTTGTAATTTAAATAAATCATTTACCTAAGAAAGTAAGAAAATTTATATATATATATATATATATTATAATTCAGTTATTACATTATTCAAAAATGAAAAATTCTAAAATAAAAACTTAGACCTTAAGAATATATGTTTGTTCTTCAAATATTTTTCCTCACTCCCCAGAATCCAACAATTTCTAGCTTCAGAGTAGTTGTATGCCTCTTCTTAGTCAGTACCTGCATAACGTCTGGAGGGATGTGAGCAACCACAGCTCAGTAAGTTAAGATAGAGGACTTAAAACTATACCACAAATATAACAAGGTTATCAATAGACTTATTAGGTGCAATACATGTTCAAGCAAATATCATCGCACGACGTTGTTCGACTCATCATGAGATTAAAGAAATTGCGCCCGCTCTAATCTGGGTTGAGGAATTGCCGTTAATACAACAGCTCACGACCAAACCCAGGCTTGTGCAATGGAGACATGGCTCCTCCCGCGACTACCTTCGAACCATTGACTTCACCCTCGTCGCGACCTCCTCTCCTGTCACTTAGTTCGACTAAGGATAAAGAAGAGACCATTTTGTAATCCTGCGTTATCCCTTTCAAAGGGGTCAGTGTTTGGCTGGAGAATCCTAGGTTCCCCTAATAGGTTGCCATGTAGGTTCGATTATAATTACAGGTCGTACATTTGATTAGGTCCAATTTAGGGTGATCAATTATTTCATACAAATCATACAATACAAGCCAGAACAACAGACAGAATCATAGCATCACTCATAATCAAGCACATACACACAATTAATTATTTAACAATAACAACCAAGCATAATCTCAAGCCTCCAAAATACAGCAACGTATTAATTCCAACTTACCTGGACTCCTCGCTCACTTATTCGAGGTCCAACTCGATTAGGCTATCGCCGATCATCCCATTAACACAAACGTGGTTTCAGTTTTTCATATAACTATTATATGTTCGTTTTATCCTATAACACTTATTGTTATGTTTTGTTTAGGGTTTAATATACCTAATTATCTAGGTTTTAAGTCTTTTACAATTATTCTAGGTTTGGGGTTAGGTTCGGGTTTGGTTTCCATATCGATTTCTAAATTAGGTTCTAATTCGATTTCTAAATACTGTTTTATACTAGAACTCTACAAACTTGTTTTAACTCATAATGTGAAATTAATCACTTTACTTCTAAATATCTTAAATACCATAATTACCTCTAGTCAATATTTTATTATATCCAGTACACTTAAATCCTTAATAGCGTACTAATTTACTCTTGATGTAAGAAATTTTTACATGTTTAATATAATTACATAAATTCAAGTTTCCTATTAGATTTATTGTATATTTTTATTATTATCATAATATCAGTTTTTATTCTAATATTTTATATTTATTATATTTCTAATAATTGTGTATTGTGTATTATGTACTATTACTTATTATGTACATAATACACCTATAATATTTTTATCACTCTAATTACTATCTCCCAACATCAATTATCATTTGAAAATGTTTAAATTCATCCTAAATCAGAATTTACTCCTAATTACCCTAATTTACAAAATTAACTTAAAATTTACTATTTTTCCCTATTATTCATTTACTACATAATTAACCTAATAATTACATCTAACACCCTAAATGCTACAAGTATCATACTTCATCAGATTTCAAAATCCTAAAACATATAATTATTCACTAAATCAATAATTAACCATTTAATTACTTAATTAACCCTAAATTACCCATTTTATGCCTCATTTTAAGGCCTAAAAATTATCTAAAATTTTCAAAAATTAATTTTTGAAAACGGGCTTCATAGCACTATTTTATATCATCTAAGTAGTCTACACAAAAATTTTTGGTTCAAAACTACACTCCTAAGGTCATTTATTTCTAAACCGAAATATGCTCGGTTTTGTATGATTTCTTAAGGATCATATATCACAAGACATATTTTCATCAAAATAATATTTTTTGTAAAAACTATATACAAAAATATTCCAAAATAACAAATTTCATAATTTTCTAAAAATATTTACTATTTTTAAAAAATTACACAAAATCGGGCTAGAAATCGGATACACCGATCTGGGTGACTCCGGCCACTGCCGGCCACAGTAGCCTTGTCAACTGGTCCAAACACTTCCACCACTGTGTGATGGTGGTGGCCGTCCAGTCCCAGCTGCTCGTCTGATGTCGGTTCCCTTTTATGGCCCTAACTGCACAGTTTTCCTTTTTTTTTTTTCTTTGGTTTTTCTCTTGAATTTTCGAAGCCTTCTATTTTTTTTCTAATTCCTAACTATCCAAAGGTGCTCTGTAAATTTTCCCTATATTTATAGAATTTTTTGGTAATTAATATGCATTAAATGAGATATGACATTGTCCAAATCCCTTAATTTTTTGCTTTTGTGTTACTTAATTCTAATTAGCTAATTTTTCTTCTTCAGCTCCGAACTTATCACGACCAGATATTCATTATTCCCTATCCCTCTAATTTTTCCTCAATTAATTAATAATTTTCTTTAATTATTTATTAAGTTTTTAGCCAATTTAAATAATTTCGCGTATTTTTACCTACACATAAATTCATGCGGTGTACATGTGAACATTCCTAATTATTATTTAGGTCATTCTATGATTTTTAGTATACATATAATTTATCTCTAGTAATTTATTAATTATTAGATTTTACTTTTCACCTTTTCGACAATTAACAATTATTATACTTAAAATTTGAAAAATTTATAGTCTCCTATTTTATTACTTATTTTCTTAAATTCAAGTTTACGGGATCATTTTACTAATATTTCTAGTTTTACTTATAATTTAGACTCGATCGAATCTTTCAGCCGATCGAAACCCTAAGTGACTAGTTGTGGGGCTTATAAAACCCGAGTTTCAATTTAGTGTTTGTGAATAATATTAAACCCTATTTTCAACTCAACCTTGTTTGTGTTTGTGTTTGTGTTTGTGTTTGTGTTTTTAATGTGTGACATCCATTCGCATTTAAATTCAAAACCTCTCATTCACTAACCTCAACATCATCATTCAATTCCTGAATACCCATTCGTAGCATTCGTGTCCGTTATATCGTAAATTTGCTCCAATGACTTCCAGTCTTTTGGGTGACATTTTGTATCATGTTAAATAACAAAACACCTCATTGAACAAATTGTAGAACATTAACACTCAGGTCAGTTAATTAGAACCAAAAACTCATTCATTGAAACTAAGCTAAATGGACATATAGATTGCTCAACCAACATTGATAATACGACATTGAAAATTCACATATCTTATTTACTAGACTAATCACTCGAAGTAAGGCTTAAGATTGCTAACATTCCATGCCCGAGGAAAGGGTTGTCCATCTAGTCTCTCCAATCTATAAGCTCGTCCATTCCCTACCACCTCCTTAACCCTCATAGGGTTTTCCTAAATTAGAGTCAACTTTTCCTAATTTTCCCTAGCTCCTAAGGCCTTTAACTTCCTATAGACTAGATCACAAAGTTGAAAACATTAGTGCTTGAAGTTGCTAATAGGCAGCAAGGTAAGCTTTGGCCAATGCTCGAGTCTTATGGATAGTGTCTAAATTTGCTCTGAGGTTAACATCATTATACTCAGGGTCATAAGCTTGGACTCGTACACTTTCTACTTGAAATTCAATTGGTAAGACTACCTTAGATCCAAAGGCAAATTGGTAAGAGGTATAGCTAAAGTCCTTTGTGTAATCCTATAACCTAATAAAACATTTAGTAACTCATATGCTCATTTATTGCCAACTCAGTTCACTCTCTTCTTTAAACTTTGAAGAATGACCTTGTTCATGGCCTCTACTTACCCATTACTCTAAGGGCGCATAACTGACATGTAGCATAATCTGATTTGTCAAGCTTCACAAAACTCTCTAAACCTATTGTTGTCAAATTGTGAGCTATTATTCATAATAATAGCATAAGATATTCTAAATTTAGCCGAAATGTTACTAACCATAAAAGCCTCAGTGTTTCACTCTATAATAATCGCCGCTACCTTCACTTCAACTTATTTTGTGAAGTAATCCACCATAACAATGATGTATTATCTTTGTTTGTTGGTCTTCGGGAATGGGCTTAGAATATCTAATTCCCATTGAGCAAATGGCCAAGGGCTAGTAAGTGGAATTAAATACGCACTTGGAGCTCTTTCAATCAAAGCATTCCTCTGACAATGGTCATGAATTTGGACCAAATGAAGGGCATCCTTTTTCATTATAGGCCATCAATATTAAAGCCATAGAACTCTCACATATAGAGTTCCATCCTTAATGTGGATATTGCACACTCTGGCATGTAGGTCAAAAAGGATCTTCTTTACCTAAGATGGTTGCAAACACTTCAAATAAGCATACTCAATCCTCTTTTGTACAACTTCTCATCTATTATAGTAAAATTAGCAGCCTTATGGATGAGTCTTTGAGCCTCTTTACTATCTTGAGGCAAGACCCCAATCTTTAGGTAGTTAAGAATGGGATCTACCCAATAATACTCCATCTCATTCTCTTGCACCTCTAAAAATTCTGCAAGTTGCCTATTCATGCTCTTTTTTAGTAGATATTCTATAAAAATCCTTTATTCCCAAGTTGGCAAACCTGTGGAAGCCAACTTGGACAACTTGTTTGCATCATAATTTTATGTTATTAGAATTTTCACCAACTGCCAAGATTCAAAGCTAGCTTTGAGCTCTTTAACTAGCTGTAAGTATTTGACAATGTTCTCATCCTTCACTATACTATCTCCTTTAACTTGATTACTAATCAGCAGTGAATCAAAATAAATATCTTGCTGCTTATCTCCAACCTCTTTAGCCAATTTCATCCCTGCTAAGGGTACCTCATATTCTAACTCGTTTTTGTTAATTAAGCCAAATTTTAAAGCATAAGAAATTCAAGCTCCCATTAGGCCTTCAAGACTAAGCCAGCTTCGCTTCCTTTACATGTAGATGATCCATCAACATATAGTGTCCAGGTCGACTCTTTGCTTTATGTAGCAAACCCCTCACTCCTAATGAACTCGAGTATGAAGTCAACAAAGATTAAAGCTTTATAGGCCTCCTTAAAGTGGTATTGAATCCCCAAAGCACTAAGCTCTAAAGCATACTTAATCATTCACCGTGGGGCATTAGGCTTTTTAAGAGCTTGTTTCTAAGGTTGATCAGTCAAGACTACAACCTAGTGAGGCTCAAAGTAAGGTCGAAGCTTCCTGGCTGCTACAATAATGGTTAAGACAAAATTCTTTAACTTTGTATAACGTAGCTCAGGTCCTTACAGAACATCACTAACAGAATAAATCAACTTGTATATTCATCCTTTTACTTATATAAGTACAGATGAAAGAGCTTTATCACTTGCAAACAAATATAAATAAAGAGTTTTGCCCTCAATCAACTTCGACAAGATTAGTAGCCTAGTCAACAACTCTTGTAAAGCCTTGAAGGGTTGCTCGCATATGTGGTCCATCTAAACTCAAACGGATTTGTTAGGACACAAAAACTTTACACACCTCTCTACTCTCTTTGCCACGAAATAGCTTAATGCTGCCACCTTAACAGTCAACCTCTTGACCTCTCTACTCGCATTAGATCTTCTCGATGTTGGCCTCAATTCCCCATTGTGTCACCATGAAGAACTTCCCTGAAGATGCTCCAAGCACACATTTCTTAGGATTCGATTTCATATTTTAACACTTAAGTATGTCAAAGGTCTCTTGTAGGTTGGAAAGGTGCTCATCATTAGTCTTACTCTTTACAATCATATCATTAATATAAACCCCAATATTCCGATTGATCTAAGGCTTAAACTTCTTTGTAACCAACCTTAAATAAGCGGCATTCGCTTTTTTTAGACGAAATGGCATAATCTTATAACAGTATGCACTGAAATTAGTGATGAAAGAGGTATGCACCAGATTGGAAGGGTATATCTTGATTTGGTTATATCTAGAAAAAGCATCCATGAAACTTAGTAAGGTATGTTTAAGGTTAAATCGATCATCTAATCAATACAAGATGAAGGAAAACAAACCTTTGAACATGCTTTATTCAAATTGGTGAAGTTGATGCACATCCTCCACTTTCCATTTGCCTTCTTAACCAACACATAATTGGCTAGCTAAGTGGGATATCGTTTTTCTCTGATGAAATCTACCTTCAGCAGCTTCCAAACTTTTTCTTCTATGGTTACTTGCCTCTCCGAGGTGAAATGTCTCTTTTTCTATTGTACTACCTTAGTAGTTAGATCATTGTTTAACTTATGAGTAATTACCTCCTCTGGGATTCCAACCATATCTAATGGAGACAAGGCAAAGATATCCCTATTAGCTTAGAGGAAGCATACTACACTTTCTTAGAGGTCAGTTGGCATGTTAGCTCCAACCTTGGTGGTGTGCTCAAGGTTGTTGCTTAATTGTATGGTTAAAATTTCCTTCGCTGACTCGCCTCTTACTTGCAAGCGATTACTTATACCTTACTTAATGTCATAGACTTGATCACTCTTTAGAGCTTTTAAGTATAGAGCTTTGGTTAGTTGTTGATCTCTAGGACATGTTCCTATTCTAGTCATGTAGACACTCCATATTTTCCACTTTTTATTTTAATTTTAATCTTTTTTTTTTTAATTTTTAAGCCAAGTTTACAAAAAAAAAAATTAAATTAAAAAAAAAACCCAAAAAAATTTAAAAAATCGAAAAAAAATATAAAGTCTTAAAAATGTTCAAGTTGAGTTAGTCAATCGTTTAAGGTTGGATAGGCTATAGCTGGAATTATACGTGCAATTTAAAAAATTCGAGTATTTAAATAATTGAATTTCATTAGAAAAATATTTTTTAAAAATAATTCGGTAAAGTAAAAGTAAATTTTTATCCAATTTTAAAATATTTTAATTAGACTAATTAAAATAAACTCGGGATTTATTAAATGGTTAACATGTATATTTTGAACCATGGTCAATTTAAAACAAATGGGACTGAGTTGGGCTTAAGATAAAAAGCCTAAACAAAATGTGAGGCTTCTAGAATTTAAGAGTGAATTAGATTGAATCGTGATTAAATAATTCGATAAATTAACAAATCTAAAGTGGATATTGTCATATCTTATAAAAATTAGATTTGTTAAGTTTTATCGAGATTGAATCTTCACAACAAAAAATCTAAAAGATTTAAATTGATAATTTATAAATAGTAGAATTCGCTTATCATAAAGAGATTTTTTTTTTTTAAGTCCTATACACAGTCACAATTTCTTCCTTACTCTAATCCCAAACGCTGTCCTCATCTTCGTTAGACCCTCTCCCAATCCAAACAGCTATACATCCCACTTACAAACCACTCACGCGCCCACTGTACAATCTACACATACCCTTCACACATCCCACAGCAATAAGTCCAACACACTGCACCATTCAACACAATCTCATGCCCGTAAGTCCAATATAATTGCATGTTTCCCAACTACAATATACGTACACAGTCCAACATGCACAACAACGCACAGTCCAACACGTATGGATAGCAGCACACAAGAATAGCTTCTCACGTGCACACCCACGATCGCCGCGGCATATACTCTACATGAACAGCAGTCTACTGTGGGTCAATACACACACTCCATGCACAACAACTTAATAAACAATAATCCACACTTTACCTCAACATATGATTAGATGCACAACTACAGCAGCAGCTCCAAAGCTCCATGCAACTCCACATAATTAGCAATTCCCTAGCGAACAACAGTTCCACGTGATGCTAATCCGATCCCTTGACCTACGTAAGTTTTCTCCCAAATCCAACCCATTTGAGTGAGTTTTTATTTTATTCTATTTATTTATTCATTCATTTTAGTATTATTTTATTTATTTAGTTAATGGTATTATTTTACTAATTTTATTTTTCTTTTCGTATAGGTTTTTTTTTATTTAAGAAGTAGTTCCTACATAAATCACAATCATGTCATACTTTTATTTAAATCACATCTTTTAGATTAAATCGTATTTTTTGCATAAAAATTGCATTTTTAAATATAAATACATATCTTTTCTAAGATTTATATATTTGGTAAAGATGAGTATCTAAATTGCATATCTCGGTATATTCGCATAAATCTTATATTTAGGGCTTTAGAAAAATAAATTTTTGACAGATAGTAATTTTAAAAAAAAAAATACAAAAATTTAAGTGGAATCTTTTCAAAAAATTTAGTTAGTTAGTTTTTTTTTTTATAAATTCATGTTGTTAGATCTTTTAGGTTTTTTTTAAATAATAAATTATTAAATAACATAAATCTATCTCAATTTTCAAATTAAAAAAAAAAATCAACCTACTAAATCTTTTATGAAAAAAATATATATATTATTGGATCCCAATTAACGGGTATGTAAGCACATTCGGGACAATCATAAAAAAAAATATAAAAAGGAATTAAGCTAAATGTCATCTCAGGATCTTGGTCGGTAGAGATTTAAGAAGGAATTAGGCTTCATGTAACTAAGTGAGCCTATAAAATAGATAGCAGTGAGAGGGCACCAAGGAGTTATCCAACGTGATCACTTCGATGCTTAAGTTAAACATGTATGTAAGGAGAACAAGAGTACTTAAAGGAAGAATATAAGCTTCAGTATACAAAGTGTCAGATAGTTTACCATTAAGTAATAAACTTGTGTTTATTGAGAAGCAAAGCCGACAGTTGGAAAGGAGTTAATAGGTGGTAGCCATGCCCTCAAGTATTTAGTAGTGGAGCCATGATGTCCAACGTTGTGTGAAAATATAAAAAATAGTTGTTTGACTTAGTCTTCAGTCTTATCTAAACTTTTCTAGCCATGATGACTATTGTGGTTAGGTGGGCATGTGATGGACTTGGGCTAATTTCGTCTAGAAGGGAAAAGGTTAAGTCCTCAAGAAGCATACCTAGGTCGAGAGCCTTGTTAGGTTCGTACAGGCTTGAGGGGTCATGTCCCAAAGGCCCTATCAATAATTATCATTTATTTTCTTCTTTAAATAAAGTTTTATTCCCCTCTTATCATTAACATCTAAATTGAAATTTCACTTATAAATATTATTATCCGTTAAAAAATAGAGCAATTGATAAATAGATAGTTTCAGGGTGAAATTAGTTATTCAATATGTACTGTAAAAGAAAGCAAGCTAGATGGAGACACTTCTCCACCAACTAGCATATTTTTTTTCGTTTTGGCATTAGCAATGTGATTTCCAATTTTATTTGAATCATTGGTTTAAGAAGATCTTTCTCTTGCAACTTACATAAAACATTAGCATTCTGCACTTACATAAGTGAATATACATATCTTAGTCAATAATAATTATTAGTGAGGTTAATGTTGTATTTAGTACTTAACCGTCATTCATTTTTACATTTTACTACTTGAAATTTGAAAATATCAATTTATTACGTATAAATTTTTTAAGATCATTTGTTGTATTTAGAATATATAGCTAATTGTAAAATTAAGCAGAATTAAGATAATTAATTATAAAAATAAGTAAAGTCTAGGGAGTTATTGTGAAATGGGTATAGTTAAGATACTAAATTAACACTTTTAAATTTTAGATAATTAATTGAAAAAATAGACAAAATTCATATATTAAATATGACATTCACCAATAAAACCATATATATATATATATATATATATAACTAAAATTGTCTTATACGGTTCTGATAATATGCATTTTTCTTTTTTAAATATCAATTAGGGTTTTTACGCCTCCTTCACGACATTGACAATGCAATAATAACTTGGACCAATTATATACGCCATTACGTATGTCAAGGAATCTCAAACGGAGGACCGGAAAGCTACATGAACAACGTCATCAGCATTGTCGTAAGGCAGTACGTCACATTATAATTATTAATATTAATACTAGCCCCTGCACGTGGTCAAACCCCACACCAGCAGACGACGGAAGAACTAGAACAGCTGAAGTTGCCACGAAACACCAACTCAACCTACCTTTGCTTGGTTGCATTAAACACCCCGTGTTAGATTGTCTTCAATTTCGTCATGAGCGGACGGTGCCTCCCTAGCCTGAGCAGCTTTTAGAGAAGACTGGTCATATTCCTCTCTACGACTTGTTGGTTTAAAATTTTTCAAGAGCACGTGGAACACCTAACGACCTCGTTTTAATGAGAAAAAGTTCAATAAGTAAACTTGTTATATACAGCTACATATAGTATATAACTACAAATTGGATATTAATATGTATACTGATAGGATCATTTAAACATGAGCTTCTCAAGTCCGTTTTGATCAAATAAAGCTTATAGCTTATAATAAGCCGCTTTCGATCCAAACTCATAATACAGTCTGTCTAACTATAGGATGCCTCCAACGATTAAAAAACTCTTGATAAGACCGAAATATTAAGTTAACAATCATCTCTTACATTAATGGAACACATCAAACACCATAATCCTACCATCCAATACTTATAAATGTGGTTTTGCTATCAACTCCTTTTCAATTGTCAGTATCACTCTTTTATAAATACAAAATCATCACTTAATAGTAAATTACTTAATATTTTGCGTATTTAAGCCTTCATATTACTCTCAAGCACTTGTAATTCTCCAAGCAATTGATTTAAGTATTAAAATAGCCACGTCGGATAACATCCCGATACCTCCTTATAGTACTCTCTTTTGCAAGTTCAATCACTCGCTCAAAGTCCAATTTCTCTTAATTCTATACCGATAATGATCTTGAGACAACAACATAGATTGGTAGTTGGTAGTTATTTAAAAGCCTACTATTCATATTACTATATTTCTAAATATAATTTATAGTTACACACCACATATAGTTTCACATAATATATACTACTCATTAAATCCCTCCTTATTCTAATGATATTTATAGCTCTCAAAACTACAAACTAGCCTGGAGATACATGATCAAGAATGTATCAAAAATGCTTGTTAAAAAATCAAAACCAGAATTTTTATATATTTTTATATGTACATAAGGTTTTATTTTTATTTTAACAAAGTGTATAATTCATTTTAGAAATTATGAAGACTTTTCTTTTTAGCTTCTTATTAGGTACGGTGATGACACTCACTAACAGGTCTCTTTACCTAGTGGTGAAATAAATAATTCATTAACATCATATAAAATACCTTAAAGCTAAACCTTGAGTGAACATGAGAGATAAATTTTTCTATTTCTAAAGGATGGATGCATTTGTATCCACGTCAATTACATATTGTTATGCATATTTAAGGAGGGTAATTATGAGATGGGCAATAATTATTATTTAAAATGGCATCCAATGAAAAAAATTTATTTTTCATACACAATGTATACAATTCATTTTAGAATTATGAAGAGTTTTTATATATATATAGATTTTATTAAGTATGGTAATGATACCCATTAATAGAACTCTTATTTAGTGATGAAATAATTAAATAATTTATTAAATCTTTTGATATACCATCATCGTATGCACATATATAATATAAGAGTATCTTAAAGCTAAATCTCAACCGAATATAAGGCATGAAATTTTCCATTTCCAATAGACGTATCAGTTTTTATTCACTTTAATTACATGTAATTATGCATATTTAAAGAGGGTTCAAATGAGATGACCAATAAATATTCTTTATATATGACATCATATGATTAGTAGATATATTGATTCAATCTTGGAATTGAGAAACTTTTATCCAAATGTAATGTATTTTGAGTTAAGTATATTAAGTTGTTGATTAATGCGTATTGGAATTTCCTAAAGTCAATCTGAAGTACAAATTAGGGACTTAAGGCTCTGTCGGTAATATGCAAGTTTAGATTTGGACGATGGGTTTAAAACATTAACTGAAGACTGGAATTGTCAGTGTGCCTGATAATGAAATCTTGTTGCTTTGCATTGGACAGCAGCATGCGGCTCATCAGAATGTGAAACCCTAATTTAAGATTTTAGTGGGAAGCCTAGCAAAAACAAAACTGAATTCGTCTTCGTTACTTGAATGGTGCTGAACATGCTAGCTAGTTTGCGGCTGTAGCTTTTACCGTGGGAAAATGTAATGCTCAACTTGGCTTGCTATATTTCCCCACCGTCAGAATAATTCAAGTTCTCTCTTTGCGCCGTGGTGGGAAAACATACCTGGTTACTACAATACGCGGTCGTCTTGATTCGAATGCGAATATCTGCAACTGTCATTTCATCAATAAATAAGAATTAACTCAAAGTCTTGTTTTCATATCTAAACTCTTTTTAATAATTGTTATTTTTTATTTTGTTTGTCATCCTTCATATAAGATTTTTCCTGGTTGGAGTTCTGAGTTTCATTGCTTGATTCCATAGATCTTTTTCTTTTCTTTCTTTTTTTTTTTTTAATTTTTGGGGTCTATATCACCCATATAATTGTGTAAGCAGATGTATCCATTTTCATATTGATATTTAGATACCTATTTCTTTTAGTTTATTTTATCATTTTCGTGTGATATGTAATTTTGTTCAAACGTGATTCAATGTGAATGAAATCCATATTCTATGGTTAGAGGAAAAAATGCTATAATTATAGTTATAATTTGGATATTTCCCGTTAGATTCTTATAATTATAGTTATAATTTTGACCTTTTTAGTTGAAACTTTTGTTCGATACCATCATGACATTAGGTACAACATGTTGTAATATTTCCTTTTCCTATTTCAATTTTCTAAAATAATAAAATATATATCTTGCATACTCTTGAAAATTTTGTAAAAAATGGCACCAAATCTTGATTTGTTCTTTTTTTAAAAAACAAATTCGTGTCTAAAATATAGGATTTATTCATAACTTTCACTTTAATTTGATTTTTCTTTTTAACTTCAAATACAACTTTTATTAAATTATATAACTTGTTATGAATATGCCTGTATTTAACGTACTTAATGGTGGGAATCATACAGAGTCCAAGGTTTTCTACTACAGCATTAGATGGCTACAAGAGACATTATGAAGCGAAAAATGGGGGAGAGGCTGGCCAACATGTGCCGCTTGGTATATGACATAGATCATTGAGTTGGATAGCTCTGTGTGATTTCCTCCATACCGATGAAATGTACCAATTAATGCCACTGTTGTATTTACATCGTTAATGCAACATGTTTCACTAATGTTATATATTTCATCATCTGGAGATTGATATAAGAAATCAAGACAAAGTACCATGGACAATGGACCCACATAGTAAGGAGCCAGTCTTTTTCATGTACAGTAAAAAGAAACATGTAAGTATATTTTTTGTTGATCCCATTCTATATTTTCCCTTACAGTAACGCCATTTTGGAATGAGGGGATGCAGGCAGGAATTGGGATGGGAAAGAAATCGAGAAATTTAAGGATATTTTCCTCATTAGAAGGAAGGGAAAGGGACCAGATTTAGAAGGGAAAACTTTCTCTTGAGCATACAAAAACTATTTTTTCGAAACATTTGGAAGATTACCGTTTACTCTTAAAGTTAAAATACATTTCGAAATTATAGAGGCTTTATGATATTTTAATACAATAAAAGAAAAAATCATGGCTAGTTTTTATTCTACTTTCCATCCTTCCTTCATTAACCAAATAAGGAAATTTATAAATTTTCCTCCAACTTTCTTCTCCTTAATTCTTTTCCTCTTGCAAAACATAATGTAAAGGTGATTTTTTCTTGTATATAGAGGAGGAAAAATTAATTTCTGACCCAATACTCCATGCATGACCGAGTTTTTTTTTATGAGATTAATAATATCATCAATTTTATCCTTAATTTGATCACCTTTAAATTTAAATTATGAAATAAAGTGTAAATTCAATGGATCGAATTTAAAAACATAAAAATAAATTGTCGAATGATGAATAAGATTTATCCTGTAAAAAAAGAAGATGTATGAACAGTTTCTCAATTGGACTGCTGCTCCACTAGTGGGGTTGTTCATCCCATGCTTCCCGAGTGGATAAGGGATGCAGCCTTCCTTCGATGCATTCTATGCCATGCCACCTTGTCTGATGATGCAAATGCAGTAGATCAGCTCCGACCAAGGAGAGAGGGTGTACAAGCCACACTGAGAATGTCTGCTTCGGCCTACGTTGAGATAGTTTTCGTAGATTTTTTTTTTTTTAATGATTCCTCGTAAACCTGAATGTTACTCAAGTTATTTTTGATATTGTAAATTTTTCTATAATGTTTTAGAATTTTCGCCAATTCATGAAATTAATTACTTTACAGGTTTTAATACATTATTTTTATAAAGAAATTCACTTAAGAAAATATTATTTGATCTTTTATTATTAAATGCATTTGCATTTAATAAGAATTAAAATATATCATTTATTAAGATCCGTGTTTGTTCAGAACTAACTAAAATGTTCAATGTTTTATTTCATGTAGCGAGAAGCGTGCTTCAAAAACAGAAAGTATTCACATTATGTCAGAGATTATAAATGATCTCAAAAGCTCCACAGTTCTGTTGCTAGGATTTCTTCACAAAATTTTTAAAAGGCAAGGCTGGCCTATCGAGATTTTACAACGAGATTTATTACTGCAATCGCATAATTCAAGGTTCTAGCAGGCAACTTTATTCGCGGCGAGAAGTTCTGTTCTTTATAATGATATAAATATATGAGAAATATTTGAAAAATTCTATGGTAATTCATAATTATATCACAAAACAATTTTATCGGATAATTTCAAAATATTTTAACTTCATGATTTTTACACAATCATATACGAATAATATTACGTACCTTTTTTTCATAATTGTCTCTAATACATCTTATCTCTCCAATTCAACCTTATTTCTCCAAGAGTAGGATTATTCTTTTTCCTTAACCATTTTAATTTATGATGGATTTGTAAGATATGAAAGGTAAAAACAAAAAAAAAAAAAAAGAACTTTAATATTGTAGTACCCGTTTTTATATAAAAAGGAGAGGAAGTACACTGTGCTTTTATATAAAACATTAGATGATGCTTCCCTTCAAGACATCTCATTTCAAAAAAGTCAAGACTCTTAAGTTAATGTAATAACCCTTTTTAATGAAAAGTCAAATATTAGGTTATTATTTCTTATAGAGGATTGATGTTTAGAGTCAAATAGACCAAGGTAAAGTGAGTAAACCACCTCTAAAAATTTTTGAAAACCCTCATCCTTAAAAATCGATACTTTTAAAAGTAAGGTTGTTACATTGGATGAAGCGAACAAGCTATTGAAGTTTATAAGTATGAATCGTAGTTTTCAAAATTATGGAACATGTATATACCTCAAGATCACATACAACACCTAATCCTTATTCCTCAATAGCTACAATTTAAAGTAGAGTCCAATCCAAATTTCATCAATCACACCAAAATAAATAATAGAAGAAACATGTACTTACATACATACATACATACATACATATAGGAAGCATAATCACAGAAGCAATCGAGTCAAGTGAATGGTAAGCATCGTATACTAATAAGTAGGTCACAAATCTTTAGTTTTTAGGAAATTCAGGAAAGTGTTATGATTGAGCGAATACTTTACAATTTGGTTAAAAATACATATATGTATAATAAAGTAATAATAATGATAATAACATATATATATATATATTAAAATAATACATAAATATATATATAATAAACAACATGGACTCTACAAGTTTGGATTTTATAAATATAACAACAAAACTATAAAAATAGTTAAAAAAACTCACTTCTAAATAAAACATTTGTAATTTATAGAAATTATGTAAGACAAGTTCCAATAATTAACTAGGCTTTAGAAATAAACTATAAGGACAACAAAATTTATAAGATGATATGAAAAAAGTATATATATATTTATATATATATCTAGTATAATTATCATATGAATCATATTTTCACAACTAGGTTCCTTATAGTCAATTAGGGCAATCACAAAACTTGTCTAATTGAGCATAAATTTTACAACATTACTAGAAAAGTTAGTGAAAGTAGCCCTCACAAGGTTAGATTTAAGAAAATAAAATAATAATATACTAGAATTGTTGAATATAACCATATTACTTGTCGTTTAGCAGAAACTATTGTGATAATTTTTTATAAATAACAAGTTATTAAGGATAAAATATATAGATATAAAGCATTATAAAATAACATGAAATAATATTTAAGAGTATTTATTTATATTAAATGTATTTTACATGTATTAATATATATATATACTTAAAAATAATACAAACTAGTACATTAATTAAGAAATGAGTAAAAATAGCTTGTGAAACTAATATCAAATCAACTTAATTTGTACAAAATTAATTAATCACTATTAATTCACGGCTCAAACCTAGATTAAAACTAATCTATTATATATGTATGGGGATAACTAAAGATCAAAAGTGTGATGACCAAGAGTTGTGAACTATTGAAGTTCAAGTAAACAGTATCATCAGTGCTTCACCATACTTCAAAGTATTATTTCAAAATGCTTGAAGACCTTAGTACATACTTGCTTGTGAGTATAGTTAATTAATTGTGCATGTGCAGAGCATGTGTTTGAACTATTTGTTATGTTTGCTTTGTGAATGATATTTTACTTGAATTGTTTGAGCTTGGTTAATCACCTTAAAAAACAAACTAACTTAAACTCAACTTAACGTCTAACCTAACATACATCACAAACCACTAAAGGTAACGGCTAAGATTTTTGAACCAAATACTGATCCCTTCGATAAAAATAGTTGAAATAATCATTTCCCTACCTTTAGTTAAACTAAGTAACAAAAGAGAAGGTTACAGTAAGATCAGGGGCCAAGTTTCAAAAGTAATCTCAGGCAAATAGTGTTCTCCATCACATAAGCCCGAATTTGGCTCCGATTTGTACATAAAACATCAAACTCTTCAGCTTGAATTAGAGTAGGGAAAATTTCTCTAATCTCATGATGAGATAGACATCGTTGTATAATGACATTTACTTGAACATATATTGCTCTTAACTAAAACTACTTGAAAACCCTAGTTATTTTATGTTAAATACATATTTCTACCTCCATCTCACTTTTTAAGTAAATGATCGCTCAATCCCCTATAGTGTATTTTGTAGGTCTTGAGTGGATTTACTAATACAACAAACAAAAACCATAATTTAAGCAAACGAGGCTAGGGAGCAAGGATCAGGAAGAAATAGTTAGATTTATGCTCTTATTGTTTACCGTTTTCTATCTTTTAAGAAAACTACGTAAGTCTCCTCGGTTAGCCTAGTAGTTTTCGATCTTCTAATCTTTATATTAAGTAACTTATACTTATGAGTTTTATGACTACTCTTTTGAAAAGTTAAAGTATGAGTTTATTTTATCAATTATTTTCAACTATTATTCTATATGTTTATATCAAGCAAATATTAAATTGGAAGATTTAAAGTAGTAGGGTTAAGTACGTCTGGTATAAACTAGATCTACGATAACAATCATAAAATCAAATTTTATCTTAGGATAATTCACACTATAAGATTGTTGCAACTCCACTTCTTTGAAGCATGACATATATATGTCACTTTCAAAAATTAAAAATCATAATGTAAAATTATAATAATAAACATATTTGGCTTGAAAAAACTTAATTGTAAGAAACTTAACTTGAAGAGAGCCTTTATGATAGTAGCTTCTCATCTTAATATATAGCTATTTATCTATATCCAAGGCTCACTAGATAGAGTTCTTAAAATCCCCAATATCATCTATATCCCCCAATCTTCTAACCTAAAATAAGATACAACACCAACGTAATTATTTATGTATAAAACAAACAAAAATAAAATAAAATAAGATTTCATGCCTATTGCATAAAAAAGTATTGAGGAAATTGCCACATTTTGAGAGAACTTCATTAAAAGGGAGCATAAATTTGCATCTGACTAAGTATGTGCTCGAAGTTGTCAGTAGCTTTTTCTATTGGATGAGTGTGCATCCCTTCGTAGGTTGTAACCACAACACCTTCATCCTTGGTCAGGCGTTGCACTTGCTTCTTAACATTACATCCTTGATGTGTGCATCGATAATAGCTTCTGCATTGTCATCATTAACATTTATATCAATCTTCCCTATATATTAAGGTAATCGAACCTAAGCAAATAAAACAACTATATGCACAACATTATGAATTAACACCAGTCGAAACTAACGAAATTTCATTAACACTTTGCAATTTTTTAGAATAGCGTACTTATACTCTTTGAAAAATATTGATACCGTAAAATTTCTCCTATAGTAAAATATCAAAGCAATCTTTTATAAAAATGGATACTTGGAATTATCTTTTGAAACCGATCGTCCGATTTGAGAATTTCTTATTGTATTGGAAGAGGAATTTTAGAATGTTAATAGTTTTCTAGATACATAATGCATGAATGTCTATATGTGTCTACATTTATTTAATCATTTATTTATTTTTTTATTCTAAATCTTATAAACACGTATCAAAGGACAATTTTTTTTTATTTGAGTAAGTGTTGATCAATCAAATAGACTACGCTTCGAAACTTTAGTATTTAGGTGCTTAAATAAAGTATTAGCTCGATAACTTCTTATTTGACCAGATTAATCCCTTGAGCAATCACAAAATGTTGAGTTTTATGATTTGTGTTACAAGTGAAAACAACTAACTAGATTACTACTCTAAGTTGATTGAAGAACAAAAAGAAACCATGATATGTTACTCGTTTAAGTTAGTTTATAAATTAACATGGCGAAACATATCGAAAACTAATCAGTAGGTATATATGAAATCTAAACTTGTGTTTTCTAATCTCTTCACTTGCTTAAGAGATTGATTCACCATAGAAGGTTAAGTGTCAAAATGAAATGAATTGGTTTATCAAGCAATTATATGATTCATGTCTCCTTTTAAGTTAAAATTGATGTGAAAAGGTATGTGAAAAGGTCTAGATAGACTGTTCCATGTGTCCATCAATGTATGTGAAAAGGTCTATCTACTTAGCAATATTGATAGTTGGAGTATAAGAAATCACTAATGTGATATGTACCTAACACTTTTCTTTTCCTTCTGATAACTTCTATCATTTTTTAGTGGAGGAAAAAATATTCTCTTTTAGAGTTTCAATCTATCCCAACTTCCTTGCTAGTGATTGGCGTATCCTAGGATGTCTCTAGTTGGGTCAAATCACATGTTCAGTAGAATAAATATCAAATCAATTAAAAAGTAAATGCAAAACATATGTGAAATAAAAGAAATGAAGGAAATAGGGAAAATAATTTAAGAGTGCTAATTTAAAATACAGAAAGAAAATTATTTGAAAATAATTACCTTGGAAACTTGTTATTTTTCACAGCCTTCTGGCCATATTTTCTCCAACGATATCCATCGTCAAGTATGTCCACATGACTCCTGGTTTGAAACGCATATCTTGGCTTTTTTATCTTCTTCTCTCCCTTGTTCTTCTTCCCTAACAACTTCTCATCCCTATTTTCACCATTTGACCCACTTAAATTGTTGTTATTATTCCCCACATAGAAAGAACCTTTGCATTTTTGATCCAACTCGGACGATATCGATCTCGAAATTTGATTTTCATCTTTCAACCCCATGAATAAGCCATTTGAAGAACAAGTACTAACCCCATTGAAATTTCCATTATTACCATGATTGTAGCTTTCATGGGAGTTCCCAACATTTGATAGGAAATTAGGAAGACTCGAAGAACAAGGGAATAGGATTTGGTAGTTGTCCATGTTCATTCACGAGCTGCCACTGCTTGTAATTGAAAAAAGAAGTGGATGGTAGTATTGAGATAAGAAGATAAAAGAAGATGATGGGTGGTTTTAAATTAAAAGAGATTCTTGAGTGAGTTAGAGGAGAGACGTGTAAGAAGAAGGTAAAAGGAGGTGACAAGTTTTGACAGATATATATAGAAATGGTAGGTGACGTAAATGGCACGACAATCTTATGTGGAAAACAAAAGGAATTCAAAAATCAGCTTCATTTGCGGATGTGATTAGAAAAGACGGGTGTGGAAAATTGGTGGCGGCTTTCATAATTAGGAATATGACAATAATCGGTAAAGTACGCTTGTTCCGTGAAAAAAAAAAAAAAAAAAAACTTTTTCATGGAAAATATTAGTGATTTTTAGTGGGAAATAGACAATAAAATGAAAATAAGTAGCGATCGATGGTTAAAAACGCTGTTGGATTATTATAAAAAAATATTAATGAAAATCAAGAAAATAATTTTTAATTTTCATGATTATATCCATACTCACTCGAAAACATTTTTAAGGTTATAATAACCTCATATAATCACAAAAATATATATATATATAATAAATGTTGAGAAAAATTAGAAAAACGTTTATCTGAGGCACATGCATTTAAAAGTTTTTAACATAGTATTCCACGTTACACAATCTCAAAACCACATGTTCTCATCGGAAGCCAAGGTAGCTCCGTTTTGTTTTTTTTTTTCTTTTTTTCCTTTATCCTAAACAAGTCCATCCAAGATAGATTTCTAAATACTTTGGAAAGTAGCTTCTTAAGAACATATAAAGGAACCATGTCAAACGTTCCACGAATGGAAAATTCGAGTTGAATAGAATGAAAAAGAGAAACTCATGGCAATTATGTAGTTACCTTTTTATTTTAATTAAGTGATAGTCTTCTCTGTCTACTCTGTTTCATTATTTCTTAATCCCCAGAACACTTGGATATAAGGATTAATGGGTCATTCAATGCAACAATAGGTTTCTGATTCTAGAAGTACGTACTTATATAATTGAATAAATATTCAGCTAAAAAAACTAGCTGGAGTTAGCCTTCTGTCTTATTTACAGTTGACCAAGATTAGGCACACGCTTATACATACATATATACATACATATAAAAGTAGGGATCGTCGCAGGGCAGATGGGAGCGGATTCATAACATGACTACTATTGGTTTTTTTTTTATTTAATTGAAAATAGAATAAAATTAATTAAAAAGTTAGAATAGATCTTAACTACGGGCATACAATATTTAAAAAAATATTGTTTAATGCTTTCAACAAGTTACCCAAATTCCATAGGCGATGCATGCACTATTAAGTGAGATTGCTCTTCCACCATTGTTCCGTGTGGAAAATCTTTCTTCAGACAGCGTAAGTTTTTTATTTATTTATTTTCGTTTTCCCTTCGCCAGACGGCCATCCCGGCATAGAGGCAAAAGGAATATTTGGAAAAGTCGTGTTCAATGGAAATCGGCCATTCATGGTTTGCAGAAAAAATAAGGTAAAATAAGTGAGGATTTTTTTTTTTTTATTATGGTGGGTCTAGGGTTAAGACTAAAAGCAGGAGCCGTCTCCATCTGTGGACTGTGTTTAATGAGATATGACTCCGTGTATAATCTTTTTAACGCACCAATGAGCCCGCCAAGCCAACACGGATTGCATTCTCTCTCTCTTTTTGGTTGAACGTGGGGCAAAGTTTTCAAATTGGTACATGTCTGCGAAACATATGTTTGCTAGTACTTTCCATGAAGCATCTTCGCACCTTAAGGTTCATGAACTTGCTGAGTTTTGTTTTTTCTGTGCATCCAATGGTTGTCGCACGTGAAACTTTTAAGATTGATGTTCATGTTGAATGTATGATGTGCGTGTATCACGGACAGATTCCGTCGCTCGATCCTATACGATACTTAGCCTTTTTTAACCTTACTAAGAAAGGTTAAGTCAACATGTAATGCATTCACAAAGTTTAGAGAAAGAAAGTAAAGAGTGAAACTCTGAAAGTACATTATATTCACTCAAATAACTATTGTATTCACTCAAATAACTATTGTATTCACTCAAATAATT
This sequence comes from Lumnitzera racemosa, assembly GCA_024138005.1. Lineage (NCBI taxonomy): Eukaryota > Viridiplantae > Streptophyta > Magnoliopsida > Myrtales > Combretaceae > Lumnitzera > Lumnitzera racemosa. Next base: position 10,034,055 of record JAMXBC010000012.1, on the reverse strand, counting down.
TATGTATTACATCTGAGGGGAATCGTTCTATATATATAGAAAGCCTTTATAATTTAATAGTTAAGATCAATTTGATCTAATAGTTACAATTGATTCCCAACTACTACATTCACTTACTCCACCTACTACTATACAAGATTCTGGACTTCTCTAGAACTTTTTGGAGCTTTTCATCTTCTAGAAGTTTTTAGTGGACTTGGGCTTTAGTCTTGGGTTTTTGGAACCTCCTGAGAATGGCTCATTTTGAGAGGTCCGTAACATTTTCCCCCCCTCAATCCGGCGATACCCTTGTCATTCTTTCATCATGGAACTTTTGAATCTTGTCTTTAAATTGCCATAGTGTATCGGCTAGTTCCCAACTGGCCTCACTCTCTGGTCTTCCCTTCCACATTACCATATACTCATGTCTGGGAGTTTGTCCACGTCTCCTCACATGTCTATTAACTATGATCCCTTCCACTTCCTTATCAAATGAATCTCGTACTCCTATTGAAGCCCTTTGTAATATAGCTCTTATAGGGTCTTCCTCATCCTTGTGGAATGGTTTTAGCATGCTCACGTGGAAAATTGGGTAAAATTTCAGTTTGGATAGAAGTTCCAATTTGTAAGACACTCGCCCTACTCGTTTCACAATTGGGAATGGACCCTCGTAGCACCTCATTAGACCTTCATGTAGTTGTCCCTTCGTACATTGTATCAAATGTAGCTTAACACGCACTTGGTCATCTACATGATATTTCATCGGCCTATGCTTCTTGTCTACAATCTTCTTCATTCTCTTGATAGTTCGATCTAAGTATGTCTAAGCTAAGTCATGATTTTCTTGCCATTTCCCTTGCAAATTTATATGCAGTGTAAGCTCTAAAGTTAAGTCAAGAAACTGTAGATTCGAACTTAGAACACTAGGTTTAGGACGATTGGTTAAAGGATCCGATCAAACCCAAATTATAAACTATGGAGAGGAATATTAGTAAAAATGACCCCGTAAATTTGAATTTAAGAAATAAGTAATAAAATAGGGGACTACAAAATTTTCAAATTTTAAGTATAATACTTGTTAATCATAAAAAAAGCAAAAAATGTAATTTAATAACTAATAAATTACTAGAGATAGATTATATGTATACTAAAAATCATAAAATGACCTAAATAATAATTAGAAATGTTCACATGTACCCCACATGTATTTACGTGTAGATAAAAATACACGAAATTACTTAAATTGACCAAAAACTTAGTAAATTATTAAATAAATTAAATAAAATTATTAAATTAATTAATAAAAAAAAAAAATTAGAACGGTGTGGAATAATGCAAATCTGGTCATGGCAGGTCAGGATTTAGAAAAGAAAAATTATCCAATTAGAATTAAGCAACACAAAAGCCAAAAATCAAGGAAATGGGGCAATGTCATGTCTAGTTAATACATATTAATTACCTAAAACGTCTATAAATAGGAAAAAATTTCAGAGAACTCTTTTGGACATTTTAAAATCAGAGAAAAATAGGGAACTTAAAAAAATTCCAAAGAAAATCCAGAAAAAAAAAAGGAAAAAGAAATTGTGCAGGTAGGGCTAGTGAACCAAACCGATACCTCACCACCACCTGAGACCAAGCCACCACCACCACCCCACTCCAGCCCCACCGTCTAGGCCGGCCGACACACTTGGACCTGAGTTGGACAGCCAAAAAGCATCGAACCGGTGAGTCCCTTATTTGCCCCGGTTTTAAATAATTTCGTAAAATTAGTTATTTTACCCAAAAAATTATGAAACTTATTATTCTAAGGTTTTATTGTATGTAAATTTAAAGAAAAATAGTGATTTAATTTAATCACGTCTGAAAATATAGGGTTCTTAACAAATTGATCAAAACCGAACATGATTAGAATAAGAAATAAATAGGCTTAGGAGTGTAGTTTAGAGCTCAATTTTTTTTCTGTAGAATGCTTATGTGATATAAAATAGTGCTATGAGGCCATTTTTCTAAAATTAATTTTCGAAAATTTTAAGTTAATTTTTAGCCCTAAAATGATGGAAAAATTGGGTAATTTTAGGTTAATTAGGTGATTAAGATACTAATTACTGATTTAGATGTTTAGGGATATTAATCTCTGATGTGGAAACCTAATCCTAACCTTTGGAGTATTAAGTATAGTTAATTTAGGAAATTAGATAGTTATTGTAAGAAATTAGTAATATGTGGAATTGAAAATTAATAAATCTAAAAAAATTAGGGTTATTTAGATAATATTATAAGCAAAATTAGAATAATACTAAATCTACAATAAGATTTAATTTTAGGTAATTGTATAAAAATGTAAGATTTTCTTACATCGAGGATAAATCTGATATCTCAAGTAGGAATAGCATGTACCAAATAGTTTAGAATACTAAATTAAGACCTAATAGGATATTTGAATATGCGAGCTTAATGTGATTAATTTCACATTGGAATTCAAGCATATTTAAGACTTATGAATCAAAACTAGAATCTAATTTAAGGTATGTACCTCAAAATAGAGTAGAAAAAATTATTAGTATATAATAGGTATACATGGAAAAAAGAGTTAAATTATAACTTAGAATATGAATCCTTAAAGTATAAATACTAAAAAGACCTATTTGTATTATAGGACACCTAGAAACGAATCGACTTGCAACTAAGTGATCGAGTGATTGAGAAATTCCAAGTAAGTTGGGTTATTACTTATTGTAATAGAGTACTAGTTTTATGGTACTCGGAGACTTAAGCTTGTATATAGTTGTGATTGTAAGTAGTTTACGAATGTGTTTGATGTATTTGAATTCGTACTGAATTTGTAATGTGAGTGATTTTGTGATTGATTGAATTAGTGTGAAATTGTTTAAACACCCTAAATGAAATTTAATCTTACTCGACTCTAATAACCAAAAATGTCATGCATTGCAACCCGTTAAGGGATCATAGGATTCTCCAACCAAATACCGACCCCTTCAAAAGGGATAGCGCAAGATTGCATAATGATTCCTTCTTCATCCTTAGTCAAACTAAGTGACAGGAGAGGAGGTCGCGGCGAGGGTGAAGTCAATGGTTTGAAGGTATTCGTAGGAGGAGCGAGATCTCCATTACACAAGCCTAGATATGATTGTGAGCTGCTACATAACATGAAAACTCCTCAACCTCGATTGGAGCGGGTGAAATTTCTCTGATTTCACAACGGACCAGACTATATTGTACGATGACACTTGATTGTTGCATTATATGAAAATAATTACTTGATAATCTTGTTTGTGGTTGTATGCATTCATGAGTCTCCAATTCAACTTACTGAGCTGTAGTTGCTCATACCCTTATAGATCGTTTTATAGGTCCTGATTTCTGAGCACTTCAAGTATAATACCGCCCTATAATTACCCAGAGGTTAGTCTTTCTAAAGCCAGGGGTGTGAGGATCAATTTACTTAGTAATGATATGTAGCTAGAATGTCATTTGTAGTTAAGGATGAAAGACTAATAGTTATTATGTAAATTAGTGAATAGTTGTGAATATGTAGAATTTCCTTAGAAGTTCTGTGAACTTACATATAATTATACATGTTTATTAGAAATTTGTAATATTTATCATAATTATAGTTAAACTTTTAATCGGACTGTTTACTTCAAACAGAGGAGTCGTCGACGCCTTGTGTAGATCATGTCTATGGTAGGCACTGTGGGGCCAGTTACTATCGTAGAATGGTTTACACAACGGGACTGTTGCGACTCTGCGACTTCAAAGCGTAACATGCAGGAGGGTTAGACCCTATATATCCTATTGCCACTGTATGAGGAGTTAAGGGTTGCCTTCCCAGGACGATCTCGAAAGGACTCTATCCAATGGACTCATTTTTCTATAAGTTAAACGAGAACTGCGCCACATCTAACAACTTGGTCCAATTATGTTGGTTAGCTCCTACAAAATGCCTTAAGTATAATTCTATTAAAGCATTCACTCGCTCTGTTTAACCATCCGTCTGGGGATGCAAACTAGTTGAAAAGTTCAACTTAGATCCCAGAAGTTTGAACAATTATGTCCAAAATTTCCCTGTAAATCGCCCATCTCGATCACTCACAATGTTTCTTGGCTACTATATGTTTCACGAACAATCAAGCAACCTCATCTGCTAGGCACTCCTTTGTTGCTAGAACAAAAGTCATGTATCTTGAGAACCTATCTACCACAACCATGATTGTACCATACCCTTCCGATCGGGGTAAACTTACAATGAAGTCCATGGAAACACTATCCTATGGCCGTTCAAGAATGGGAAAAGGCTCTAGTAGTCCCGGAGTTGCCTTGTGTTCAACTCTGTCATGTTGGCACATGAGATAAGTTCGGACATAGCTCTGAGCATCTTCCCTCATGTGTGGCCAAAAATACTTTTCTTCCACTAAGGCTTGGGTACGGTGCATTCTTAGATAACCTGCCCATTTAAAATCATGACATTCTCTAAGTATCTCCCTTCTTAGATTTAAGGATTGGGGCACATAAATTCGTTATCCCTTTATATATATTAGTCCATTCTCTTGCCAAAATCTCCTTGTCTTCCCTTCTTGACATTGGATCAATAGCGCTTTAGCTTGTTTATCACTCTCCATCTCCTCTTAAATTCTATCAATGAAGTTACTTTCAGGTTTGTTGATGGCTGCCAACTCAATCCTTTGGCTCAAAGCATCCGCCACAACATTAGTCTTGCCTGACTTATGTTCAAGGTTGAAATCAAATTTTACTAGGAAAACCTGCCATCGGGCTTGCTTAGGAGAAAGCTTCTTTTAAGTTTGAAAATAGCTAGTGGCCATATTATCCGTTTTGACCACAAACCTCTTCCCCAACAAGTAGTGCCTCCATACCCGAAGATAGTGTATTATCGCCGTCATCTCCTTTTCATGTACTGGATATCACTTCTCTATGTCATTCAGCTTTCGGCTCTTAAATGCCACAGGGTGTCTTTCCTGCATTAAAACCCCTCCAATAGGAAAATCACTAACATCAGTACATACGTCAAAGGGTTTGCTAAAGTTGGGAAGGAGAAGGACCAACTCCTTAGTGATTGCCATTTTTAAGGTCTTGAGTGCCTGTCGTCTATCTATACTCCAAACCCAAGGGGGTATCCTTTTTGAGTAAGTCTGTCAATGGGCTCGCTATCTTCGAATAGCCCTTAATGAATCTTCTATAGTAATTTACTAAGCCAAGGAAGGATCTCAGCTCAGTAGGCTTGGTGGGTTCCTTCCAATCTCAGATGGCTCGTACCTTTCCTTCGTTCATTCTAATCTTTCCTCTCCCCACTATGTAACCAAGGAATGTCACCTCTTCTTGTGCAAAAGCACATTTCTTTATTTTCACATAGAGATCATTTCTCCTCAAAGCTAAGAATACCGAGCAAAGGTGCTTTATGTGTTCCTCCAACATCTTCCTATAAATCATAATGTTATCCAAGTACACTACTACAAATTGATCAAGAAAAGGGGCCAAAACACGATTCATAAGTATACAGAAAGTAGTTGGGGCATTGGTAAGGCCGAACGACATGACTAAGAATTCAAAAGCACCATACCTTATAACACAAGTGGTCTTAGGTTCGTCTCCTTCTGCAATCCTCACTTGGTGATATCCCGACTGTAAATCCAATTTGGAGAAGTATCTAGCTTCTCCCAACCTGTTGAATAGATCCTATACCAATGGAATGGGATACTTATTCTCTATAGTGACCTTATTTAAGGCTCGATAATTAATACACATTCGGAGTGATCTATCTTGTTTCTTCTGAAAGAGTACGGGAGCTCCAAAAGGTACCTTTGAAGGCCTAATGAAACTTGCTTCTAGTAATTCCTTCAATTGTCGCCTCAACTCTTCTAATTTTAAAGGTGACAGCCTATATGGGACGGCGGCAGGCGGCCTGACTCCAGGTTCCAATTCTATCACATGGTCGACCTCTCTTCTTGGTGGTAACTTCTTGGGCAACATTGGTAGCATTATATCCTTAAATTCTTTCAATATTTCCCCCACTTGAGGTGGAACCCTTTCTTGACCAATAGTCTCTTTCCTAACTTTTAAGGCAGCCAAGTAAGTGACTTCATTCTTCTTGAGTCCCTTTTCCAATTGCATAGCCGATAGAAATTTGGTGGCTTGGCTTACCTTTCTTACGACAGGGACTACACATTGCAAGTTGTGATTAAGTATACAAATGCAGTTAGCCCGCGGTACGATAAGTGCATCAATGCGATCTAAGAAATCCATCCCAATCACAAACTCAAAATCATCCATTAGTACCACTTCAACTATCTCCTTTCCCTGCCAACCCCTAATATGGAGCTCTATCCCCTTGGCTACTCCAACAGTAGAAACTTCTTTTGAGTTAACTGTTTTGAGCCATGTTTTGGTCTCCTCAACTTTTAGCCTCAACTTTTAGCCCCAACTTCTTTGCTGCCATATCAAAAATAAAAAGATGAGATGCTCTTGTGTCTATGAGGGCATTAAGTTTCTTACCTGCTACCGACACTTCGGTATACATCAATCCTTTTCTTTCATTAACTTGAGACTTCATAGCACTGAGTAGACGAACTAATGCTAACTGAGCCTCATCCCCATCATTTGAGCTTTCACCTGGTACTAGCGCCGCCAATCTCTCTTTCTTCGGACACTCCCTGGCATTAATGGGGACCGTATTTCCCCATCTCTCCCTTCACGAGTTCTACCTCGATCATTATCTCTTTCTTCTACTTTGGTTTTCCCTTTAGAAGAACTCCCACTCTTCTCCCTTTCAACTCCCCCTTTCCATCTTCCCCCTGTGATCTTTGGATCAGTCTTCCGAAATTCCATTAGGCCTTCAGCAACTATTATAGCCTTGGAAATGTCTTCCACTCCCCTTCGCTCCAGCTCTAATTTAACCCAGGGCTTTAAGCCATCCCCAAACATTACCAAAGCATCTTCTTAGTTGAGGTCTGAGATCTCCAACATCAACTCTAAAAATTCCTTTACATATTGTTTTATGTCATCCTTATGGGTTAGGTAACGTAATTTCACCTTTGCTTTCTTAGCAGCATTTTGGGGGGAGAATTGACCCTTTGGCTCTTGTACAAAGCTATCCCATGTATTGATATCAGCTGCCCTCTTGCGCCACCATACCATAGCAGAGTCTTTTAGATACATGGCAGCAGTACGTACCTTTCTAACATCATCTAGGATTCCTACGACATTAAAGTATTGTTCCACTCCTCATAAAAAGTTGTCTACTTCTCGAGCAGACCACGTTTCGCTAAAGTGCTCTGGCTTTGGAACATCAACCCTATGGCCCGTCTGGATGGTCATTTCATTTGCAACAGCAATTCGACAAGCCGTCAATTGCGTCTTGAGATCTTCAATCTCTTGACGCATGGCTACTACCACTGCATTAATCTTAGCTTCATAAGCTTCTTCCTTAGTTTCTAAAGCCATGACTCAGGCTTGGAGAGCATCACCCTTCTCTTCAATAACATTTCCATACTGCCTAAGCTCTTCTACTGCTCGATTCAGTGCTCTTTGCAATTCGCCTCGGAGTTCTTCCTCCATTTCCTCAAGACTGCCTTGAGACTTATCAAATTATTCCTTGGCATCAACAATGTTCGACTCTGCCTTATTCATCCTATTAATGAGGGAGTTTAGCAAGTCCCGGGACCTAACCCTTTGCCTAGTAACAGGGCGATCATCATGGTCAACCAACTCATCTACCATTGAAGTGTTATTGTCTTCTCCGGATGATATTTTCTCCACAAGCAGTTCCTTTTTCAAGCTCTAATACCACTTGTCACGGGCGGATTCCGTCGCTCGATCCCGTGCGGCACTTAGCATTCCTGACTTCACTAAAGAAAGCTAAGTCAGCCTGTAATACACTCACAAAGTTTAGAGAGAGAAAGTAGAGAGAGAAACTCTGAAAGTAGAGAGAGAAACTCTGAAAGTATATTGTATTCACTCAAATAACTTATGTATTACATCTAAGGAGAACACTCTTATATATACAGAAAGTCTTTACAATTTAATGGTTAAGATCAATTCGATCTAACGGTTATAATTGTTTCCCAACTACCACATTCACCTACCCCACCTACTACTATATAAGATTCTGGACTTCTTTGAAACCTTCTGAAGCTTTTCATCTTCTAGAAGCTTTTAGTAGGCTTAAGCTTTAGTCTTGGGCTTTAAGAACCTCCTGGGAATAGCCCATTTGGGGAGGTCCGTAACACATGTATATGTAGTGCGTTTCTGTGTATTAATGAAATCTAACATAATAGCTAATTTTGCAAAGGAATACAATAGATAAAGTATTCCTTTTTATTCTATATTTGCATTTTCTTTAATCACTTATTATCTCATAAAGATAAAAATATATATCAAATTAAAAAAAAAGTACATGTTTAATCCTTAACATTTATCCATTTTGAATCATGAATTTTTTTTTTCCCATTTCACACTCTTGAGGACCGGTATGAGTGTAGCATTACTTTTGTTAATAAGAAGGCACTATTAGATAGTTGTCCAAAAGAGTATAGTGCTACAATTAGGACATACCAAACATTAAGTTTGGAGAAATGAAGAAGCTTATGCACAACCAAAATAGGGATAGATGTGTCTAACACAAAGTTGAGAAGAGCTATAAGCAAACACCATGAAATAATTTATTGGAAAACACACTAATGGGTGTAGAAGGTTATGGGATTATGCATAAGAGTTATATATTACAAATTCAAGAACCCTTGCGAAATCACGTGTGTGTAAGTCCAATCTAAAAGTTAAACCCCTTCCCTTCACCATTCCCTACCAATCCCACTAAAAAAAAAAAAAAAACCACGTTTTTTAAAGGACTTATGTAAGCCTCCAAAAGTATGTTTACGACAATTGAATCTAGATTCAGGGCCTTTAGGAAAAGTGATACAATCAAGCCAAAATTTTACAATTAAGATAAAAAAGTTAGACAAAGTAATATAGTAAAGTTAGATTTTAAAAATAATTACTCAAATCTCATTTTTTCCCTTAAAAGTTGGATTATTTAATATAGTACTAAAATACTCGAAATCCCTAAAATCAAGCTTAGATTATAACGAAAACTTATAAATAAGTTAATTAAATTCTAAAATGAGATAATAAAGTATAATTTACTATATGAATATATTCGTATTTTTTATGAGTATGCCCGGTATAACTAATAATTATACCCCTAAATTACATAATTATATATATATATATATATTGCGTTGAATTCATAAAATAAATTAAGAGAACATATCTTAAAAATAAAATATATGTTAGAAACTTATTTATATAAGTATAGTTATATATTACGCGTGATATATACATAGGGTATATACTTATATATTAATAGAATAACTAAATATCAATATGATATATATAATACTAGTAATTAATATATATATATATATATAAACTGAACTCTATCCTTTGGCAGCCGAAATGTTGAGGAGAAATCTGGATGTCACCATGGCACAATCTCATCAATAATTGCTGGTGAATCAAAAGTAAATGAATATAGCAAGGATACCCTCCTAGTAAAATGAATGTGAGGATAACTCCTAATAAAATGAATGTGAGGATAAAAATAGAAATTATGGAGAAGAAATTTTGAAAATTTTTGCACTAGTGTAAAAGCAGACCTAGGATCTAACTTAAACACTTTAGGACCCAAGACACCTATAGAAAATTAGAGGAAAAATTTAGGAAAATTAGAACACATTAGATACAAATATACAAAAATAGAGTAATTACTGTGTTTAGCTAGTTCCTAAGGTTCACAATATTTTATTGTTGAGCCACTTCACCACCAAGGAGTACCTCCAGTATCTAGGGCTTCCAACACACCCCCACCACCCTACGGCTAGTAGAGAACCCAAGAACAGGAAGGTTAATTCTCTACCCCATTTTTTAATAATTTTTAAAAAAACCTAAACCACCTAGAAAATTATGAAAAAAATTATAGTTATGTTATTTTGAACAAGATTTCGTGTGATATTTTTATTTTTGAAAAATTTGTAATATTTAGTATGCTTTCTTGACAAAAATACTTCATCAAAATTTTAAATTGTAAAATAAATATACTAAATGATGTTATTTCTAGCTCAAAATTATTGTGTAAGATGTGTATGATATATAGATAATTGCTATGCAGCCCGAATTTTTATTTGAATATTTTTAATATTTATTGCGTTTTTTAGCCTAAAATAGCTCAAAAATAGGCTAAAACTGTGAAATAAATAGGAAATTATGAAATAAAATAATTAAATGGACATGTATTGATCTATAGTGAATAATAACAATGTTGTGTTAGATTGAAATTAATTTGGTGTAAAAAGGATCATAATTTAGTAATTTAGGATAATTCAATGGTAAAAACGTAAATACGAATATATAGGCGATAGGTTGAAAACTTAAAACCAAGTAATAGCTAAGTTCTCCATATTTTTAGGAGTCTAGAAATTTTCGAGGAATTATTTGATGACCCGAATTATTTATTATGAAATTGCGTAGTATTTAAAATGAAATAAATAGTTGAATAAATGCTATGTATGAGTGTATTAATCAGATTAGATGAAAGGATATTTTTAATATAATTAATGATATTTTTCTGATTGGGATACATTATAGATATATTAGGGTTAAAGAATACTGATATTATAGCATTATATTGACAAATCAGGTAAAATACAATTTAATAACGTAAATTATATATAATATGATAATATTTACATCGATACATATAACTGTATTAAAAACTCAAATTACCCATTAAAAGTTATATTTAGAAATATGACTCGTAGCATATGTCGTTAGATCTGTATAAACTCAAGGACACTAATTTTATTAAAATTTGACAATCTTAGGTAATATAACCTATAACTCTATAATATTCTAGAATGTACATATTACGGTAATCTTATCAGAATTAAAATATGATTTAATAAATTAAAAGTACATTTCAATACGATCAAAACAATATATAATAGTAATAATATAAATTACATATATTATCAATAATTAATAACTTAACTCAATATATATAATAATAATAAAACTATATATTATTGTGTTAACATATTCATACATATATATATAATCGTTTTAGATTAAACTCTAATGTTTTAGTAATTAATATAAAAACCGAATTTGAGTTTTGTGTATATATAGGATATCCCAGTGGTTAAACTATTAATAGCTTGAGTCAATTGTAGTGAGTGTCTGAACAAGTAAGTTGAGATTTGTTTTTTCATTGCTTGTTGGGATATTGTATTAAAGTATTTGGAGACTTAAGAGTACTTCTAGTTGTATTTATAATTAGTTATTTGTGCGCATGCCGTATATGTGAATGATACTCAATTGTGACAAGAATTGAACTCCTTAGTATATTGTTATATATGTTCGCATTGTCTCTAAATTATATGAACTTGTTCAGTTACCCCTAATTAACACTAACATTTATTCGACTAAAACAAAATTGGACATGCATAACACGTATTAGGAGAAACGATTAAGGTGTCAAGCCAAATATCGACTTCATTCGATGAGGATAGTTAAAATAGTTATTTCCCTATCTTAGTCAAACTAAGTGACAAGAGAGGAAGTCACAGTAACGGTAAGGGTCGTGGTTTAAAGACAGTTACGGGAAGAGGATGTTCTCCATTGTATAAGCTCGAGTTTGGTCTAATTTGAGTCACGATAAAACTCCTCATTCTGGGTTGAAGCGAATATAATTTTTCTAAGCTTACAATGGATCGGATAACATTATGTGATGTTTCATTTAATTGACTGCATTACATTTCATCCTAATTAAAAATCTTGCTTATGATTATTTGGTACTCTTCTAACTCCGTCCCACTTACTGAGCTAATTATGCTCACATCCCTATAGACTTTTTTACAGGTATTGAGTGAAGACAAAATGTTCCGATACCACCAACTTCAGGTTTGTATGTTGTTGACCGAAAAAGTAAGGAAAAAAAAATAACTAAACCTAGGCTTTTGACCTTTCTTTTGTTTTTTCTTTTGAATTTTGAGAAAATTAATTATGAATTCTCTAAGACACTCATTAGTTTCCTAACTTATTATAAATAGTCTGTAAAACCTGTAACTTTTTGGTAAATTTTAATTATAAATTATAACTCTCAATGTAAGATGTTTATGTCAATATTGTTATGTTATAAGACAAAAAGTTATATAGAAAAGTTATACGACAAGTTTGATTACTCACAAGCATCAAAATGGATATTTAAAACTGGTTGAGTCATGTATGCTTTGTGTGGACTGTATCTACAATATTAGCCATAAAATCAGCTTCTATCTTAAGTTAATTTACACGACGGGACTGTTATGACTCCTTCTATTAAAAGCATGACACCATATATAAATGGGAGTAGTTGTACACTATCCGGAAGAATGCTAACAACTAAATGTTTCCAATTGTATAGGCTAATATAGCAATAAAGAATAAAGATATGTAAACATGTTTTTTAAGATAGCTAGGTACTAGCTTAGGAATGAGCCATGGTTTCAAACGATCCATTTTAAGTTATTAAAACAAGATACTTCTATAACTTATGAAATATTTGTATGCATGTATTTGTTGTGCATTATTCTGCATATACTATAATGGAAATGAATCATCTAAAGTATTTTAGGTAAAGCTACAAATTTAATAGTTAAAATTGTCTCGATTTTTGAATTATCAAATAATATTATCTTTTTCCTTACAATATTAACCATTAATTATATGTGTTTTCATTTTAAGACGATAATTTTAGGAAAGTAACTTTAAAGAATTCAAATCCTATTTCAACCTTTTGAGTTGTAACATTTAAGTTGATTTGAATGCATTTTCATTTTGTTTTGAGGGCTGGTGAAGGCTATTAGTAATGCCTTTAGTGAAGTTTGTTATATATATGTCAACTAGTCAAAGAAATTTTTTAAAAAAGTGACTACATCGATAATTTTAGAAGATTCAAAGAGCACTACTATAGCTGACACAACTATATACATAGATGAATTGAAAGTAATGCAGCCAGATGGGTAAGAAATTTGATGATAATGGAGCTTATCCATTGGTGTAAGGGCTACTCCGGCTTTCACATGAAATGCAATATAATCAACAATAATCTCTTTAAAGCATTCAACTAAACTTTGTTATTATTTCTTTAAGATTCAAATATTTATCTATTTATTTATGTTTGACCAATGGTTTTGAGATTATATCTGAAATTATCCCCTATAACATTTTAATATCTTCAAAGCATCATTAGATTATCTTTTTGAGAAAGCTTCTATCATGGGATTTAAGAGAGAAAGATTACTAGGTAAGTGGTAACATTATTTCTCTTTTCTCATGTAGTGATTATCCTACTCTATCCGTGGGATTTTCCTCCTCATATTCAGCTTTTTCCTAAGGTAAAATTATTCTATAATTTTTTTTTCTTTTCCTTTTTTCAATTATGACATACACATTTCAGTTTTAGTGGTCATTGTTTCTTGATTTTAATTGTTTCCTTTTTTATGCATTGTATCTTAATTTATCCATACATTAATTATACTTTTTAGCCTCGTTCCTATGCTATGTTAACTATATGACTATTAACTATCGGCTATGGAAAATGGAGAGAAGATACATCAATAATTCGAGAATAATATAATTGTTTAGTTAAAAAAAAATCCGTTTCATTTTTGTAAACCAACCACTTCTAGTTAGAAGTTTTTCCAAGTTAAGTTGGAAAACACGTTATATTTACGATTGAGTTTTGGTTTGGTCCGGTCGGATTTGTTCTTGTAGCCACCTTAATCCTATGAAAGAGTTCATAGTACAAAATCCACACAGTTGAATGGAATCTAGTTGCCAATGTGAAATCAAGACATGAGTTGCTGGGAAAGAAGTAAACGGTACGTGTAACTTTGAAATTGGACAAAGAACGACAGAGGGGATTTATGTGGTAGAATTGGCTCAAACCAAATCTTAGGAAGCGGTTTAATTTTTATCATTTTCAATCGAATTGGTTTAAGAAATTTTTTTTTTTTTCGAAATAACAGAAAATTCATTTTGGATCATTGTTTGGACCAAAATTCTTCTTGAGAAGTGAAATAATTAAAAAAAGTTATAATAGTTATAACTATATATATGTGTATGTTGTAGTCGCATGAAGGAATGAAGAAAAAGATCTGTCAATTATGTAGGCTCTTATTTTCATGTATGTATAAGGAGCAAGAGCAACTTCAAAAGAGGGAAAAAAAAAAAAAAAGAAGAAGAAGAAGAAGAAAAACATTTAGACCAAACTTATTGTTTTAATCTTCCAATATTATTGAGAACTTCACAATAAAATAGACAAATAATAACAGAGTAAACATATCAATAAGTAAGCTTTATTTTGACATTCTCAAATAAAGATAGAGAAGTTTTGAGTTATGTTTTAGTATTTTATTTAAAATTTTCTATGACAAAACATTTATACTTTAACTTGCGATTCTATTGATCTTCATTTTCAGAATATATATATATATATATTATACACAATATGTATATATTTATACATTCCTTCTCATTATTATTATTATTATTATTATTATTATTATTATTATTATTATTATTATTATTATTATTATTATTATTATTATTATTATTATTATTATTATTATTATTATTATTATTATTATTATTATTTTGGTTTGATTTGTTCCTCTAAACCACTATTTAAACAATTTATTTATTCAATTTGAGAAAGTTTTCAAATCTGAGAGTATGAAAAAACTATAATTATGATTGGTTTCAATTTGATTCAGTTGGATGATTTTGTTTTATGTTGGATTCACGTTCTATTTGCTTTGGTTTTATATCCCCACCACATAAAATAGTGAATCTCATACTTTTGTTTAACTTTTTGTTCTTATCGTTTTATCATGCAATATTACGAATTACAACGTGGATAACACGGTAGATGAAAGAGATTTTAATAACTTATGCCAAGCAGCCTCCATTCAAATGCATGTGCTGTGCTTTTTTCCTTAAATTACTTTTCCGAGATAGAAAAAAGGGATAAAAGCATGTCATACTCCAGTAAACCTACGACATTCTTATCATTCATATATATATATATATATATATTGTGAATTACATTCTTATCTTGTTATACTATCGTTTTTTTTTTTTTTTCTTTTTAACCATAAACTCGATTTTTCAAATTCCTCTGAAACGTCAAAGTAATTGAATTCCACATAATACGACGGCTAAGAAGTAAATCATCCGGCACATGTCCCTTCATATATGAGAGTGACACCAACCGACGAAGACGAAAAGACTATCAAGGAAAAACAAGAGAGTATGGATTGAATAAGAAAGCCAAACTTTTGAAAATATTAGTTAAAAATATTCTTTTCCTTCTAATTACTAGATTACCCTTGATTATGCGAATCTCATATTCAAACCTAAAGAAACAAAAACGAATCTGCAAGGGTTAAATCTGGATTACCATTAAATTTTCCCTCAAAGTCACATCAATTTGGAAGGACTCGATATGTGGGCCCCAATTGTGATGTTCTCCAAGTTTTAAATCTAATTGCAAGGTTACAGCTATTATGTCCATTCGTTCGCAAGCAAACCAATATTATCCGATTTTTTATTTTTTTTTAAATTATCTCTTTAAAATATAACCATAAATAATTAAAATTATATAAAAATAATAATATCATAATATATTTAAAAAATATAAATAATCTTAATCGTTTATTTTTAACTTATCCTAATAGATTTAAAAGATAAAAAAATCTTCATAATCGTATGATTAGAAAAATAATGTTATGTCGGCATACTTTCTTATAAGAATTTTAATGATATGTATTCACAAGTTTCTTATGGAATACTTGTAATACACATAATGACTACCACCTTAACTTGTATATTATATGCCATGCAGGATCTTTATATTGTTGAGCGGACCTGTCTATTATATGCCATGCAGAATCTTGATGACTTTTGGATCTATTGTAGCACATGTAGCAATTTCCTTTATTTATTTTCATATTAATCGTTTAGCGATTATACATAAAAGTAAGGACTATAAATCAACTATTCATAAGTTACTCAAATTTGATTCAACTTGAACTAAATTTATAAATAAGTTGAATTTGAATTCAAAATAAAATTAGTTTATATAAATAAACCGAGTTGAAGCTCATATTTAAGTTTATAAGTTGACTCGTGAACAAGTTTATTTATGCTATTAACAAGCGAATTGTGAACAAGCTAACAAATAGGCTATGAATAAGCTCTCAAGCCAACATATTATGTTAAATTTATATTAGATAAAATATATATAATATAAAAACAGAAAAATAACAAAAATATAATTTTAAAAAATTATCAAAAATGTATATATTAAAAATTTTGGATTAACTTTAAGTTTCATTTCAAACCCGAAATCAAGCTTAGACTTATTTCTTAGGCTTGTGTAAATAAATAAAGTTTGAGCTCAAGTTTTAGATTTCTTGACGAGCTCAACTTTCAACTTATAATTTCTAGGTTTAGTAAAAGCTCACGTGGGCTTGAGCCCAATAATTTTAATCCTCTTGAACCTAAGTTTTTAATTTTTTATTTCACTTAGACTTATTTGCAATCCTTGTAAAAACATTGTATTATTAACTTAAAGATATTAGTGGTTATCTTAAGAGAGTGAAAAACTTATATGATGTTCGGTTTCCATTCCATTTAAGACACAAATACAATGTAAGTTGACTTAAATTAATTTAGAGATTTTATAGGATGATTTAACATTTGAAAATAATCAATTGATTGCAACCATGTTTGCAAAAGATCAAAAGTAAATGAAAAGAACAAACGGGTAGAATTACTGTTTTCATTTTTTTTTAAGTATTTTAAGATTAAAAAAACTTGGGAAGTTATTCTAAAATTGTATATATATTTTTAAGGTGAAATACATTGAAACAGGAGTATATTGGTATTTCTATACTTTTGTTCCCTTTCTAATAGAGCACTTTAGTGAGATAAAGTGATGTGATATCTCGAGTTTCCGAACTACTTGATTTTTCCAATTATTGGACTCAAGGCTTCGGAAAAATATTCCCTTGTCTATTTTAGTTAGAACTTTACAACGATGTCACAAAAGTTATATGAAATAGCATTTAATAATTATTTCTTAAAAGAAAATTTATAAAAGCTTTGCTTCAAATTTAAATATAAGTTTATCATTGTAGTATATCATTGATCGAAAATTAGAGAATTGAGTTCCAATATTATAACAAGACTCTAGAAATAAACTGTTTAACTTAGAAAATTTATATTAATAAACAAAAATATACCTAAAACTGTGCAAAGATTCACTAAATACACTAATTAGCCTACGCATACATGTCTTATCATAATTATTAAAAATAGGTGAAATATGTCCCTAAATGTAAAATTGGCCATGTAAATTAAACAAATTCCCTTTTATGAACGGGGAATTTTTGCATATAGCAAAGGAAACAAAGTGAAAGTATAATTTACTTACTTTGAAATTTATAAGGGTACTCTTATATGGGAATGCAATTGTTGTAACATAATATATAGGGACACATCGCCAAATTCTTGATCATAGCTAGAAAACCCAAACACCTACATCTATCATCCAAAGAAGAATTAAACAAACAAGAACAGAAGAAATCACAAAAAAGGACCCCGAAAACAAAATCTAGAAAAAATTCAAAATTTCTCTCTTGAAAAATTAGTAAAATCAGGTCGAGATTAGTTCGAGAATCGATTCAAGAGCTAAAAATATAAGCTACTAGGGTCTGAAAGAGAATTGCTAGGAAAGTTTAGGTGCTAATTCCTTGGCGACTATGGAGATCTAAGGTTTTGATGAATACAATCATATGTTTTCTACATGTAAATTGTTTCAATTTCTGAAAGTATCAAACTCACGAGATTAATTATTATAAATTTAAGTTAATCTTCATTTAACCTTTTTTGACATATACAATACATAAATGAATATAAATTTTGAAAAAAATGTAAACTTATTTTGATAAATTTATGATTGATTGAATTTGATATGTTATGACTTATAAAGCATATTATGATATATGAATGATTAATGTCAAGTTTGTACATATTAAGTGTTTTGATGATAACAAAATAAGTAAGTGTGTTTAACAGGATTATTAAGTGTACTGGATGAATTAAAGTTAACAAAAAATCAGTTATGAAATTAAAATAGAAAACATTTGTTTAAAGAATTATATAATCAAAGGATATACCTAGAAATCAGAAATTACAATAAGATGATAAATTAGAGGACACATATGAGAAGAACAGATTTTATCATAACGTTGTTAAACATAAATTAAGTTAGATTTTTATTGATTTGAAGGCCCAGCTTTACTTATTAAATATATTCAAGCTCCATTTATTAGATGCATTTGAGTAATATATCCAATACATTCCATTAGAGTTAGTCCATATCTCTGGGGATTAAAATAAAGAATTTTATTTTATATTTTGAGTATAATTTTGAGATTATTGAAGATTATTTAGACTTGTGTTAATTAGAATTTTTCAATAAGTATTTTTGAGATATTTATAAGGATTTTTCTATAATAACATTAGCAATATAGTATTACTATAACGCTGATTAAGGTAACTTATCATAAAAGGCTAGCAGGTTACCTTCTTTCTCCTTATTTTCTATTTAATTAATTAATTGACCAATCGTTCAGGTAATAGGATATATTATCTATTTTAATAGGATCAACGGTATAAATTGAGTTTCTATAAATTAATGGTTTATATTGACCAACATTACAATAATGTTATTTTGCCAACGTTATTGTAGAAATCACCTATTTGTAATGTTGAATTGAAGAAAACGTCGACTTGGTGACAGAAAAAGTAGCATTTACAAGATATTCAAATGACCACAAGTGAAATGGATAAGAATGTTTCTTATGAAGTAAAGCTTGTCTTTTAAAGTGTTCAAATTCCAAATCAAGGAAGATATTATGTAGACTTGAAAACTAAATCTATACGATATTTATCAAGGAACACATGAAGAATATTAAGATTCAACAGCAACATCTTTTTAAATAATTCAAGCTATAAATTTGAACCTAACAGCTACTAGATATTTTACGTAATTCAAGGGATTAGCTTAAATCAAATGACTAACTCAAGATTACAACGAATTTCTATAAGGTTACTTCAGAGCTTCTCTTAGCTATTGCACAAGGAAGCAGTAGATACAGCTCAAATAAAAAATTTCCAATTTATATCTACTATAATCTTACTTATATCAGAGGGCATTCAAAAGCAAAATCAAAGGATGCTACTATAGCAACGCCTTACATATTTATGCATTCATATTCGAGCTTATAATTAGATGATTCATTTTTATTATTTCCTCAATCATTCTCCCAATTCTTTATAAGCAAGAAATAAGCGTGTGTGAAAGGATTATACAGTGCTCCCTGTAGATCTATGTTTAGCCAAAGGGTAGGCTAAGGAAATAGAGCATAGTAATTGGTGACTGTAATATGTTAGTTTATTTGATGTGAAATATTAGATAAAGAGGAATGACACTAATGTAGAATACTTAGTCCTTAACAATGAAGCTAAAAAAGTACAATAGGCATAAGGTTGAAACACTATAATTATTTTGCCTTACTCTCTTTACTTAGCACATATTTTACTTATTTACGGTTTATTAATTGTACACCTTAACTTACTTAAATAATCAAATAGGTATTTTAATTTGCAAAAAGTTTCAAATTTTTATAAAATAACTAATTCACCCATTCCCTTTTGGTTACTTAAATCAGGACCTATAACATCTAAATTTGATTATCTATAATTTACAACAATTAGAGTTCCAAAAACATAATTAAAGTAAATATAGGCTATGAAGGATTTAATATTGAAAATTTTAAAATGATGTAATTTTGTAGATTTATAATATTTTTTGTGGAATTCTTCTAACTAGTATGCTAATTATTATAGAAATAACTAGCACTTGGATATGTGTGTGTATGTGTGTGCGTGCGCGTGCGCGCACGTGTGCTTAATTGGTAATTAAAGACTAATTTATCAGTATTTTTTATAATTACCTGATTCGATTTTAATAATCAATGAAGAACACTTAACAATCAATCCTGATTTTGAGAGAAATTATGGAATTATTTCACTAAATAGTATAACCTAATAACGAGATATAATTGCTTAAGCACATGCATTGAATGTTTTGATAGAGAAATGTCCAAATATGATAGGTGAAGAGGAACACGTTAAATAAGGAAATAGTTTTGGCCTAAGTGAGTAGCTAAGCCTTTCTTAATGATTTATAATTAGCAAACTAATTCAAATTTGGATACTTATGATACTAGCAACCTGATTCAAGAATCCACTCAAACTTAATGGCTGCCTCTCATCACTCTTCAACAATCAATTATTCTCTTACCCTTTTACTCCGTCAATGCTATTAATCTCCAACTTCTTTATTCTAGCTCTTATCTTTGTTCTGCAGTTTATAGCATCATTTGACAATATATCCTTTCTTCTTGAAATAGTTATAAGCCTTGTTCATACTCCTTAACTTAAACATTTTTATCTCCTTGACTATTTTAGCCATCTATAGATTGTTCTTTTCCCTTATCCTTACTCATTAGATTACTCATTACATCATCGCATGCCAACAATGTCCTACCATAAATCCTTAACTCCTTGAAATTCTTATAAAAAGTAATTAATGAACACAATAGCAATGAAATCTAGTCTTCATCATCTACGTCAACATCAATATTTTGTAACTTATTAATAAGAGAAAAAATCACTAATGTCTTCCCTTATGATGCTCCTTCTAACATTCTAAAAGGTATATGGTCATCATTTCAACTCCAACAAATTGGATAGCAACTTGGTCATATAAATATTTCTAGCTTTTCTCAATGGCTTGTTACTATAAATCATTCAAAACCTTTCCACAAAATTATATGTCAAGCACAATTGAGTTGTCAATAATGCCTTCATACTTGATTTCCTTCAATCACTATCGCTTATGTTTTATGACTTTTTCGACACAAATCAAGGAATTGGCATTCGTATTCCATCAAATTTCTCATAAAAAACTTTATTGAAAACACTGTAACCAAAACACCACAAAGAACTATTTTACCACAAACTAATCATAGCCAACAAAATCATAAGCCAAACATTAAGTTCATTAAGAACATTGGATAAACTAAGCACCAACAAGCTCTAATACCAATTTGTTTTATAAATGTGCGATTACCAATAAGGTCATATTATGAACAATAGCAACCAAACAAATATAATAAGTATCTGAGATAAAAAAACAAAAAAACAAAAAACAAAAAATGCACTAGGATTTAAGTAAGAAAACCTCAATAGAGAGGAAAAGGCCAATGGAAAAAGTGTGAAGGAACTTCACTATGAAAACATAGGAATACAAGATAGAGTTATTGTAATGCTATAGGCCAAAAGTAGTCAATGATGAAGTCAAAAGACATTAGTTGGCTTAGCAAGAGTAAGAATCCAAAGTTTTCTATGGGTTACATAAAAGATGAGCCAAAGTATAAAACAAATAAAAAGGCCAAGACATCTCATGAGAATTCTACCATTCCTAAAAACATATCTAATCAAAATACATAAAATATTTGTAGCCATAATCACAATACAATACTAAGTGGATTTCTCCTTACTATCCCTCTGCTTTCAAGATTTGTATTTCTTGATAGATTTTCTTCATATGACATTAATATTATAATAAATAGGAAAAATTGTATGGAAAGCCTCTGACCGTGCTTAGCTAGCTTTTTTTTAAGAAAAAAATAATAAAAGAGAAAAGAAATGTAAAGTAGTTAAACATGCTATATTGTTTTGTACCAAATCCAGGTCTTCCATAAGGTAGTACAATCTTTTATAGCATGTTTGATTATCTTTATAAGAGTGCTATAATATAGCTATTTCTTATAATTATTATTGTCGTGAAATGAAGGATTGCAATTACTTTACACGACTAAGGAAATAACTATTGTTTTGCTTTTTCTATCATATTTCTATATCTAACCATGATATTTCATATTGATTATATAGATTAATTATTATTTTTATATGTGTTGAGTTTTTCTTAATATATTTTGATGATAACAAAAAGATTTATATAAACTTAACAAGATTTTTAAGTATGCAGGGTGTTTAGAAAAAAGTAAGTTTGAACTTATCAGAATGTATATCAACAAACATCAAAACATCACTGTGTGTGTTTTATGTTTAGCTGCTATTTTTAAGTTGCTTTAATTAACTTGAAAAAATTAAGTTATACGAATGTACAGGAAGGCTTAGCTCCACTTTATTGAGTATATTTGGGTAATATATTCAATTTTCTTTCACTAAGATGGTAAAGTCCATGGGAATTTAAGAGGATGCCCAAGAATTAGATTCAAAAATTTGAGTGATTAAGATTTAAACAGCAAGTTTTCTAACAATCTCGATTATAATTGTTCAAGAATTGAAATATAGTAAAGACATTAATTGGAAGAGGATTCCGATATACTCTTTATACAAGGACCTTTTAGACATGTTAAGTTTAAAAAATAAGATCGATTATAAGTAAGTTTCTCGAAGATAAGGATTGTTGGATTCAAATTCTTAATCTTAAAGATATCTTACAAATAAGCCTGAATGTCCTTAAGTAATCCAACCTGATCTCTTATGGGATTTGTTTTGACAAAATTCAAATAAAGATATTAAAGAAGGATTTATTCATGGCAGTTAAGATAAGTAGTGCTAGATTTGTTCTTATCTCCTCATCCTTATCATTTAAAATATTTGAATTTTCACAAAGACAACAGAGGATTGGAACTTATCATTACATGTAGTAACCTACAAATTATACAAGCTTGGCAAAGGAACAAATCTAGAACAGCTTAATTCGATTTTTTTTTTTTAAATTTCAATATTCGGTTCCTATTTTCATGAGATACTTCTACAATATCAAAACTAATTTTTCAAACAAAGATATTATGGAGAAAATCTGGAAATAATCGTTTCTAGCTGTTATATTAAGGTCTATTTATTTTGAAGTCATTGCTGATCAAAGGGGTACTACACACTCAATATCAAAACCAAAGTTAAAAATATTCTTAAGCAGATTGTCAAAAACTGAGCAAAAATAGCTTTGTTATTTCATTGTTATTACTTTAGTGCAATAGTTGTAAAAAGCTATTTAATTGTATTATTTTAATTTCGTTGTAAATATTATTGACATTGTATCTTGAGTGTGAGAAGATTAGGAAGTTCTCTGAGTCCTATATTTAGCTTAGGAAGAAGCTAGTAAGATAGAACAGAAAAAAAGACTGGATATCCTTGTATGGCGGCATAATACTTACAGTTAAACGATAACTGTAAGGAGGATAATGACAAGGAGGATTGAGTCCCTAGCAGTGGAGCTGGAAGAGATCAATAAACAAAAAAGCTGAAGCTCTATAAAATTGCTTGCCTAATCTTCTTACTCCTTATCTTCTTTTCCTTCTAATTATTATTATTACTATTTACTCTTTGAGTTAACAATCAATTTCCATCTACTTATGTCATTCAAGATATTAAGAGGGATTTTTTTTAATCATAAATTTTAGTTTTTGCAAAAAGATATCAATTCACCCACTCTTGATATCTTATGGAAACCAACAATATGTTATTCTTTAAGAATAACAACTTTATAATCTTATCTTACTCCATTTCACAAATTAAACATGTTGTTAATGTGGCCTTATCATATTATATATTACTCGATCTCTTTCATTGTGAAACAGATTTCGGTTTTCTACTGAAAAAGTTATAATAACACTTTGTTGTATAGAATAATTATAACAAAGAGAATGTATATTTACCTCTAAGTATAAATGGAGGTTATACATTTCAGCTGGTGTAAGTTGATGATAAATATTAACAACATGCCTTGCATGTGAATGTTTTTTCTTTGATATGTATTTGTTAATAATTTAATTTTTATAAAGCTATTTGATTTGTATCTTATATGTCGTCTCTAAGATTTTACCACTAAAGTGAGGAGATTTGGGCCTTGAAGTAGCCAAGTTTAGGTCTACAAAACAAGACATGATGAGGGACATTGGGATATTGTTTAACGTAATTACTCTCAATACTTAAGTCAAATAGTATTTAAGGAAAGCAAGTGAGCAAGAATGCTTAGAGTGCTTAAGAGTCAAAGAGTGTGTATAAGTGGTTACCGTTGATAGAATATACCTAGTTATAATAGAGAGCCAGAGACAAGATAAGGTACACACCCCCACAATGGAATATCCACTAAGTATAGGAAGTGGACATCGTGTTGATAAGCAAGGCCTAAGAGTTCAAGGGTTATGCTATTGACTAAGTCATTGAACCTTATCCATTATTTCCTTTTATCTATCCTTAGCTTAAGGAGGTCAGTCTTGAGGCACTACTTAACCTTTTATCTATTGGAGCTTTATTCAAGCCAGTTGAGTGAGAAACACATTGGACATGGACCAAAATAGGTTAGCCTAAGGCCTTTTTTGATCGATATGGGTTAAGGGATCCATGCCCAAAGTCTCACATTAAACATCAAATCTTATCATAATTATGATATAAAGTTGCATACTTTTAGGAAAAAAGTATAGGGAAAAAAAACAGTTGATTTGTTTAAAAAAAAATCTCTTAATTGAGTTTTATATGAAGTTTTTAAACCAAAAATGGAATGCTAAGAAGTATATATTTTACATGAATTTGTCATGTATGTTTTTCAAAGAAGGATATAATACACAGAAACATATATATAGACATATACATATTATTTTACCATGTATCAGATTTGATACGTTGTTATAAATAGTATCAAGTCAATGAAATGTGCTTATAAAAAATTAAAATTCTACCAATCCCTATGTAGCTATCAGTTGAATTCCAACCCCTAATGGAAATAAAAAGTAGCGTAGAATAAGGATGCAATCAAGGTGGTTGTAAAACCTAAACCCGTCCTTATACGGTTTGACATTTTCCAAAACTCTATAAAAACCCTATAAGTTTTTACCCCTCTTTCTCAAAACCCAAACATATATGGTCAGGTTTGAATAGGACTTAAAAAGACCTTATAAAATCGAGTTTTTATAGGGTTTATATGAGATTAAGGAGAAAATAAAAAAGAAAAAGTTAAATAAGATTAAGATTATATTTACTAAATTATACAATAATAAAATATGCATATTATATAAATTAAAAATAAATATTTTTATTAATACATGCTTGTTTTTTTAACGGATCGAGTTTTTCATTGGATTTTTTTTTTAATCTTAAAACTCAATCATATATTTAATATTTATAGAGTTTTGAATCATATCCTAAAAACTTTATAATATTATAATACTTTATATGGCTTTTATATGGTTCAATTAGTCCAGTATTCTTTAACGGTTCATTCGATTACATCCTTAGTGTAGAAATAAATAAATAATTGCTTCTCACAAAAATAATGAAATTCGACAGCTGCATTTCCACGGTGCATGGAGATTGAAAAACGGGCGGATGCACATGATGACGCCTTTAATTTTCTGTCTTAAAATTCCAAGGAAACAGCTGCCAGTTTTTGAACGCTGACCGCTTCGCCACCTGATTTATTTATTTATTTATTTATTTTTGTTACCTTCTCAATTTCTAGATCCTTTCAGCCATAAGCATGACTCATGGCTGAAGTTATGTTTGCTATTATAATTTCTTCAAATTTATACATGTATTGAAGGATCATTATTAGTGGCCTAATAACATTTATTAAGGTTTAACAACAAAACGTAATGTGGAGGTCATTATAAAATTTAGTTGTTTGGACATGACTTCTAAGGGCATAAATTAGATTTAATTCTTTTCTATTCGAAAATTATAACATGACAGTTGACTAAAAAAATAAACTACGATAAGTAATATCCTATTTATGTACACCGATGGGAAATTCCCTTATTTAGAATCTTCTTAAGTGCTTGTATGATGCTTTTTTTTTTTTTTTTTTGAGATATATTTCCAATCTGCTTTAGGTTATCAAAAGAAATCTTTGAGCATTAGGAAAGATTTTCACCTAAAAGAAAACACCAATAGAATACGAAATTTTCACTTTACATGCAATAGGTGTGGTATTTCGTTGGAAGGAGTAGACAATCCTTTTTAACTATAGTTGAAAGCAATAAATAAAGATAATTATATATATACTATTTATAATATTGGTTATGTAAGGATAAATTCTTAAAATTTTTAATAGGTGACTGTACCTCGATATAAATTTGGAAAATATGCAAATAACTCTAACTTTTTGCTAAAACCCCTAGATTGTAACTAAAAATCCCAAAACCATCAAGAAAAAGACCATATAAATACAGTTTTTAGGCCTTAGCGATAGTCATGGGCATAGCTGTACTTTTCCAAAGATTGTAGAGATGTGAATAAATATTTTGCAAGTTTAATTAGTTAATGTATACTTAACCAACAATTTAGGAGGGCGTTTATAATTTTTCCAAATAAATATTCCTCTAGTAAAAAGGGCTTAGCGATTTCTAAACCCCGTAGGATAGCTACTGCCAACACATTAAGAAAAAACTTTGCAAGTTCGAATATTACATACATAGATTTGTAACAAAAGGGGAATAGCGATTCAAAAGCCCATAGAATTGTTCACTGGTACTATAATACTTGATCTTCTAATGTATATGGCATTTTTTATTATAGAGGGTTAAATTTTTTATATTGATATATTAGGTTAAGCCTTTTGTGTATTTAGATTCAACTTTTTAGGTTAAGTGATAAAATTTATAGAGTCCGATCTATATTTAGAATTACTCAAGAAAAATTGGTTTACTAGGCGTAAAATAAGGATTGTTGGATCGATCCATAACTTTTATCTTTTCTCGTGCAGACTATACAGTTATAAGAAAGACTATCCATCTTTAGCCTATAGCAAGCTTATCAAAATAAACTAAAATGAGTATACTTCATCCCATCCATTGAATATTAAGGTAATTAAATGTATTGATTAGGCCCAACAGTTTATAATTATTCAACCACTCATCATCATTTGATAACTCCAAATATCATAAAAACGGTGTTCAACTATATAATTTCTACTCCTAAGGATGAAACAAGCAATTTGAGCAAGTGTTAATCTCAATCAGTAAAACTACAAGGTCGATAGCCATGGTTCCTTAGCTTCTCTTACTAGCATTTACACATTTGAGACACTAATATTATTCATTCCTTTTCCCTATATTAATATATAATTTATGGAATTATTATTTAATTATAATACTTAGACTAATATGGACATTGTAATTAGGAGAACACTCAAGATGGATCACTCTTTTATTTTAGGTACACAAATCTTACTCTGACTCTATTAATATAACAGGATGGACATAGCATAACTTTATGTCTACATTCAATTTTAATCTAGATTTGTATACACATACATCATAATTTTCCAACACCCTAGCCTCTCTTATCTAACATTTATGCATTTGAGATGCCGATATTATTTGTTCTTCCTCTCTATTATTTTCTCTTAATCATTTAACTACATGCCACTTTCATATTACTTATCTGAGATCACATATAGTATGAGAATCACCCGATACTTACATGGGTGCTCCATTTACAACCCTACACCTATACTCATAAATCAAACGATGCATTTTGATGCATTAGCTACTTAAAACAAACGATTGAAACGCATGTTTCCAAACAGCAATAACTACATTCAGATGATGGCTATTCCTTGATAATAATTAATAGCTTTGTGTTTAAACATTATATAAATTTCGAATAGTGAAAATGAGCTAAGTAGGGCCCAATGCCATGAATATTGAGAAAACTATCTTTTCAAATAGAAGAAAAATAGATGAATTGTCTTATTAAACCACTGTCTACTCTAAACTTATATAAGGACTGGTTTCAAACCGTAAATTAACTCGGGTCCATCTTAAGTGAACCCGAACCAACTATTGAACTATGGGCATTAAGAATCTAAGGGGTTAAAGGTTTGATAGTTCAACCATTGCAACTCACTGAACTGCCTTTGAACCAACAGTTTGACCTGACGGTTCAAAGTTAAACCAATCCCAAAAATTAAAAAAATAACATATAATATATTATATGTATAATAGAAACATACTATATATATATGTAAGTTTTAATGGACTATATATGTGCTATATATAATGCAAACAAGTATATAGTATATGTGATATATAATGATTATTATACTATATATATATATACTATAATGCACACATACACTATAAATTATGCTATATAGAATTGCTTATATATAACACCACATATTCATACTTATATAGTTTAAATAAATCATTTTGAAATAAAAAAATTAAACCAAAAATAAAATTTTTTATTTATGAGCAATGACATAAAGTTTTAAATTTAATTAAAAAGTGAATAATCTAAAAAGTATTTCTAATAATTAAAAAAATTTTAAAAATTTAAAACAAAAATCACAGTTAAAGAGCCACTGAATCGACCCTTGAACCACCCATTAATTCAGCCAACCCCAACCCAACCTCTTAAAGGTTAAAAGATGAGCTCGATTCACTCTCTTACTATCTTATAAATCAACAGTTTCAAACTGATCAATCTATTAAACACGTCTACCATCCCCGTTTGCTTTCACTTTCAACGTATCTTTTCCATCGATAAAACGTCAAAACTACCAACATTTTGGTAGGCAACATCCCACAAAATGACTGATAAAATTGATGGATTGAGATAAATGATAATATAATATCGAAGGTGCGATTTCGTCGAACGTTGCAAAAACCACTTATCCGCTTTTTGTGAGGACTTTTTAGGACATATTTCAGTCAGTAGTAATTAACTGAGTCAAGAAGGGAGTCTCTTTACTTCTGACCAATATAACAATATCTTGCTAAGTCCATTTCGGTGGAATTATTTATCTGTTACTTTATGTCCTTATACTTCCACCTACCCAACCTTATAACAATCCTACCTGCTTTCTAGAAATCATATTGCTTTGATTGAATAACATATTTGATATACGAAAATAAATCAGAATAAAATTACAATTTCAAGTTATATTTTTTTTTTTATGTACCTAAATGGCAATTATAGAGAATCACTAATGCTGACTTTAAAAGAAATTTTAATTCCCATTTTAAAAAGTTATAATCCCAATTCCATTCAAGTTTATTTCATCTTATTCTATTTCATCTTATTCCATTCCGTTCCATATATATATATATGGGATGAAAACAACTAACTTAAGTATATTTCATATATATTTTAAGGCATCAATAATTGGCACATATATATTTATAGTTGAAAGGATGTCATCTGAGTCTAAATGCAATAGAATGGAAAATGTTGCTTAAGCAAGGAGTTTTGTACTAGAGTTCCTTACTACAAATTTCTTTAGTCTGGATCCTTTTTATAAGATTTTCATACTTGTTGATCAGATGTGTGTTCCTTCATAAGACTATAATGTACTAGGAATTTTAAATTCGATAGTATATCCTAAGTCGTTGGCCCACCGATTCCAACCCAATGCTTAAGGCTACTTACAACAAGTATTATGGCTTTTATCCTTAATTTGCATTACTTAAAATATATATCATCTATATATATTGGAGGCAAATGTGTATTCTCTTCGTTGTAGTCTATAAAGGGCTAAATTTGTATTGGCCTAAACCCATGATAAACATATTATTTATTTAGACTTGATTTTTTGAGCTAAATGATAGGGTTTATGGAATTCAGTTTGTAATTAAAATAACATAGGGAGATTTAGCTTAAAAAGCTTGAAACAGAGATCGTTAGACTGGTTTATCCACTCTCAACCTCTCTCAAGTAAGCTCACACACTTAGCAAGGAAGACCTTAAGCCTATAGTAAGCACATAAGGAAAACTTTGAATGAGCTAATGTAATCTCAATCGTCGATCATTAGTATAATTTAGTGGCTACTCTCGAACTTGAGAGTTTATAAATACCCAACTATACCTTCTCAATAGGAACTTCAGATGCTCTAGAGATTAGAAAAACATACTATCTCTTGAATTCTTTGCTCTCAAAAATCAAAACAACTCTTAAGTAAAGAATTATTTAACATTCAATCAAAAATAGTGAGGTTTATGCTCAAAAAACTCCCTCACCTGTCATAAGTATATTTAAGCTATTAAGACTGCCCATTTCTCCTCCCGATCATTTTTTCTCCAAGTCCTCCCTATGAGTGCCATTCATGTGTTACTTGTCTAAAGTCACGTGTAGCACAATTTCTATGTGAAAATACTATTTAGAACCCTACATCTACATAGTAAGCCTAAACTATCATAAAGAGTTTCCGATTGATCTCATTAGAATAGTTCTATGGTGTAACTTCCGTTTTGTTTGAGGCGTTTTGAGCCTTTTGATGTGCATTTTGTAGTGCAGACTAAGGCGATTTTAGCTGGCTTTAGAAATTAACAAGTCAACGAAATGGAGACAGATTAGAGAAGAAGCGGATGCTGCCAATGCTAATAATAGCATTTCCACACCTTTAAAGTCTATTGCTTGGAAATCTAAGAACATTGTTTGAAAAAACATCAGCATTCATTCCCCGAGAATCCATCGTGTCAAATGTCGACATTTCGCTCTTGAGAAGATCAGCAAAACAAGACAGAAAATTGGCACAACTGCCCCACCAAAACTTTTGAGAGGGAGATGGTGTCCAAATCATCCATCAAGCGTAGTAACCGAGTTGAATTTACTTCAAAGTTACTTAAATTTAGTTTGATAATTACTCCAATTCAACTCAATTACACTTAAATCAAATTTTATAATATTTAACTCAACTAAATCACAAACCTAATTAAATTTGAATAAAGTCTAAATACTAGTTCAATCTAAGTTAAGTTTGAATATTAATATTATTTTAATTTAAACAAAATATAATTCTTTAGATAAATCAAATCTAAACGAGATTAATCTAATAAAGCACTAATTTCCTACGTACCACTTTAAGTTGAGTTCCAAGCGTAAAATTCTACAATCGATCAAACCTTTGTCTCTTTTATTCAACTCACTTACACCTTTAAGCTAAAAAATCCCCACTCCTTTAGTTGAAAACTGATTAACGAATTGGAACTTACATTTACAATTTAATGCCTGGCATTGAACTAACTATGTACCTCAAATTGCTTGTTAACCTATCTAATTATACAATAATCAAATTTGATAGCCTTTCTTTATATTATCTTCTTAATAGAAACCCTTGAATGAGGCTGTCATTGTTTGACATAGAAAAATTGTTTTCTTTATTTTCATATAGTATTGGCAGCATAATTAATTTTGTTAAGCTAAATGATGGATTATTTAAGAAATTTTGGAAATATGGTCTGGAAACAGAGTCCATTAAGGTTTGTCATTCCCTCGATCGCTCGAAAAAGCCTGTAATGTTGTCCTCGATTACTGAAATGTTCTACGGCAGTTATTGGTTGATAAACCTATGAACATCGCCTAACTCTTCCACCAAAGCTATTCAGATGGAAAATTGAAATTTATTGCAAAACTTAGTCCAGGGATTAAGCACTGCAAAACTAATGCATTCCGATCCCTTCAACTGTAATATCAGTCTGCAAGCTTACTGAGATTGCACGATTGCCCTTTGTATTTCCTATCTATCTTATTAGCATATTTGTATTGTCGTTTGAAGCGCAACATTCCTCTTCTTCTTTCTTTCTTTTTTTTTCATGTAAAGTGCATGATTCACATGATTAGTCTAATATACTAACTCAAAGAAGTCATATATTTGTATAAATCATTTACAAATGCGGAATAAATAGTAAAGTATTATAATTATACAAATGTAAAGTTAACCTATATCGTAAAATGCTTTTTAGTGGAATTAATATAATGATAATTAATTGAAATGATACTAATACAACATTAGCTTGGATTTATGAGTTAATTTCATGAAAGACAATCAATTTCAGCTAATGTACTCTCTGTAAATTGGGATATTTTTAAATTAAAAAGCGGATCGGGTCCTTATTATAAATATTGCAGCTAATCAGCTCCATAAAAAACCCATGATGATATAAATCATGACAAATTATTAGCAAATCATATGCCAAAATATAACTGCAAACGGTCCCATAGGCCCTAATAAGGATGAGTTATGATTAAGTCTTTTTTTCTTATAAAAAAAATTCAATCATTATATTCGGAAAATGTCTTATCCAAATAATTATATCCAAAATCACCCATATATTTATGGTATAATTCGATTAAATCTCTTTGTTTATGATATCATACGACATAAATTCTCCATAAATCATGAGAGATATTTAAAGAAGAACTTAATTGCTATAATATTGTAAAAATAAAATTATTTAAATGACTCATTTAAAAATTCGATTGAATATTAGCTTAAATTTGAATTTTTTTTTCCCAACAAAAATTAGAGAAATTGAATGATCAATTTTTATTGGAGTTTTATTTCTAACCTCCGCTGTTGGAAACTTGGAATTGGGCCCTGGTCCATACTCACATGAACAAACTTGATTGTGTTTGGAGGCCTTCAGGAAAAGCGAGTCTAGAAAGCCCGGCCCGGTCTCTTTCTATTGATTTCTGTGTTTTAGGCATTCAAATGGGCTTAATGTTTATTGTTATTAGTTTATGATAATAATGATACTTCAATTCATGTTGAATTTTATAAAATATAAATTTTGTTTAAGTAGGCAAAATGGAATTTAATGGAGGCCTTAGCTGCTTTGATATGTTGGGCACCAAATGGAAATAATAAGTTTTGAACAGTTAAAAAAAAAAGAAAAAAAAATTTGGCAAAAGGAAAAGCAAAGATCTAGGCAATTGTAAAATCATTCGCTCGTTTTCCTAAACTGACGCCGATAAAATTAGTTATTTCCATTGTGTTGATATTAATTACTATTGGGTAGGTACATGAGAATATGGTATTAGGCTCCACCATAAAAACCATCTTAAAACTTATATAATATAGAATGTACGAAGTATAAAGTGTTTTATGAAATATGTAAAACTTTTTTCTTACACTATTACATTGTAAACTGTTTTATGTAAGTTAATATAAAAAATATATCAATTTTTCCATGTATTTAAAATTGGTATGTTTATCAATCTAGTAATAGTTGATAATTTAATCGCATATTTTTCACTCATATATTTAAAATAAGTACATACACAATAGATGTAATGATATAACTCAAAACAATCCAATAGGAAATGTTATCACCAAATTGTAGTATAGCATAAGGTGAACATTCACTTAATTACGATAAGTAACAGTATTTGTATCATGTGTTTTAAGTATACAGGTAAAGATTTTAGGTTCTGTTAAAGTTACCGACTGAGCCCCTGCTGAATATCTCACTTAATCAAGAAAATTTTCTAGCTTTTTCATTTCCACCAAAAATGAATATTCTACAAGTTAAACAATTTATACGCAACTTAATCTGACTTTAATGGACAATCTCAAAAACTCATAATCTTTCTTTTTGTTTTAAGTGGAGGTTGGTAGCAATTTACCACTAGAAAGGTCCCAACACATGCTGAAGTAATATTATAAAATCTATCTCTTATAATAACTTAAATTAAAGTGACATTATAAAGCAAAAGCGACAAATTAACACATTTATAAAAAAGCCACGTCTTTCAATTATACAAACCTTACATTCTATTAGAAAATTTTTCCTACACACTTGAAATATATAAATCAAATCTATTAAGTACACAATCCAATGAAAAATATAATAGTAAAGATAAGGGTAGTAATAGTAAAGAAACAAGTAAAAGCATGCAAAAATGAGAAAAGAAAGATGTGGAAAAAATGAAATGAAATTTTCTTTTGGGATTATTATGGCTAATACATGTAATATTCCTCAAATAAAACATGAAGTAACTCCAGTCATCGAGTACCTAACATAAGTTACATCAAAACTCTAAGGTTGAGACTACTTAATGAGGAATATTACTAAGTTAGGTGACCTTCTCAAAAACTAGTGATACAATCAAGAACGAAACTGTAAGCATACCATACTAAAGTAAGCATTATCTTGGTGTGTAAAGTCTTAATTAAGTAATTATAGAGGGGTATTAGAACCGCTTACCAACTAAAAATTGAGGAGTTAAATGCTATACAGAGTAAAATGCCATAATATGGGGCTATACTTGAGCTTGTGCAAGAGCACATCTAGAATCCTCTTCTATTTAACATGTTCTTGGACATAAGTAACAAAATTGACGAGAATATCAACTCTGTAAGTAAAGGGTCACTGTAATTGTAAATCTCGCAAATTTAGTTTTTTGAGTATCGAGCCAATTCAAGTATTATAAGTAATTACCTTAAGTCAACGGAATTGATAAATTTAAAACTGATTAAAATTTTAAGCTTGAATATAATGCAAATATGAAAAACTCTAAAAAATTTATCAAAACCTTTATCGCGTACAAAAATCTTAAACCCTATATATGCGTAAATACTAGATATTAAACTCAAACTTAACAAAAAACCCTAAAACCATAAACTTTGACTTATAAAATGTGTAAATGTATACTAAAAGTATTGAAACCCAAACAGAATACGATTATCAACTAATGAGTATAATCGTATAAAATCATTAGCAAACGAGTTGAGATAACTTCTAAATATTATAAACATAATGAGTAATAATTTAACTAACAAAATTTATAAAAATTATGAATATTATTTCATAATTATTATTAAGTTTATAGTTTTTAATTTAGAAAATTTAACCTCATGATTTTTAATTTTTCTTTTTCCTTTTTTCTTTTTCTTTCCTTACTTTTTCCACTTCTCCACGTTGTCTTTCTCCTAGAAAAAAGTGGCAACCTACGTGCCTAATTACATAGTTAGGAAGTAGATAAGTAAACTAAGGTCAAATCAACTCCCTTATCCTTATCTTTCCTCGCCTTTTGTTTCTTTTACTTTTGTCTTGCTTTTTTTCTTCTTTCCTCATTGTGTCGACTGAATTTCCCATTTGTACATAGTAATTTTTTGTTTTTACTACTAGGAAACCAAAAGCTCAATCAAAACTATGAACACCTCCCTCATTCCCCATTTGTTTTTCTTTTATTTATTTCCTTTCCTTCAATTTTACAAAGTGGAGTAAGAAGAAGAAGAAGAATCCTTGATTTACTATTTCAAGACATCGCAAAGGGTGATTATTTAGTATGTATATTTTATTTAGTATTTCTTGTAGCCCTTATAATATGTATTTATTTTGTTATATATTTTATAGTATTATGTATTTAGTGAATATGTAATATAGTTGATTTCGTAATTTCTCTTTCTTGTATTAAAGTATTTGTACATGTAATTCAAGTTATATATATTTTTTATTTTATCTTCTTGTATATGTGTCTTTGTATGCGCCTATGTATATATATACAATTATATGCATATATATGATAAGATAAAAATATATATAAATATATGGTACATATAGTTATACGTATATAGTATATATGTTGATTTATTTTTGTTATTATCATATAAATATTTATGTTTATGCTTCCAAGTATATATGTATAGTATATAATATGTTTAGGTTTATATTGTAAATATACATATGTATATATGTATAAATAAAATAAGAAAACCTAAGTATAAATGTATATGTATAAGTATAAAAATACACATATTAGTGTGGTATAGTATAGTATAGTATAAGTACATGTATGCACCTAAAAAGTATATGTACAATAAACTAAAATACTAAATCATTAAATAAAGTAATATAGTATATATATACATACATATATATACATATTCATGTCATGGGTTTAAGAAAAGGAAATTAGGATAATTTACACAATTTAATAAAATATAATAATAGATATATATATAAATATTAAGTAAAGTTACAAAATAGGAAAAATTGAAAAATATGAAAAATTCACGAAAGTGACATGCGAAACCTACATAAGATGCCATATCAACATCTTATAATTTTAATTAAATTCGTAATTATTAATAATAATAAAATAATTAATTAATTAGGAAATTACTAAAGTAACAAAAAGTGAATTAAACAAGTATTTGGCCTAAAATAATATAATAAGTAAATTGTTATTAAATAGACTTAAAAATAATAAAATTACAAAATATAAAATTTAGATATTTATTAAATCATAAATTCATAAAGAAAAGCTTAAAATAATAATTTATAAACATTTAAGTCAAAATAATAAAATTCATAATATTTTTAGGTTATCATGAAAAATGTAGGTTACAACTTCCAAAATGAACTCAGTTATGTGAAAATACATGTGAAAAAGATAAAAATCGATTATAAGTTCATAACAATCGAATCTAGAATGAAAAAATTATACATGATTGACAAAAAAATACTAAAATCAGGAGTTTTATACAAATAAGTAGCTAGTTTAGGTAGTTATTACTAAATATGTATATAGTTTAGTTATTTTACTAATTACTTATTACCTTGCAAATTTCCTAAATATTAGGTGATCCCGATACAGACACTAATCTACTTGTGGACTATTACGATCTTTGACAGACTGACCTTATGAATAAGTGAGTACTCCTGATAACTCTATACTTGGTTTGTATTTGTAATTAGTGCATTTAAAGTAAAAATTAATAATTTAATACATGAGAGTTCGAGTTATGCATGTGCTAAAATATTGGTTATGTGTTATGTAAAATGCTATGAAATTG
This sequence comes from Lumnitzera racemosa, assembly GCA_024138005.1. NCBI lineage: Eukaryota > Viridiplantae > Streptophyta > Magnoliopsida > Myrtales > Combretaceae > Lumnitzera > Lumnitzera racemosa. The sequence goes on along the minus strand of JAMXBC010000012.1, from coordinate 9,997,255 downwards.
AATACCAGCTACTTGATTTATTACTACATAATTGAATAGTTTGTTGATATTAGCTAATCACCTCATAAATTAACTTAATCATATCCGATTTAATTTAAATTAAATTAATCATATATAAGCACGAATATTACATATAATGTTCCAATTATCACTTCACGCAATTGGTAATAAAGAGCCTTATAAGCGTAAAATCTCACATGATTTGATTAATACAATATAAAAGTATACGTACAACAAGACGTTACTCTTGGCTCACCAGTTTACTTGGTATCGAAGACACTAACCGTGAAGAGTTAGAGGTCGAGACTAGAAACCATCACTATAAGGCATAAACGTAGACTATAAGGGCTACCTCATCACTAAACTTATGAATTTGTGTTCTACTAGACTTTTGGAAATAGAAACCTATTTATATATATAGTTAAAAAACCCTGGTGCTAAAACCTAGTTATGATTGATGCCGATATATCTTTAACCCTTACTTCAAAGAACATTAAATCTAATGTTATATGTAATATTAGTGAACTGCATATACCGTTTCGAATACTACTTGTTCATGTATTCATACATTGTTAATTAATTGTTTGATAACTTACTTGCTAATATAGTATGAGAGATATTTCACTAATCTCTTGTAACCTACTCTCCAATAGTTTTCATTTGTTGGTTACTAGAAAAATTGGGCGTAGGTTAAGAGCTGAGTGATGAGTACCAGCAGTGAGATGCATAGAAGTTAGACATTGAAAATAAATTGTATAGTTGGTTTGAATTATTACATGCATTTATTAATATTATATTTAAATTTTATAACTTTCGTAAGTTTAAGTTTTAGATCTTTACTACCAAATATTGTCACGTCCCAAAGTGGCAAAGTCATAACAGTCTCGCCATGCAAATCATTCTAAGATAAAAGTTAGCCTTACAACTGCTATCCTAGACTTGATTTACACAAGGCGTTCACAACTAACCTGTTTTGAAGTAAACAGTTCATAATTTAAATAAGTTATTTACCTAAGGAAATAAGAAAATATATATATATATATATATACACTAGAATTCAGTTATTATAATTAACATTTACAACATTTCACCATAATCTATTTCTTAGTTAATACATTATTCAAAAATGAAAAATTATAAAATAAGAGCTTAGACCTTAAAAATATATTTCTGGTCTTTAAATGTTTTTCCTCACTTCTCAAGATTCAGCAGTTGCTAATTTCAGAGTAGTTGTAAGCCATTTCTTAGTTAGCACTCACAACAACGTCTATAGAGATGTGAGCAACTACAACTCAATAAGTCAAGACAGAGGACTTATAATTACACCACCAACACAAACAAAGTTATCTCCCGATTTAGTTAAATACAATGCATGAACATGCAAATGCCATAGCATAACGTTGTCCAGTCTGTCGTGAAATTAGAGAAATTATGTCCGCTCTAATCCGGGTTGAGGAGTTGCCATTAATGCAACAACTCATAACCAAACCCAGACTTGTACAATGGGGACAATATTCTTCTCGCGACTACTTTCGAACAATTAACTTCACCTTTACCATAACCTCCTCACATATCATTTAATCCAATTAAAGATGAAAAAGGGATCCATTATGCTATCCGTGCTATCCCTTTCGAAGGAATTAGTATTTGATCGGAGAATCCTAGGTTTCCTTTAATGGGTTACTATGCAAGTCCGGTTTATGGTTCCAAGTCATATATTTGTTCAATTCAATTTAAGATAACCAATCATTTTATACAAAACAAGCTAGAACAACAAACAAAATCATAGCATCACTCATAATCAAGCATATGCACACAACCAATTATTTAACAAGCACAACTAAGCATAATCTCAAACCTTCAAAATACAGCAACGTATTAATCCCCACTTATCTAGACTCCTCACTTACTCACTTGAAGTTCAACTCATTCAGACTATCGTCGATCATCCTTATAATACAAACGTGGTTTCAGTTTTCTATATAACTATTATAAGTTCATTTTAACCTATAACGCTTATTATTATCTTTTGTTTAAGGTTTAACATACCTAATTATCAAGGTTTTAAAGTCTTTTGAAATTCTTTTTGACTCATGTTAGGTTATGTTTCAGTTTTCATATCGATTTCTAAATTAGGCTTTTAACTTAGTTTTTTGTTAGAGATTTATACGGAACCCTAAGAAATCATTCCGACCCATAATGTGAAATTAATCACATTATCTATGAATATCCTAAATATTACTTTTAGTCTTTAATTAGTGTTCTAGTCCGTACATTACACCCGAATCCTAATTTAATTACCAAATTCACCCCCATTATGATAAAATCTTACATTTTTCATATAATTACCCTAATTTAAGTTTCTTATCAAATTTATTATATATTCCTATTATTATCATAATATCAATTCTAACCAATATTTTCTTAATTATTAATTTCTCATACTTATATATTACTCATTATCACCTAATGTGTACATTATGTACACAATTAATATTCTCATCACTTCAAATATCATCTTTTAACATCAAATAACATTTTAAATATCTAAATTCATCCCAAATCAGATTTTGAACCTAATTATCCTAGATTACCAAATTAACTTAAAATTTATCATTTTTACCTATTATATATTTACTACATAATATCCTAATAATTACATCTAATACTTCAAATATTACAAATAGCATACCCCATTAAATTTCAACATCCTATAACATATAATGGTGCATCAAATTAGTGATTACTCATTTAATTACTTAATTAACCTTAAATTACTCATTTTTATACATCATTTTAAGGCCTAAAAATTATCAAAAAATTTTGAAAAATTGTTTCATAACACTATTCTATAACCCCTAAGAAGTCTACACAAAAATTTTAAGTTCAAAACTACACTTCTAAACCTATTTATTTTTAATTCGAAACATGCTCGATTTCGCATGATTTCTTGAAGACAGTATATTTTTAGACATAAATTTATCAAAATAAATTTTTTTCCTAAATCTACCTACTAAAATATTTCAAAATAACAAATTTTCTAATTTTCTAATAATATTTAATATTTTTACATAATTATCCAAAATCGAGTTTGAAAATTGAACTCACCTGAACTGGTGGCTCTAACCACCACTGTGGCCTTTTTGGCCAGTCTGAGTGCTGCTACCATCGTGTGGTAGTGGTAGCCGTCCACTCACAGGTGCTCATCGGGTGTTGGTTTCCCTTTAAGGCCTTAATTGTACAAATTTGAGTAATTTTTTTGTAATTAATCCTAATACTCAATATTTCTGTTATCTCTATTTTTCTTACTCTTTAAACTGACCAAATAAGCTTTTGTAGGGTATTTGTAAAACTTTAAGGAAATTATTGCGAATTAAATTAATTAGACAATTATCTTATCTCTTCTTTTTCTTACTTTCTATTTGTTGTAATTTGATTGGTTGCTTTTATTTCTTCAATTCCAGATTTTCATGCCTCAATTCTAGATGTTTCCTCATTTTTCCTGATTTTTCTTATTTTTTTATTAATTAATTATGAATTTTCTTTAATTATTTAACATTATTTTAGTCTATTTTGCTTGTTTTAAGTAATTACATATATTTTTACCTACATATAAATTCATATATAGTACAAATAAATAATCATAAATATTATTTAAATTATTTTATGATTTTTAATATGCATATAATTTATCTTTAGTGATTCATTAGTTATCGGAATGCATTTTGCGCATTTTTGACAAATAACAAGTAATATACTTAAAATTTAGAAATTTTATATTTTTTTATTTTATTACTTATTTTCCTAAATTCAAACTTATAAGATCGCTGTTACTAATATTTCTATCTTTATTTGATAATTTAGATTCAATTGGATCCTTTAACCGATCGTCCTAAATTCTACAAATCAAACTCTAAGTAACTAATTGTAAGTCTTACAAATCTTACCGTTTGATAAGAGATACTAATTTTTTATAGTTCAGAGGAACTATGAAATTTTAAATATCCATAGTTATTTGTATATTATAATAAGTTAGTAGATAATTAATTAGAGTTTTATAATCTCTAACTTGCAATGCAGTTTTTATATTATGAGTATACGCGTGATATAAAAATTTTAAATAATCTTATTAGGCCTCTGTTAAGGTCATGATAGTAATATTCCTTAAACAGAGCATGCTGAAACCCTTATTACTAAGATGCCATTTAGTGTAACAACATAAAGTCAATTGAAACTTCAAGGTTAAACATGATTATTGGGAACACTTCTAAGATGAGTGACGATTAAGGAAGCAGTTAACATTAAGAACAAAATTATGAGGGGTACAAGCGAAAGGTATCTCAATATATGGACTTATTCTATTAGGTCATTACTATAGAATTAGGTTATAATATCTACGTTTATTTTCTTTTCTTTTCTTTTTTTCCTTTTAGTAGAACTTAGAAAATAAAAATATAATATAGTTTTGTATTCATTATTATTTTTTAATATTTTTTATAATATATATATAAAGTAACTTAGAACTTATAATCTTAGAGTATATGTTTAAGATTTTATATAGGGTATGGAGACACTGAACTAATAACTATATCTCACTTTATAAAAGTAGATTATAGAAAATCATACCCAAAGTGTATCCTATGAGATTCAATACACATTTGGAACTAAAAGTCAAGTAAAATATTACAAGGACATGATATAATGAAGTCACCTACTTAGCTCTATTAATATGCCATGCCTTGCAAGTTCTCATCAAACATGATATGATTATTAAATTATAAATAATTATTAAATAAATGTAAAAATGTTATTATTAGTCTAAAGCATCCAGGATTTTACGGATATACCTAAGTAAAATCTAACTTGCCATCTAATAATTTAAATTGTCATAAAATGATATTATATGTTATCGAGGCATTCAATAACTTCATGTCATAAATTATAAGATTAATCAATGCTGAGATATCAAATACGTTATTACCTCATAGATGAAATGGCAAAAAATGGTGCCCCTTACTGTATAATTATTGTACATGACAACCTTGAATAGATAAAAACATAGGACGTCACCAAATGAAAGCAAATCCTACCTATATTTCGTTTTGACAGCATGAAATTGCCTTCCAATGACCCAATGGACAATATGTGTACACGCACGTTTCTTAATAATACATTATTCCACAGCATGACTAGAAACCTGAAGTTCCAACGGTACAGCCAGCAGTCCCAGAAGATCTTTTATATTATCCTTCCACTGTATTCACAGCTGGAAATGTGGGACGAATGAAAGGGTACTATTGACTGCTTTTTCAACGAGTGATTGATCAGTTCCTTGGACTTTTTTACGAGGGTTGAGAAAAACTTCATAAAAAATGCCAAACCATATTAAAAAAAAAAAGAGAGAAAGAAAAAAACCGTAGGCCAAATTTTACTTTACAATCACTTTTAAGTATTGTTAATGAGCTTTTTATACTATGATTCGGTGATGATTTATTGTAAAAACAAAATTATCAATAACTTTTACGAAAATCATTAGTAGCTTCCGTCACAAAAACTATTGATAATTTCTTTTACCATTAATTGATTTTATTTATTATAATTTAGATGATATTAATTCAAACAAGACTGCACTATTATGAAAGTCCCCAAGAATGGATGGTAGGTATAAATATTAACTTCGGAATCTTTATATTATAGGTCTAGGCCATTTGTGCACGTTCGAATTTTATTTTTGCTTGAGCATAATATGACTTATTCTTAAATGAATTTTTTTTCCCCTTTTCTTTTTTTTTTTTTCGAAATTCTTGAACGGTGGGATGCTTTTGGAGTGAGTGAGATTCCAATTTCCATGTGGGCAATTGCGAAGGGGAGGGCTGGTAATGTAAGCATCAATATGACAATGTTGCAAGAGCGTCGTCTTTACCACATCATCACAATCTACCGCATCAAAACAAACAATTATGGTAAGAACTTCAGCGGCGGACACCATCTTCTAGCTCATAATTTAATATATAATTTTTTTCAATAAACATAGATTATTACATAAAAGAAAACATAATTTGTTCCTGCATATAAAATAAGCTGCTAGTGGTAATTCTTGATCCCCAGAGGGTTGTCGATTTTGGATACGATATATCGATCAGTGTAGATATGACATTGGAAATAACATTAATTGACAATATTTCAAAATAAAGTTGATTATGATGCTATGCATTTGACACGAAATGAAATTCAACATAACACGCTAATAGGAATTACATCACGATCATGAATACGTGTAGAGTTAGAGAGATAAAAAGGTGAAGAGATTAAGGAAGAAATGCAATCAATATATACAAATTTTATCCTTTGTTTTAAGAGTAAATTGCAAATACTCTTTTATATATTTTACTCTACGTATCTTTTATCTTTTATAATTTAACGTTTAGTCTTAAATCTTTAAAACACGTGATTTTTAACATTGCGTTTTACTATTTTACACTTAAATAAATTAATTTACAATATACTTAAACACTTTTTCATCATTTTTCAAAACATAAATTTATCATATAAGAGACTAAAGGGTACCCCTTTTTTTTTTTTAATCTAGGGGTTTAAATGCTGAATCTTCGAGATAAAGAATTTAATAAGTACGGAGGATTGTTACGTAGGCATGGGGCCCACTTTTATTCCAGTTGTCAGAGAATAATGGGGATCCATATCCAAATAGTGGGCCCATTAGGGCACCGTTCCCTCTGTTTAGTAGCAACTGTACATGATACCACTCCTCCAATTCCAAGTATCAAAATTCTCGAAGATACCAAAAGCAAATGGCTTTATTCCTTTCTTTCTCGCCATTAGAAAAGGGAAAAAGCAACTTGTTTTTTTTTTTCAGATATTTAATGGATATGCTTTTCTTTTCTTTTTTTTCCAACGTGACAAAATAAAGCTGGAATGCGTTACGATAGAATTTGCCACTTGTTGTGTACCTTTTATCTTGTGATAGCATCCTTGGTTAATGCATTTTATTTTATTTTTTTTGTATAATATTGAGTTTTGGATTTTTTTGTGTTTATATCTGAAATTTCAAACTAAATATTATACTAATTGAATTTCTACTTATCAAATTATTTGTAAAATTGAAAGTTATAAATATCATGCACAATAAAATTTTTATTTATTGAATTCAATTACCTTTTAAAAGATAAAGTAATAAATAGCTATTAGTTGAAAACTATAATGTTATGTTTAAAATTCAAGAATAAGTTACGATGAAATCACAATTCCTGATTTTACTCTTCTTTTTTATATTTTGATGTGTTTCTAAAAATTGGAATTATAATTTTCTAAAATTTATTGATTTCAACTCTAAAAAAGATTTCGTTTTCTTTTTAAAAAAAATCCAAATCATAATTTCATTTCATTTTATTATTTTCTATTCTCGTCCATTTACACATACTAAATATGACCTAATGATTAGAGTTAGAGGCAATGCACCCCTCTCTCTCATGTCTCAATCTGTCCCTCACTTCACACGAGAATGACCCTTTGAAAACACTTCTTCCATTGCTCATCCTTTGTAAGTCTCATCTTCTCCTCCTCAATTATGGATCTTAGATTGGCTACTATTGATCACTATATCATCCGATCCATCACTATCAAATTTCAATAAAAGATTCTCGAATTCACCATTTTCCTACTACTCTCAACAACATAAATTTATCATTATTACAATTCACTACATAAATTTACTATTATTACAATTATTACCACAATGAATCCACTGCCATAGGTCCAGTAGAGCCATGGTATTGGTGAGGTAACGGATTTTCAATAGCTTTTCTTAGAATTAATCGTCCTTATATTTGTTTAAATTTTTTATTTTTTTTCATTTGTTGTATCCCTATGTAAGATTACTGTATCCTTAGTATAGGATTTATTGTACTCACTGATAACCTAGGCTTTAGTGTTTTTCTAGATGTTGTAGTATCCTATATGAGACGTATTAGCTCTAAAAGAAGTGTGTTTCTGCTTTTAATCAGGTTTTCAAATCTTTTATAACCCAATGATCAATACAGAGTTATTTGCTTAATAAGACTAAAAGATTTTACTGAAATGTAGTTAATCCTTACTGGCGAGTGGAAGCATGCGTTTATATAAAAGTTAAATTTCACTAATATAGATTAGGATTTTGAGAAAATCTGTATTCATATATCCATATCAAGATGTTGTAGTATGAGAAACTCCACGTTAAGGGTTTCAATATCACTATTATTCTTGTCAGCTTACTCTCCTTGGCATGAGGATAAGATTTATGGATTTTAAGATCTGAAGTAGACGTAGCACAAATGGGAGAAAATTAAATTCGATAATTTAATATAAAAGGCAGCAACTAAATGCTTGATGAAAATGGATAAGTCAGGATAATATAAATGCAAGTATTAATCTCTTTTAGAATCCCTCCAAATTTTTTTTTCCTTAAATTTTTTGATAAATTGCAAGTAGACCTCTTATATTTGTTTTATAAGTGCTTAAGCTTTTTATTCCTGAAACTAAGCTTAGAATTCCAAATTTAAAAAAAGATGTGCTCTTAAACTGTATTTTACCATTGTGCCCTTAGATTTAATAATGAAAAAAATATATTAAAATATTTTTTTAATTATTTAGTGGTCATTATCAGAGTGAAAGGTAGTTCGTTTGAAGATTTAGGAATCTAATTTTCAAAAGCAAGATGGCTAAATGACATAAAAAAATATGAAAAGATATATTTACATTTTACATTTTAACTTTATTCATAAAATAGTATTTCAAATATATTATTTATGAAAATGAATCTTCTCAATTGGCTCTGTTAGGAGCTACTATCATGTTGAAATCAAAAGAAAGAAAGAAAATATTATAAGATATTTAAAATATCTAAATAATTTCAATTGTCCATATATGAATGAAGAAAATTAAAACTAACAAAAATTGAGAGGATCTAGGTGCCGTATATACTAATACTGCCAGAAGTTGCTACAAGTAAAAATATAACAATGAGGACCGAAGCACCTCGACAACCTTATCCATTTGCTAACCAAAAGATATTTTGTTATTTGCCCTTTCTTTGTCCCTTTCTCCGTTGAGAAGCATAAGATAAAAACTACTATTAAATATATTTAATTGTCAAATATAATAAAAGTAAAAAAAAAAAAAGAGAAAAGAAAAATGTTCATAAAAATCTCAAGTTTTTAAACTTAATCCATTTTTACAATTAATTAAATTTTTAAAAGTATCAATTTAGTTTACTATTGACTATTTGAATTTACTCATTCTTACAATTAACTACATCATTCAAAGTACTATAAATAAATTTGAATCATTCTAAATGTAAGTGGAACTCCTTAAGCCAAATAAGTAATTGGCTTAATTTAATAATTAATATAGTAATATTTAGCCCTCTACACATATTATACCTAAATATTTATGATAAGTTTGATATAAAAAATGTAATAAGGTGAAAATAGAATTGAAATTGTTTATAATAAAAAGATAATAATCATTTTTTAAAGTTATTTTGAGATCTTATGAATAGAAATAAAAATATGCTATAAAAAATCGAAGAATAATAATTCTTCACTTGATCTAAAAAGAAAAAATATAATTTCTTATTTTTTAATGATAATAATTCCATGAAGCAACCAATTCACTAACCATTCGTAAAAATAGGTCTGTGGATAAATAATAATTATTTTATCTCGCCTTTCTAAAGTCATCTGAATGTGATATTGATTTAAATCTTAATTTCTAGGTTGCGCTAGAAGGCAATGGAAAGGAGACGTGACATGTCTAGTCGCTCAGGTTGTCGATAGGATTGAAGCATGATATTTATTAGCATACCTTTTCCAGGAAGGTATCGAATCTCTGACATTCAAATACTTACACCAAAATTGTCAGTTGAGCTTATCTACGTAATTGCACGCCTGACAGTGAAATTGCCTCAGAATGTGAGAATTCATTTATACCAGACTTTTACTTGTCGGAGAAAAACAAAATATGGATGAATTTTAATTTATAATTGACAATCTAAATAAGTGGACTCTTTCTAATTTGTAAATTTAATTAGTGAGCTTAAGGTAAATATACTAATTATTGGCACCATCTCTCTTCGATTAATAAAATATGAGAGCAGACGATCTTTACAAAGTATAAACAAAATGAAAAGATAAGGCTTACATTTTATAATTATTTTATACGTATTTAACTCCCTATCTATGAAGTAGGATACTTAAATCCTATAATATTTACAAAAATATGACAGAACTTTCCTATATGATGGATTTAACCTTAATTTTATGTATTTTTAAGTTTCTTTTTCCACTGATTTATTTAAGGGTAAAATAACTTCTTCTTCTTTTTTTTTTTTAATTATGAGGTATCTAATGCTAAATTAGAAAAATAGGAGGTGAAACACACATAAAATAGTATAAGAAGCTCTATTTACAATTTACCAAAAAAGAAAAAAAAATTCTTTAATTCTTTCTCTCGTCTTGTTGAGAAACAAAATATGTCGAAGAAACATATATTCTTTCTATCATGATTTAGGATATTACATACATTGGTTAGTTAAATGATACTGATCTACCTTGATAATAATGAGAGAGACTCTAAACTACAAAAAAAAAAAGAAAAAAAAAAGAAAAATAAAGAAAAAGGTCAAAATAATAACAAAAAAGAAATTCACACGAAATATAATCGCAATATTTAGTAACTGATGTAGCTGTTTTTGCAACATCATTAAATACCATTAGAGTAGCGAGGCCTATCTTTTATTTCATAAATAAGATATGATTGCAAATTTAATATTATTTATATTGAGAGTTTGATAGAGATATAGAAAAAAGGACAAAATATTTCATGAAATTTGATTTTTTTCTCTGAATAATTATTTAAATTATAAAGAAATTGTAGAATATAAAGTCATTTTTCTAATATTACTTTTATACTATATTCTAATCTAACTTCAATTATCAACAATAAATTGTGTACCATGAAATCTTATATATGAGTTATCTTGAATGACCCGATAAATATTGTGTATTTAGAGTATTATTTCTGAATGATAGTCAGCTTCCTCTTATGAAAAATAAACATAGATTAACCTTTTTCTTTTTGGGTTATTAAGCCTTTTTTTTTTCAAACAAAAATTATTAAGCTATTTATAAATAAAACATAGATAAACTAAACTTATATTCCCTCCAATCTTAGCAGCCAAACAAACTCTACATATACTTCATCTTCTTCTTATAAATGCTTCCATCACCCCTCCCTGGGGGACATTTAGGGACGCCTAAAGAAGTTAAGCAATGACTATAGGAACAAGTAGAGCAAGCCAGTCGATGTCGAAGGACGATTGATCATCCTAATCGATCAGCTAATGGTCGATTAAGTGGTGGTAGTTGTAGATATGAGAGTTCGATTGGAGTGATCATATGCATGCTATGAGTGTAGCGTGCTATGAGAGTAACGTGCTACACGTAGCTTCAAAGAAATGACGTGAGATTGTCACCTGAAGGGATGATTAGGTGAGAATAAGGCAAAGAAGATAAGCGAGCAATCTCAGTGTCTCAAATGCATAAGTAATAAATAAGAGAGCAATAAGGGACTTTAGGCGTTTATCTTATAACTTGAGCGAATAAAATCAATTCTTTGCCCGAACACTATTTAATCTTAGAGAGCAGAGTTTTCACAATGGAATACCATTTTTTCAATCTCTCTTCTAGAATTCTAAATAATGAGAAAATACTGGGTATTTATAAATTCTTGGACATGGTGGCATCCGTTGGATCATCTAGGTGATCAACGGATGAGATGAAACTTGCTCAATTAATGATTATCCATAATAAGCTAGCTAATAGGCCTAAAGCCAGTAGCTCTCCTTATAAGTGCATGAGCTTGCTTGAGAAAAATTAAAGGCAGACGGGCCGATCTAACGATTTTTGTTCCAAGCTCACTAAGCCAAATCTCCTTGAATTATCCTAAAATAGACTGGACTCTTTAGGCCATGTCACCTAGCCCAATGATTTAAGCCTAAATAAATAATAGGCTTATCCCAATAACTAATATAACAATTTTTAACCCTTTATATTTTGCCCTTTGACCAAAAGTCTCTTAGACACATTCAAGGGGGTTCTGGTCATTTCCAGAAGTTGTTTCTTCAACTATTATGTAGACACACTGAATGTTAACTTTATTTACTTAATTACTTTTAATATCTACGGAATTGACGCTTCTTTTAGATCATTGGCGAGCTGAGTATGATATACTAGTTTTCATTTTGCTATCATAGAACACATATTTTGATATGCTTTTATATTGCACTATTGACTTATTGCTCACATGACATTGATTTGCTAGATAATGTATGTGTGGTGGCTCTTCTTGGTATTCCTTCCTTACACAACATAATACAATATTCTCCTTTATATTTTAGAATCTTTATCTACAACTACCATATCCATAAAAATATATCTATAAAGCTTTCTCTATCAATGATTTAAAGAATTCTCTGAGTTTCGGGTCATCATCAAACCAATAAGGCTTTAGGGTTTCAATAAATTTCAGTAGGTATCCCTTCATACTTCCTTCCTTACCATTGAATATCATGAACTTAGGACTTACATAGTCCTTAGGATATGGCTTCACTGTGACACGTTAGTGATATGGGAGTCTCAACTTTGGTACCCCCATAGACGACCTAACTTATATTTCTCTTATATTAACGTCTAAGTCTTCCTTTATTCCTTTGTTATAAAGGAAGTCTTTGGAACAAAAGTTGTAAACATAGGTAGTAGAGTAAAGGCAAGCTTGGGATGAGAAGTAGATCCTCCTAAGATTGAAATGATAGGATTGGATGAAGAAGCAGACACTCATGAAGATGAAGAGCTACCTAAATGGACTCTTGCATTCTCTGGTGAAGGAGTTAGTTGTCATGTAAGTTATAGCAGGGGGTTTCATAACCTTTTCCCTAATGGAGATCCTCCTCAATGGCTAAAGGAATAATTGGTTGAGCTAAGGTAGTAACGCTTAGCTATGCACCAACCATAGAGTTAGGCAAAGCCATACCTTATTGCGCAGCAATGGTGGTAGCCATCCCGATAAGGATAAGTTGGAACATAGCTATAAATTGATTTAAAGCCTTTATAGCTTCCTACATTGTCCACTTCGTCTATATGGGATCTAGAGTAGCCTTAGGCTCTAGATGATCCTGGCTAGTATTCTCAAGTGACGAGAGTGGATTTTGCACAATAAGCTCAACATTAGTGTTGAGCTCTTGGGATATGGTATCAAACATACCAATTTTTCTCTTCTTAGGAGGTACCATATCTTTACAATCACTCTTTCCCAGTAAAGTTGCCAAAGTAGATATGGGGGTTCAATTGGAGTGGTCATGTGTATGCTGCGTGAGTAATGTACTACACGTAGCTTCAAAGAAATGACGCGAGACTTTTTACCTGAATGGATAATTAGGTGAGAATAAGGCAGGGATGAAGAACAAGCAATCTCAGTGTCTCAAATGCACAAGTGACAAACAAGGCAACCTTAGGGGACATCAAGCGTTCACCTTGTAACTTAAGTGAACGAGATCAATTATCTGCTTGAACGTTATTTGATCTTAGAGAGCAGAGTTTTCACAGTGGAACATCATTTTTCCAATCTCTCTCCAAGAGTTCTAAATGATGAGAAAATGCTAGGTATTTATAGGCTTTTGGGCATGGTGGCATCCGTCGGATTATCTTGGTGATCAACGAATGAGATGGAGCTTGCTTGATTCATAATTATCTAGAATGAGCTAGCTAATGAGCCCAAAGCCAGTAGTCTTTCTTATAAGTGCATAAGCTTACCTAAGAAAGATTAAAAGTAGACAGGCCGATCCAACAATCCTTGTTCCAAGCCCACCAAGCTAAATTTTCCTATATCATCCCAAAATGGACTGGAATTCTTAGGCCTTATCACTTGGCCTAAGGAGTCGGCCTAAGAAGTCAAGCCTAAATAAATAATTAGCTTATCCCAATAATTAATATAACAATTTTTAGCCCTCCACAGTAGTTAACTAATTAATGATTGACTAAAGAATAAACATCATTGATTTTTTAAAATTTATTTTTCCATCCCTTTCAATTCTATTTGTTTTATGTATTTTCCTTTTTATATAATTGGTTAGTGTTTATTTTAGTGGTTTATACATAAAGGCATCGGGAACAAAACATACATTGTTCAAACTTTATTTTCATATTAAATATCAATGAGAGTTATCTCCTATATTATTCTTATCAGTTAACTCATATTGGTTATATCAAACTTTATCAGGGTGTTGTACGATTATTATGCATAATAAATGGTTATATAACACTCCTTGGTCATGAGTAACATTAATCTTAGATATCATCAAACTCGAATTTGATTCTTGTAATTGGTAGGTCATATACAATTACAGAACTTGTTGTATTTATTTATTAGATTAAACACTAAAAACCATAAAAATCCCAAAATTTCTATATTAAAATCATGTAAAAACCCTAGAATATTAATATCAAATTTCAACATCTATAACATATGTTCAAACCTTAGAATTTATCAGGTATATATATATATATATATACCTCAAAGTAACGGTTCAACAGTTAGCATGTTTGTGATTGAGTAGCGCCATTTGCAGTTGTGCTTTTGTTGTGACTCTAATAGTGAATTCTCGGTGTAAAGGTGCAACCTTTGCCAGTAAGTTAATCTTAAAACTCATTCGTATGGTTAAATTCTTGATTGTTGAGGATATTTACTAAAGCATCGATGACAATGTATGTCGTAACAATAAAGGTGGTTGGAAGGGACATTATAATGTAGACGAGTCCTTTGTAGGGCAACAAAGAGTTAACTAAAACCTTGCTTGCCTCTATGGTGATGCATATGAAGGTGATGGAAGCACTTAAGGTAAAGGGACATGATGATAGTGTAGACAAAATGGGGTAAGAAGGAAGTGATTGGCAAGATAGTGGGGATGGTAGGTGTAGGGAGATTATCGAGTTGACAGAAGGAAAAGCTAATAATTTCAATGAGTAAATCAAGCAAAATCAAGGAATTGAAATAGTTAAATTGAAAATATCCCCCTTCCCCCCAATTTGATGGTAGCAATTGTCTTGGCGATTATACAGGTTGAGAGCAAAAGGTTGAAAGGGTATTTAAGTGTTATAAGTAAGATGAGTATGAACGTAAGGTTTATGACATTAAAGTTTATTGATCATGCCAATCTTTAATGGAAATTTGAGGAACAAATCTTCACCAACTTAGGGGTAACGATGTGGATCTAAGCATTACAAGATGCAAGAGATGTGCAAGGACGCTTATGCTATGTTTAGTATACATGAATGAAATCACGATTCTGGTTTCAATTTCCTTTCCCTATGTTTGGAAGCACATTTGTAAATGGAATGAGAGATTCCATATTGAAGGGGGAATTCAATTCTACCTTCTCAAAGATATAATCGGCGATTCCATTCCTCCTTCATTTATTACTATTAATCAAATTACTTATTTAATATTTAATTTAATTCTAACATTTAATATTTAAGGGTGCTTTTTACAATTATTACTACATATACATTTAATTTTGCTCTCAATAGGAATTAACTTCTCAGGAAATCATACACAGCCGTGCTAGAGAACAACAAGGACTTGCATGAAGAATACTAGCTCAAAGCCCCATTTAGGATAAGGATTCCTATCCTGACCTCAATCTTTCACATTTCTATCGATTCAAGTGCCTAGCTCTAGTGAGAACTGACACTATTTCCAAGCTACCAAGCATATGTATCGACCTTCTGAACAACAATGCACATTACTGAGCTCATACCATGATCCAGGTAGCTCCCACGCTAATCGGCATCAAACCCATGTTCGAGCTGAGCTACTGAGATACTTGATCTAGAGGAGACTAAAATATCCTTCAGTGTCCAAGCTCTAAACTGAACCAAACTAAGTTAACTCTAACTGATGACTTCCTTTTAACATCCTTCGAATTGAATTCCACTAATGTTAAGCCACCTCAAGGTGCACTTCAATAAGAGCAATTGCATTCCAAACCACTAGTCACCTCTTAATACATGTCTTCTAGTACAACATTTTAGAAGGATTCCTTATTTTTTAAGGATTCCTTATTTTTTGTACAGAATATTCTATGTCCTTCTTAACCTTCTTTAACATGTCTTACGTTATCATATTTGTAAATTACCCTTTTTTTTCTTTTTCATGTATGCATTATTACCATAGTGAGGCTAGTACATAAACCCCCATTTACTTATACATAGCATCATACCTCATTATTAATTATCAAGTGTTTCCCTTTTGACCAACCTTAGTGCTCTCCCTTAGTCTTAACTCTTATCTATTTCATTTAGTAAGGAGTAATTATGTTATGATATTTGTAAATTACCTTTTTTTTTTTATTTTTCATGTATGCATTGTAACCATAGTGGGGCTAGTATATGAACCCCCATTTACTTGTACACAACATCATACCTCAATATTAATTATCATGAGTTTCCCTTTTGACTAACCTTAGTGCTCTCACTTAGTCTTAACTCTTATCTACTTCTTTTAGTAAGGAGTAATGGTGAGTGACCCTAGTTCAACATTCGTGAGTTATATCGAGTGCATGGATTAGGTCGAGTATGGCCGATTGGTGTGTCATATCTGATTAGTAATTGCTCGAATTTACTAACCTCTTTTACTTTCTTTCCATTCTCATCCGTTATGGTGCTTCTCCATGTATATGATCCTAGAAACGCATCAACTTCACTAGTATCAGAGTATGGTTTCGAGAAAGAGTATGTGAAGTTGTAATGAAGTTTTATTCATATTGCTATTAGTGGCTATTGTATTCTTTCCATAGCTACTGTAATGTATTCAAGTGAAGTAAGTTTTGAAGTTATGAGCTATGAAGTAGCGGTTTGTGGAATAGTAAGTGCAATTCCCATTGTTACTTTGTTATACTATATTTCATTACTTCGAAACAAAGCAAGTTCTCTTCTGTATTACGTGTGTGTCAGAAGCTGAAGTTGTTGGAGCATATTAGTGAGATTTTCGGTAGTGAGTAAAGTGTTTACTGTATATTGTGTTATCAACTTGTTGGAAGAAGTAGTAGACTATGTTGGATTCAAGTGTTCATGGTGTTATTGGTGACCAAAATAGTGGTGTTCATGTTAGGTAAGGTCAAAATGATAGTAATACCCTTGGGTCACTCGATCATAAGCTTAACAAACTTATAAATCTTATTGAGAGTACTGTTACTGCAATGCAAGCCAAAAAGTAGCAATCACAGAGTGTACCTCATTGTAACCCACTTAAGAACATTCCTAAGAGACGATATGGCCAAGGTGGTTAAGCTAATTGCCCATTCTGACCCTACCAAGCTGGAGGAGTGGCAAACCGAGCTGTTAGACGAAGGTTAAAGTTGGAAGAGATTAAGGAAGATGATGAGGAGGTAGATGTAAGGAAGTATGGAGAGGAAGAAGTAGAGGTTGAATATTATGAAGCACAAGAGAAAAGACATTGACCTCCTCGAGGGCTTGATAATGTTAAGGTCCAAATTCTGCCCTTCAATGGTAATGGAGATGCAGATGAGTATTTTGAGTTGGAAGAGAAAGTAGAGAAGGTGTTTGACTATTATGGGTATAGTAATGTTGTTAAGATTCAACTTGCTACATTTGAATTTTCAAGGTATACTACTATGTAGTGGAAAATTTTAAATGCGGCTAGAGCCAGAGATCGAAGACAAAGTATAAGAACTTGGAAAGAGATGAAGAGATTATTGAGGGAAAGATTTGTATCAAAGACTTACCTGTAAGACATATTTGCTAAGTTATAAGAGCTTCACTAAGGAAGTTGATCTATTGACTACTATGTGAAATAATTCCAAATGTGAATTATCTGAGTAGACGTAGAAGAGCCCAAAGCTCATATTGTATCCTGATTCATTTATGGACTCAAATGTAAAATCCGCAATAATGTAGAAGTACAGAGGTTTTATCTACTAGAAGAAGCCATTAAGGTAGTATAAAGGGTTAAAAAGAAAAAGAGAATTGCCCCCAGTAAACCTTGAATGAGTTTTTCCTAAGCTCCTACTCCACGTCGACCTGCTCATGCTGAATAGAGGATACCATCTCGAGCTGAGGAAAAATATGACCAACCTGATGACAGTTAAGCAAGCTTGAAGAGCTGAACTGAAGGTAGACTGAACTCGAGGATATATGAGAAAGGACAGACCTTTGGAAGGAAGACTAGCGAGGTAAAATGCTTTAAATGCTTAGGTTTTGGACACATAGCTGCTAAGTGTCTAAATCGACGTATCATAGTACTCTGAGGAGATATCATAGAAAGCATCGATGAAAGTGAGCTAGAGATGGAGAAGAATGCTGGAAGAGTTGAAGCTAAGGAGGAAGAGGAGACGTGTATCTATGCCAACCAGGGAGAGGTAATGACACTAGTATTGAGCTCCTTGTCGAGCTTCGAAGAAAAACAAAAAGAAAATTTATCCTACACTAAGTATACCATCAAAGGACAACTATGTACCATCACTATGGATAAAGGGAGATGTACTAATGTAGTTGTACAACCCCTCATATAGAGGTTAGGACTGCTGACCTCTAAATACCTCTAACCTTATAAACTGCACTAGTTACATGATAAGAGTACTCTACACATCATTGAATAAGTATCTGTTCCTTCTAGTGTTAGGAATGTGTATAGGGACGAAGTAGTATGTAATGCCATCCCCATGGGAGGTTCACATCTGTTATTTGGAAGACCTTGATTATTAGATTGATATGTTACTCACTATAGATATAAGAACATCTTTGCCTTTGTTAAGGAAAGAAAGAAGATCGTTCTTCAACTTATGACACTAACCTAGGTGAATGAGACCCATAACCAGCTCACCAAGCTAATAAGAAGAAAGCCTTAGCAATAAGCCAAAGAGAGCTTCGAGCTACTAACAAGACCGATGAGCCTATGTTTTTGTTAATTAAGAGATTATTGGAGTTGAGATATCTAGAAGATGAGCTTAATAAAATTCGAAGATTGATTCTTCAATTTTCCGACCTATTCCCCGAAGGATTGCCTAAGGGGTTACCTCCAACCTAAGGAATAAAACATTGTGTTGATCTATAGTCAAGCGCAGCCTTGTTGAACTAACCTGCTTACAAAATGAATCTTGAGTAGACAGCCAAGTTGAAAAGACGAGTGGACAAGTTGATAGAGGGAGGTTATGTGAGAGAGAGCATGAGTCTTTATTTTGTACCAGCTCTGCTCATCCCAAAGAATAATGGTTCATGGCACATGTGCATTGATAGCCGTATTATCAACTGTATTACTATCAAATACAGATACCCAATACTAAAGCTTAATGACATGCTAGATGACTTACATAATGCTAGAATATTTTCGAAGATTGACTTGTGAAGTGGCTACCACCAAATTAGCATAAAGCTTGAAGATGAATGGAAGATTACAGTCAAGACTAGGCATGATCTCTACGAGTGGTTGGTTATTGTTACGCCTTAAAGCAGTAAAGTTGTAACAGTTTCGTCATAAAAACATTTTAAGATAGAAGCCGACCATACGATCGCTATCTTAGACCTAATTTACACAAAGTGTTCACAATTAACTCGTTTTGAAATAAATAGTTCATAAATTATTTAACTAAGAAGTATGAAAATATATATATACACTAGGATTCAAACATTACAAATCATGTTTGCAAAGTTTCATCGTACTATATTTCTAAAGTAATATATTATTCGAAAATGGAAGATTCTAAAATAAAAGCTAGGACCTTAAAACTATATCTGTTCTTTAGATATAATTCATTACTCCTCAGGATCCAGTAATTGCTAGCACAATCATGTTTGCAATGTTTCATCGTACTATATTTCTAAAGTAATACATTATTCGAAAATGGAAGATTCTAAAATAAAAGCTAGGACCTTAAAACTATATCTGTTCTTTAGATATAATTCATTACTCCTCAGGATCCAGTAGTTGCTAGCACAATCATGTTTGCAATGTTTCATCGTACTATATTTCTAAAGTAATACATTATTCGAAAATGGAAGATTCTAAAATAAAAGCTAGGACCTTAAAACTATATCTGTTCTTTAGATATAATTCATTACTCCTCAGGATCCAGTAGTTGCTAGCACAATCATGTTTGCAATGTTTCATCGTACTATATTTCTAAAGTAATACATTATTCGAAAATGGAAGATTCTAAAATAAAAGCTAGGACCTTAAAACTATATCTGTTCTTTAGATATAATTCATTACTCCTCAGGATCCAGTAGTTGCTAGCACTTGTAACAACTTCTATAGGAATGTGAGCAACCACAGCTCAATAAGTTGAGATAAAAACTTAAAACTTTATGTCAAACACAAATAAGGTGATAAACCAAATTAGTTAGATGCTATGCATATATAAGCAAATGCCATCGTATGATGTTGTCTAGCTCATTGTAAGATTAGAGAAATTACACTCGCTCTAATCCGAGTTGAGGAGTTTCCATTTAATGTAACAACTTATGACAAAACCTAAGCTTATGCAATGGAGACACCACTCCTCCCGCAACTACCTTCAAACCATTGATTTCACTCTTACTACGACCTCCTCACTTGTCACTTAATTCGACTAAGGATAAAGAAAACACCAATTATGCTATCCAGCGCTATCCCTTTCGAAAGGGTCGATATTTGGCTGGAGAACTCTAAGTTTCCCCTAATGGGTTGTGATGCAAATTAGATTTAGAATTATAAGTCATATATTTAGTTAAATCTAGTTTAAGGTGTTCAATCATTTCAATAAGTCATATAAATACAAACCAGAACAATACACTGGAATCACATCATCAATACAGAAACAAGCACATGCATATAATTAACTATCTATCAAGTATAATTTCAAGCCTTCAAGTATTATAAATTAATATTCCGAAATACAATAATGTATTAATCCCAACTTACCTAGACTCCTTACTTGCTCACTTAAATTGCGACTCATTCTGGCCATCACTGATATCTTCTATAATATAAATGTTGTCTTAGGATACGTACATAACTATCTTATATAAACGTTATTTTGTAGTTCTTTTATGTTATCTTTAGTTTAGTGTTTCGATATTCTTAATTATTCAGGGTTTTTTTTTTAAGTCTCTTAAAGTTATTCCTAATTTAGGTTAAGTTCTGATTTAGTTTTGAAGTTAGTTTTTAAATTAGGTTCTAAATCAGTTTCCAATTACGGGTAATACAAGAGCTCTAAAAACTTGTTCTGAACCATAATATGAAATTATTTATATTATAATCAAGTATTCTAAATATTGTATTTGATCACTAATTAATATTCTAGTTTGCATGGTATACCCTAATCCTCATTTAACTACCGAACTTACTCCCAATATAAGAAAAAAAATATATTTTTCATATAATTATATAAATTTATATTTAGTATTAGATTAATTTTATATTAATATTATTATAATATTATCACTTTTGGCATAATATTTTCTACTTATAAATGTCCAATATTTACATATTATGTATTATTACATAATCCACTCTCAAATCATCTATTTAACACTATATATATCATCCTTCATTCTCCAATAACATATCAAATGTCTAATCATATCTTAAATAAAAAATTATATCTAATTAACCCTAAATTACAAAATTAACTTAAAATATACCATTTACGTACATATTTAATACATATTATGCATGATACACACAACTAATGCCTCAAACTCCAATAAAGCTACGGAAAATATATTATAATCAGTAAATTATGGTTGTTATATTATGATCATGAAAAATACTAAGATAGTTTAATATATATTATTCTTCGATATATTGATTTTAGGTCCAATTTTGCTAAAAAATAGCTTAAATTAAGTACATGACCAAATAAAATTATAAGATTCAAACTAAATATTTAAAAAATCATAACTAAGCTTTAGAAGTCATTACAAATCAGATTAATTAAGGAAATTTAATTAAAAACCTATTATTTCTTTTATATGAAAAACATGACAGATTAAAAAAATAATTTTAATAAATACTAAACATATATTTTATTAAAAAATATTTTTATGTAAATTAAATATATCATATAAGAAATATTCACACAAAAAATTAGCTAAAAATAATATTTTTTACTATTTTTGAAAATTTATACAAATTTCGCTGGAATTAGGCATGCTCTTAAGGAATTTATATAAGCACTTCTAATTTAAAAAAAATGGTTTGATATTCTGATTCTACATACAAAATACATAAGGAAACCAAAATTTATCATTATCTATGCATATTTGATATTTTTACTAGATTAAAAAATTTCGGAAGGGAAATCGAAACTCACCAATTGGCAACCTTTCAGCCATCGGTGATGACTCCACCATTATCTACAGCTCTAGACATAGGGTCCACTATCTATTAGTAGTAGGTGTTCCTCTCCAGGTGGTTATTAGATGTGGATTCTTTTTATAAGCCCTAAATACATATCATTTTATCTAATTTTGCTAAAATTGGTTTCTCCTTTATTCTCTCATCTCCCTAAATTTCTTCTAATGCTAAACTAACCAAATGAGGTTTTGGAAGTGGCTTTCTAAATGGGTTTGGGATTTTTCTTCCAATTTTTCCTTACCAAGTGTCCCTTATCTCTTACTTTTTTACTTTCTAAATGGCCTAATCCTATTTGTTGAATTTTCATCTTCCATTTCTAACTTGCCACACCTATGTTCTGGACAATTCCATGCCTTTTTGATCTTTTTCCTTGATTTTTTTTCTTATTTTCTTTAATTATTTAGCATTATTTTAGTATATTTTGAGTATTTTAAGTAATTTTGCATATTTTTATCTATATATAAATATATATATATGGTACAAATAAATATTTCTAAATATTATTTTAATATTTCATGATTTTTAGTGTACATATAATTTATCTCTACTGATTTGTTAATTATCAGAACTCGTTTTACGCGTTTCTAATAAATAACGGAAAATTTACATATAATTCAATATTATAATATTAATTATTTTATTATTTATTTTCCTAAATCCAAGCACACAAAATCACTTTTACTAATATTCATAATTTCCTCGTAAAATTTGGGCTTGATTGAACAATTTATTCAATCGTCCTAAATTTTAAGGTTCAAACCCCGATCACCAGATTACGGAGCTTACAATTATGCCATTTAAACTTACAAATGCATCAAGCACATTTGTGCAACTTATGAACCATGTAATGCATCCACTGCTCAAAAAATGTGTGGTGTTATACTTTGACGACATATCAGTGTACAGTGCTATCCTGAATAACTATGTTCAATATCTCAAAACTATTTTTGACATTCTGCTTATTGAGAAGTTATATGGGATCCTAAAAAAGTGTATGTCTTGTCAAAGAGAAGTTGTCTTTCTTGGGTATGCAGTATTTGGGGATGGAATCCGAGTAGATAAGGAAAAGGTCTGAGTTGTCTTAGAATGGTCGACGTTGAAGAATGTCACTGAAGTATGAAGCTTTCATGACCTTACTTCTTTCTATAGAAGATTCATTAGGAACTTCAATACTATTACTGCCTTATTGACCGAACTCACTAAAGTGAAGGATTCTGTTAGAATGATCGAGCTTAATAAAGCTTCAAAAAGATTAAAGAGAAGCACACTACTGCCTTTGTCTTAGCTCTGCCAAATCTTGACAAGCCATTCGAGTTAAAATGCGATGTGTCAAGCATTAACATTGGTATAGTCCTAATGCAAGAATGCTGACCTGTCTCCTACTACAGTGAGAAGCTTAGTAGTTCCATATTGAACTACTTTATGTATAAGAAGGAATTGTCCTCTTTTTTTTGAGCTCTTACTATTTAGCAACACTATTTGCTACCTTAAGAGTTTGTAATTCATACCGACCATAAGTCCTTAAAGCATCTTAGTAGTTAGAACAAACTTTCAAAGAGGCAAGCTAGGTGGTTAAAGTTCATGGAAGAATTTTCTTATGTAATTTAGCACAAGAAGAGCAATGCCAACGTGATCGCAGATGCCTTGTCCCATCAGCAAACTTTGCCGACCACCTTATAGACAAAATTATTAAGATTTTCTCTTATTGCCAAGTAATATGCTCAAGACCCACACTTTAGTCCTATTCTTGAGAAGTGCAAAGAAGTAGTTATTATGGGAGCATATTACCTCAAGGATGGTTATCTATTGAAGGAAAGAAGGCTATGCATACCAACTTGTTCCACATGCAAGCTATTGGTTGGGGAAACTCATAGTGATGGATTATCTAGTCATTTCGGAGAGATTAAAATAGTTGAACTATTGAAAGAAAATTTTTATTGTCTTAGTTTAGTCAAAGATGTCCACAAGATAGTTAAAAGTTGTGAAGAATGTAAACGAATAAAAAGGAAGGGAGAGTTGCATGGAGAGTATATACCCTTATCTATACTGACCTCACCTTAGGCCAACCTTAGTATAGACTTGGTCTTAGGGTTGCCCCAAACATCTAGAAGAAAAGATTCAATCTTTGTTGTAATAGATCACTTTAGTAAAATAGCATACTTCATCTTATGCCATCAAACTAACGATACTTTATATATTTTCGATATGTTTAGAAGTTGTTCGACTATATGGAGTACTAAGGACAATTATTTCAAATCGAGATACCAAATTCTTGAACTATTTTTAGAAGACCCTTTAGAGAAGACTTAGTACTAAACTTGTGCTCAACTTTAGTAGCTACCTTCAAATTGATGGTCAAACTGAAGGGGTAAATCGAACGCTAGGAAGTTTACTCCAAGTTGTCATAGGAAAGAATTTAAAAGATTGGGATTTATGTCTATTAGTTATGGAGTTCATATACAATCAAATTATCCATAATACCACTAGGAAGACTCCTTTTGAGTTTGTCTATGGTTTCAATCCCATTATTCCCGTATACCTGATTGATACCCCCATAGCTTCTAAATAGAGTCAAACCAAAGTCGCCTAAGCCCAAGAATTACAAGAGCTGTACCAGTCCATGGCAAGGAAGACTGCTTAGTTCAATTAAAGATAGAAAGAGATTAATAGTCGTGGCCGCTAAACTATTTTCTTAAAGCCATGCGACTTAGTATGGATTCGCCTCAACTAAAAATGATTTTTGCACCTAAGATAGGGCAAGTTATCTCCATAAGCTAATAGTCCATTCAAAGTCCTAAAGAAGATCAATCATAATGCCTACTAAATTGAATTGCCTAAAGCTATGGTGTTTCCTCTACCTTTAATGTATCCAACCTAATTCCTAACTAACCAAAAGATAACCTAGTAGATGTTGCCATAGAGCAATTGTAAGAAACCCCATCAGATTTGAGGACAAATCCTTCTAACCATCCAGGAAGATGATAAGAATTAACTTTTTCGGCCAATCACATGCAACCGAGCTAGAGGATTACAGGGACTTACATGAAGAATACTAGTTCGAAACCTCATTTAAGACAAAGATTCCTATCCTAAGCTTAATCTTTCACATTTCTATCGATTTGAGTATCGAGCTCTAGTAAGTATCAATACAATTTTAAAGCTATCAAGCATATGTGTTGACCTTCCAAACAACCAACACATTGCTGAGCTAATACCATAATCGAGGTAGCTATCGAGTTAACTAACATCAAACCCTTATTCGAGTTAAGCTGCTAAGATACTCGATCTGAAGGGGATCAGAGTATCCTTCAGTACTCGAGCTCTAACTTGAATGAAACTGGGTTAACTCTTACTAATGACTTCCTTTTAACATCCTTCGAATTGAACTTCACTAATGCCAAGCTACCTCAAGGTGCACTTTAACAAGACTAACTGTGTTCTAGACCACTAGTTACCTCTTAACACGTGTCTTTTAGCACAATATTCCAAAAGGATTCCTTAATTTTTGTATAGAATATTCTATGTCCTTTTTACTCTTTTTTAGCATGTCTTATTTATTCTATTTATGAATTACTCTTTTTGTCTTTTCCATATATGCATTATAACCTTAGTAAGGCTAGTATATAAACCCCTGTTTACTTGTACACGACATCATACCTCATTATTGATTATCATGAGTTTTCCTTTTGAGCAACCTTAGTTCTCTCCTTTATTCTTAACTCTTATCTATTCCCTTTAATAGAGAGTAGTGGCGAATGACCCTATTTCGACATTTATGAGTCATATCAAGGCTTAGATTAGGTTGAGTAGGACCAATTGGTAGCTATTCGAATTTGCTAACCCCTTTTATTTTCTTTTCATTCTCGTTCGTTGTGATGCTTTTCTGTGTGTATGACCCTAGAGACGTATCAATTCCATTCCATTTGTAGACATTTCTAAACTTGGGAAAGAATTTTTCAATCTACTCCTCATTCCATTCCATTCTATTCTAAACAATTCCTGCATATCAAATGTAACATTAAGAAGGTCAGGTGATAACCAAGTTAGTGAAGAAAAATAAGTCAATTAATGAAGTGTTAACTAAGCACAGGACAATTGACAGGCTAATAGTCAATCACATGGTGATGGTCAACTGGCTAACAATTGACTGGGGAGTCAATAACATTGATTCATTTTATTTATCTTTCCATTTTGTCCATTTTTATTTATTTATGCATTTTCCTTTTTCCATCATCATTTAGGTTTATTTGGCAACCTATATATGAAGGCTTATGAAGTTACAATAGACGTTATTCGACTTCTCTTTCATGTTCAATATCAGTGAGAGTTTTCTCCTATATTGTTATTATCAATCAATTCATATTGATTATGGCAAATGCTCTTTAAGTATTATAAAATTTCTATACGTAATATCAATAGTTTTATACATCATCTTGATTACTTTTTTTTTTTATCATGAATAACATTAATCTTAGATCTATTTAACCCTAATTTGGTTCTATATAGTTAGTTATAGGATTGTCTACACCTCTTTATATTTATTTATTCAATTAAACTCCAAAAATTCTAAAAATCATAATTTCTATACTGAAATCATACAAAAATCCTATAATATTCATCAAATTTCAACAGCAATTAGATACATTTCGACCTTATAATCTCTCTCTCTCTCTCTCTCGGGGTAATCATCATGGGTCACATAGGTTACATAGGTTTATTAGGTCATATGGGTTTAAAGGTTGTAGTGCATAGATCGTGTACATGGTCCGTGGTGGTTTTATATGGTGGTCATGATTAATACATGGAGTTGTCTTGAAAGAAGGTAAGAAGAACAAAACTAGCACAAATGAGGAAGAGTACTTAAGGATTAGAGAAAAGCTATTCATAGCTTACATCGTCTCACTCCCCCAAGTCATGATAAATATTCAATATTTGACAAGATTTTTTAGCTCACCAAATAGTTGTTTGTGTTAACATTATAATAGGTGCCTTTTATAGAATAACAAAGCATAAACATCCCATTTTTGCCCCTTGTATAGCTTTTTCTAGAAATAAAGAAAAAGCCTAAAGTTAGGAAATAAATAAAAAATATTAAAAATAAAAGGATGGAGATATAGAAAAATTATTAAAAAAACAAAAAAAAAACCATAAAAGTTGAAATTTTTGGAAAAGACAAAAGAATGGAAAGATAAGAAACAAATCAAAAGAATAGGAAACTTTTCAAATATATAAACTCGAAAATTACAAAAGCGAGTCTTCTCAAGATCCATTTAACTACTACAAGATGGATTTCCAAAGAAAAAGTAATCTTTAGAGTCTAAATATACATATATGATAACGTAATCTTGTAAAGGGATAGCAAAATTTTTTATGTTCAACAGGATGGAGAGGCCAAACATCTAAAGGGTATTGTACATCTTCCTAATGCTAAAGGATATTCAAAATATGAATTTTCTGCTAGTTACACAAACGGTGATGGTAATGGCTCATACTACATTCAGGCCATGCAAATGGAGAATGAAGGTGCTACGGGAGAATAATGTGGCTTCAGGGGTTGCTAGATTTATTTTCCAAGTTTTTCTTTTAAACCATAAGTTGATGGATACTTTAACATCAAATATGAGGACTCATCCTTTTAAAATCCTTGCATGGAATGCTTAGGGTACCTCTTTTAGTGCAAGGCAACAGGTTATCCAAGATTTGGTCTAGAAGCATGTATTACAGGTTGTAGTGCTAACCGAGACAAAATTAAATATGGAGAAGGTTTGTATGTTAAGACAAAATTTGGGGTTCTTAAACATGATTTGTGTAGAGGTCGTGGGAATGAGTGGTGGAATCATGCTTCTATGGAACACTAATGTGGTATGAATCTCCAACTGTTATACCCCGAAATCATAGAGTCGCAACAATCCCACCATGTAAACCATTCTATGATAGTAACTGGCCTCACAGTACCTACCATAGACATAATTTACACAAGGCGTCGACTATTCCTTGCTTTAAAGTAAACAGTTCAATTAAATGTTTAACTACAATTATGCTAAATATCATAAATTTTTATTAAACATATATAATTATATGTAAAGTCTACAGAACTTCCCAAGAAGATCTACTTAAACATAACAGTTTACTAAGTTTACATAACAACTACCGATCTTTCAGTTTTAAACCACAAAGGACACAGTAACTATATATCCACTGCTAAGCCAATTGATCCTCACACCCCTAGCTTCAGAAGGACTAACCTCTAGATAATTGTATGGCGGCATAATACTCAAAATTTAGGACTTGTAAAAGGATCTATAAGGGTATGAGTAACTACAGCTCAGTAAGTTAAATTGGAGACTCATGAGAGTATTCAAACACGAACAAGATTATCAAGCAATTATTTTAATATAATGCAACAATCAAGTATCATCGCACAACGCAGTCTGGTCTGTTGCGAAATCAGAGAAATTTCACCTGCTCTAATCCGGATTGAGGAGTTTCCATGTTATGCAGCAGCTCACAACCAAACCCAGGCTTATGCAATGGAGACCTCGCTCCTCTCGTGACTACTTTCGAACCATTGACTTCACCCTCGCCGCGACCTCCTCTCCTGTCACTTAATTCGACTAAGGATGAAAAAGGGACCATTTTGCAATCCTGCGTTATCTCTTTCGAAGGGGTCGGTATTTGGTTGGAGAATCCTATAATCCCATAACGAGTTGCAATGCATGACATTTTTTGTTATTAAAGTCGAATAAGATTAAATTTCATTTAGGGTGTTCAAATAATTTCACACCAATTCAATCAATTACATTGCAAATTTCAGCACGCATTCAGATACATCAAACACATGCGTAGACTACTTACAATCACAACCATATACAATCCTAAGTCTCCGAGTACCATAAAATAACACTTTAATACAATAAGTAATAACCCAACTTACTTGGAGTTTCTTAGTTGCCCAATCACTCGATTACAAGCTGATTCGTCTCTGGATATCCTATAATACAAATAGATATTTATAGTACTTATACTTTAATGATTCATATTCTAAGTTATAATTTATCTTATTTTTTCGTTGTATACCTATTATTTACTAATGATTCATTCTACTCTATTTTGGGGTTCGGTTCCTAAATTAGATTTTAGTTTTGATTCTGGAATCTTAAATATGCTCGAATCCTAATGTGAAATTAATCATATTAAGCTCGAGTATTCTAATATCTTATTGGGTCTTAATTTAGTATTCTAAACTATTCGGTACACACTAATTCTAATTGGGGTACTGGATTTATTCCTGATGTGAGAAAATTTTACAATTTTTTATGCAATTACCTAAAATTAAATTTTATTTTAGATTTATTATATTCTAATTTCTATTATTATATTATCTAATTAAACCTAATTTTTTATAATATTCCTAATTTTCTATAATTGGCACATAATTCCTTCATTACTTAGACTTAACACTCCAAAGGCTAAGATTAGGTTTCCACATCAAAGATTAACATCCCTAACCCTCTAATTATTATCTAAATTAGTAATTAGTGTCTTAATCACCTAATTAACCCAAAATTACCTAATTTTTCCATCATTTTAGGGCTAAAAATTAACTTAAAAAGTTTGAAAATTAATTGAAAAAAAAATGGCTTTATAGCATTGTTCTATATCACTTAAGTATTCTACAGAAAAAATTTAAACTCCAAATTACACTCCTAAGCCTATTTATTTCTAGTTATAATCATACTTGGTTTTGCTTAATTTGTTAAGAATCCTATATTTTCAGACGTGATTAAACTAAATCACTATTTTTTTCTAAATCTACATACAATATAACCTCATAATAAAAAGTTTCATAATATTCTGAGCAAAATAACTAATTTTAAGAAATTATCCAAAATCGAAACAGATTAAAGACTCACCTAGTCCAATGGCTTTTGGCCTTCTAACACCGGTCCAGGTGTGTCGGCCAGTCCAGGCGATGGGTTTGGAGTGAGGTGGTGGTGGTAGCTCGGTCCCAGGTAGTGGTGGTGGCTCTGTCCCAGGTGGTGGTGGTGGTGGCTCGATCCCAAGTGGTGGTAGTGTGTAGGTTTGGCTCATTAGCCCTATCTGCACAATTTTCCTTTTTTTTTTTGTTTTCTCTTGAATTTTCGAAACTCTCTATTTTTCTCTGATTTCTAACTATCCAAATGAGATCTGTAAATTTTCTCCCTATTTATAAAAGTTTTTGGTAATTAATATGCATTAAATGAGATAAGACATTGTCCAAATTCCTTAATTTTTTGCTTTTGTGTTGCTTAATTCTAATTGGATAATTTTTCTTCTTCAGCTCCTAACTTGCTATGACCAGATATTCATCATTCCCTATGCCTCTGATTTTTTTCTGATTTTTTCTCAATTAATTAATAATTTTATTTAATTATTTACTAAATTTTTGGCCAATTTAAATAATTTCGCGTATTTTTACCTACACGTAAATACATGTGGGATACATGTGAACATTCCTAATTATTATTTAGGTTGTTCTATGATTTTTAGTATATATATAATTTATCTCTAGTAATTTATTAGTTATTAAAGCCTTTTCGATGATTAACAATTATTATACTTAAAATTTGAAAATTTTATAGTCTCCTATTTTATTACTTATTTTCTAAATTTAAGTTTACGGGGTTATTTTTACTAATATTTCTATCCATAGTTTATAATTTGGGTTTGATCAGATCCTTTAACGGATCTCCGATCGCTTTAAACTTTGTGTTCTAAGTTCAATTTTACCGTCACTTGGCTTAACTTTAGAGCTTACACCAACCATCAGATCACCCAACAAAAAATTATGTACAAGTAGAGGTACCTCCTTCGAACTCTACATAGCTTATTTGTAGTGTTTATGCTAGTTTGAATGATACTATGAGACAAAGTCTTTAGTACAACTTGAGAGAGCTAGCAAGCCCTACGTCTAGTCCTTAGATGTTAATAGGATATTTTAATGAAATTTTAACAAATGATGAAAAATGGGGTGGGTGGACCATTAATCAATATAGGGTGAGAAAATAACAACAATGCATGGATGAGTGTGGTATGTTTGATTTAGGATACGTAGGGACTAGATGCACATAGTCTAAGAGGTTTAGAAATATTGTAGACCTCATTCAACCGAGGATTGATAGAACATGGTCAAATATTAAGTAAATGAGCATCTATCTTGACATGAAAGTTTTCCATCTATCAACTTATGCTTCAAATCATTGTCTTCCCCTCTTATGTACGCATCTTAACATTAGCATGGAGTTGAATGTTCAATGACCACTCTGGTTCCAACCGATGTGGTTGGACCATCTAAATTTTAAAGATTTTATGGCTTTGCACTGGTATCTCTCTAAAGATAATATAGATAACGACTTGTAGACCTTCATTCGTAACTTGAGATAGTAGAACTAAGGACATATTTGGTATCCTCCATATTAAAAAAAAAAGGCAGTTGGTGGAGAAAATTGAACAAATTTGAGAAAATATAAGAAGAGATCCTAATCAGGCTCTTCTTACAAGGGAAAGCTTCCTCTAAGATGCTCTTAAGCAGGTTCATAATCATGAAGAGAAATTATAGGCAGTAAAAGCTAGAAGCCACTGGATAGTAGATAGAGATCCTTAATGCTTTGGTGAGAAAACTTTTGATTAGCTTGTCGTTAGAGAGCATCATGAATTATTATTCATAGATGCTACCTATTCCTTAAAGAACATAGTCATAGATTGAGTAGCTATATCAAGATTTCTTATGGGGTAATATGGATGGTGAAAGAAAAATAGACTAGGTGGCATTGGAGAAAGTTAAGCGATTGAAAGAAGACGGTGATGGTAGGCTCCTTAACTTACACTAATACGACAAAGAAAACTTTGTTAAGTTAGCATGGTTAGCTTAGAGGAAAGATAAGCTATGGTCTTAAGTATTGTGCAGTAAATATAAGATGACTCAAGGAACTTTTCAAGTAAGAGGGGGATCAAGCACTTTTAAATTTTTTAAACCGCAGCAAGATTAGCTAAAAACCAAGATTACCTTACCACCGAGTAAAATCCTTTAAGCTAATTTTTGGCATGATGCATGGAATAATGCAAAGGTGGTTTGCTGGACCACTTAAATGGAATATGTAAGCCCCAAAACTAGCTATTCGAGGTTTTGATCGGTTGAAAGACCCGATCGAGCCTAAATTATAAAGTAAGGTAGAAATATTAGTAAAATGATCCCGTAAGTTTGAATTTAAGAAAATAAGCAATAAAATAAAAGAATATAAAAATTCTAAATTTTAAGTATATAACTCATTATTTATTGAAAATGTGTAAAATACATTCCGATAATTAACGAATCACTAGAAAAAATTATATGTATACTAAAAATCATAAAATGACCTAAATAATATTTATGAATATTTATTTGTACTATATATGAATTTACATGTATGTAGAAATACGCGTAATTACTCAAAATACGCGAATTGTGCTAAAATAATAATAAATAATTAAAGAAAATTATTAATTAATTGAGAAAAAATCAGAGGGATAGGGAATGATGAAAACCCGGTCATGGCAAGTCAGGAACTAAAGAAGAAAAATTATCCAATTAGAATTAAGTAACAAAAAAGCAAAAAATCAAGGAAATGAGGTAATGTCATGTCTAATTAATACATATTAATTACCAAAAACGTCTATAAATAGGAAAAAAAATCAGAGAACTCCCTTGGACAGTTAGGGATTTGAGAAAAATAGAGAGACTAAAAAATTCAAGGGAAAAACTAGAGAAAAAAAAAAGAAAATGAAAACTGTACAGTTGGGGCTTGTAAGGAGAACCTAAACCCGATGAGCAGCTGAGAGTAGACGGCTACCACCACCACAAGGTGGTGGCAGCGCCCAGGTGGGCCAACACACGGTGGCTGGAGCCACCCAAATCGATGAGTTCGATTTCCAGCTCGATTTTTTTGTAATTTTGTAAAAATAGTAAATATTCTTAGAAAATTATGAAACTTATTATTCTGGAATATTTTTATATGTGGTTTTTAGGAAAAATATTATTTTGATGAAAATATGTCCCGTGATATATAGTCCTTAAGAAATTATGCAAAACCGAGCATGTTTTGGTTTAGAAATAAATGACCTTAGGAATGTAGTTTTGAACCCCAAAATTTTTGTGTAGATTACTTAGATGATATAGAATAGTGTTATGAAGCCTGTTTTCAAAAATTAATTTTCAAAAATTTTAGATAATTCTTAAGCCTTAAAATGAGGTATAAAATGGGTAATTTAGGGCTAATTAAGTAATTAAATGGTTAATTACTGATTTAGTGAATAATTATATGTTTTAGGATGTTGAAATCTAATGAAGTATGATACTTGTAGCATTTAAGGTGTTAGATGCAATTATTTGGTTAATTATATAGTAAATGAGTAATAGGGAAAAATAGTAAATTTTAAGCTAATTTGTAAATTAGGGTAATTAGGAGTAAAATCTGATTTAGGATGAATTTAGATATTTTGAAATGATAATTAATATTGGGAGATGGTAAATAGAGTGTTAGAAATATTAAATGTATATTATGTACATGATGAGTAATAGTACATAATATACAATTATTAGAAATATAATAAATAAAAGATATTAGAATAAAAATTGATATTATGATAATAATAAAAATATATAATAAATCTGATAGAAAACTTAAATTTATATAATTATACGAAAAATGTAAAAATTTCTCACATCAAGAATAAATTCGGTACACTAATACGGATTTAAGTATACCAGGTGGAATAAAATACTGATTTGGGGTAGTAATGGTATTTAGGATATCGGGAAGTAATGTGATTAATTTCATATTATGAGTTGAAGCGAATTTCTAGGGTTCAGGTATAAAACAGTACTTAGAAAATTAAACTAGAACCTAATTTAGAAATCGATGCGGAAATCGATGCGGAAATCGAACCCGAACCTAACCCTAAACCTAGAATAATTGTAAAAGACTTAAGACCTAGATAATTAGGTATATTAAACCATAAACAAAACATAACAATAAGCGTTATAGGATAAAACAAACCTATAATAGTTATATGAAAAACTGAAACCACGTTTGTGTTATAGGGATGATCGGCGATGGCCTGAGCGAGTTGGACCTTGAATGAGTGAACGAGGAGTTCAGGTAAGTTGGGATTAATACGATGCTGTATTTTGGAGGCTTAAGATTATGCTTAGTTCTACTTGTTAGATAGTTGGATGTGTGCATGTGCTTGATTATGAGTGATGCTATGATTCTATTTGTTGTTCTGGCTTGTATTGTATGATTTGTATGAAATGATTGACCACCCCAAATTGGACCTAATCAAATATACGACCTATAATCATAAATAGACCTACATGGCAACCCATTAGGGGAACTTAGGACTCTCCAGCCAAATACCGACCCCTTCAAAAGAGATAGCACATGATTGCATAATGGTCCCTTCTTCATCTTTAGTCGAACTAAGTAACAGGAGAGGAGGTCACGGCGAGGGTGAAGTTAATGGTTCGAAGGTAGTTGCGGAAGGAGCAAGGTCTCCATTGCACAAGCCTGAGTTTGGTCGTAAGCTGTTGCATTAATAGCAACTCCTCAACCCAGATTAGAGCGGACGAAATTTCTCTAATCTCATGACAGGCTGGACAACGTCGTGCGATGGTATTTGCTTGAACATGCATTGTACCTAATAAGTTGATTGATAACCTTGTTGTGTTTATGGTATAGTTTTAAGTCCTCCATCTTAACGTACTAAGCTGTGGTTGCTTACATCCCTATAAACGGCGTGCAGGTGCTGGCTAAGAAGCAACAAACAACTACTCTGAAGCTAGCAACTGTTGGATCTTGAGAAGTGAGGAAAAATATTTGAAGAACAAGCATATATTCTTAAGGTCTAAGTTTTGTTTTATTTTAGAATTTTTCATTTTTGAATAATGTAATAACTGAATTATAGTGTATATATATAAATTTTATCACTTTCTTAGGTAAATGATTTATTTAAATTACAAACTGTTTACTTTAAAGCGGGTTAGTTGTGGACGCCTTGTGTAGATCAGGTTTAATATAACGGTTGTTAAGCCAACTTCTATCTTAGGATGGTTTACACAGGGGGCCTGTTATGACTCTACCGTTTTGGGTAGTGACATAATAGTAACCAACTAACGATAGCATAAGCTTGAGGAAACCATGATGACTAGAATGAAGATCAACTGGGTTTCCCTATTCATGATTAAGATAGAGTTTGATTAGGGAGCTTCTGTCACACCCTAAAGCTACAGAGTTGTAACAGCCCCGCCGTGTAAACCATCCTAAGATAGAAGTTGGCCTTACAACCGCTATCTTAGACCTGATCTACACAAGGCGTCCACAACTAACCCGCTTTGAAGTAGACAATTTGTAATTTAAATAAATCATTTACCTATAAAAGTGAGGAATTATATATATGTTATAATTCAGTTATTGCAGTTAAAGTTTACAATATTTCTCTATAGTATTTTTCTATATCATTACATTATTTCAGAAATGAAAAATAATAAAAACTTAGACCTTAAAAATATGTGTTTATTCTTCAATATTTTTCTTCACTCCCCAGGATCTGGCAGTTGCTAGCTTCAGAGTAGTTGTTTGCCGCTTCTTAGCCAGCACCTGTACGACGTCTATAGGGATGTAAGCAACCAATGCTCAGTAAGTAGGGACGGAGGACTTAAAACTATACCAGAAACACAACAAGGTTTTCAATCACTTATTAGATGCAATGCATGTGCAAGCAAATGCCATCGCATGACGTTGTCTGGCCCGTCGTGAGATTAGAGAAATTGCGTCCGCTCTAATCCGGGTTGAGGAGTTGCCGTTAATGCAACAGCTCACAACCAAACCCAGGCTTGTGTAATGGAGACCTTGCTACTCCCGCGACTACCTTCGAACCACTGTCTTCACCCTCGCCGTGACCTCCTCTCCTGTTACTTAGTTCAACTGAGGATGAAAAAGGGACAATTTTGCAATCCTGCGCTATCCCTTCCGAAGGGGTCAGTATTTGGCCGGAGAGTCCTAAGTTCCCCTAACAGGTTGCCATGCATGTCCGATTATGATTATTGATCGGATATTTTATTAAGTCCAGTTTAGGGTGATCAATCCTTTCATATAATTCATGCAATATATGCCAAAACAACAAACAGAATCATAACATTACCCATAATCAAGCATATGCACACATTCAACTATCTAACAAGCACAACCAAGCATAATCTTAAGCCTCCAAAATACAACATCGTATTAATCCCAACTTACCTCGACTCCTCGCTCATTCACTCGAGGTTCGATTTGATCAGGCCATTGTCGATCATCCCTATAACACAAACGTGGTTTCAGCTTTTCATATAACTATTATAGGTTCATTTTATCTTATAACACTTATTTTTACGTTTTGTTTAGGGTTTAATATGCCTAATTATCTAGGTCTTACGTCTTTTACAATTATTTAGGTTTGGGGTTAGGTTCGGGTTCGGTTTTCGCATCGATTTCTAAATTAGGTTCTAGTTCGACTTCTAAGTAGTGTTTTATATTCTAACCCTAGAAATTCGTTTCAACCCATAATGTGAAATTAATCGCATTATTTCCCAATCTCCTAAATACCATCATTACCCCTAGTCAGTATTTTATTTCACTCGGTACACTTATATCCTTATTAGTGTACCGAATTCACTCTTAATGTGAGAAATTTTTACATTTTTCATATAATTACATAAATTCAAATTTCCTATCAGATTTATTGTACATTTTTATTATTATCACAATATCAATTTTTATTATAATATTTCCTATTTATTATATTTCCAATAATTACTTATTATGTATTATTACCTTTTATGTATATATTACACTTCTAATATTTATATCACTCTAATTATCATCTCTAAACATCAATTATCATTTCAAAATGTCTAAATTCATCCTAAATCAGATTTTACTCCTAATTACCCTAATTTACAAAATTAACTTAAAATATACTATTTTTCCATATTACTTATTTACTACATAATTAACCTAATAATTACATCTAACACCCTAAATGCTACAAGTATCATTCTCCATCAGATTTCAACATCCCTAAACATCTTCTTATTCACTAAGTCAGTAATTAATAATTTAATTACTTAATTAACTCTAAATTACCCAATTTTTCCATCATTTTAGGGCTAAAAATTAACTTAAAAATTTTAAAAATTAATTTAAAAAAAAATGGCTTCATAGCACTATTCTATATCACATGAGCATCTTACAGAAAAAAATTGAGCTCCAACTTACACTCCTAAGGTCATTTATTTCTAAACCGAAATGTGCTCGATTTTGCATGATTTCTTAAGGACTATATATTACGGGGCATGTTTTCATCAAAATAATATTTTTTCTACAAACTACATACAAAAATATCTCAGAATAACAAAATTCATAATTTTCTAATAATATTTACTATTTTTACAGAATTACACAAAATCAGGCTGGAAATCAGACTCACCGATTTGGGTGGCTCCGGCCACCGCCGGCCGCCGTGGCCTTGTCGTCCGGCATGGGAGCTGCCACTACTGTGTGGTGGTGGTGGCCGTCCACTCCCAGCTCCTCTTCTGCTATGAGTTCCCTTTGAAAGCCCTAATTGCACAGTTTTTCTAATTTTTTTTCTAAATCGAATTTTTCTCTCAATTTTCATCTCTCCCTAATTTTTTTTTATTTCTAACTATCCAAATGAGTTCTTGAATTTTTTCTAATATTTATAGGGCTTTAGAGGATTTATTGTGCATTAAATGGGACAAGACAATTGTCTTATCCCTTGATTTTTGGCTTTTATGTTGGCTTATTCTAATTGGCCGAATTTTTTCTTATTTTTCCCTGCTGCCATGACCCAATTCTGGATCATTCATGATTTTTCTTTATTTTTCCTTATTTAATTATGAATTTTCTTTGAGTATTTTGTATTATTTTAGCATATTTCGCGTATTTTAAGAAATTACGCCTATTTATACTTACATGTAAATTCATATATAGTACGAATAAATATTTCTAAATATTATTTAGGTTATTTTATAATTTTTAGTATACATATAATTTATCTCTAGCGATTCGTTAAGTACCGAAATGCCTTTTACACATTTTCGATAAATAACGAGTTATATACTTAAAATTTGAAAATTTTGTAGTCTCCTATTTTATTACTTATTTTCTTAAATTCAAACTTACGGGATCGGTTTACTAATATTTTTAGCTTTACTTTATAATTTAGGTCCGATCGAATCATTCAACCGATCGAAACCTCGGATTGCTTAGTTGTGGGGCTTACAGCTTCGATCCTACCATTTAAAATATCTCACATCTAGGGTATAATGAGGAAGTTGTTTGGCCACATGATCTTAGTAGAGATGTGTAAGCAAAAATAACCTATGGACTAATGTATAAGGAAAGTGGCTGGGTAACTGACTAAGCTAACTAGGATTGGATATGGCATCTACCTACAAACCCTCGCACACACTTTATGATATGGTGGAGACTGTTCCAAAATGTGCTACCTATAAGAGATAATTTGGTGAAGCTAAGAATGACAGTAGATTGAAGATATGTCTTTTGTAATTAGGTAGATGTGACAATGACTCATGTCTTCTTAGAATGCAATGTCACCAAGCTATTATGGCGAAAATGTCAATGGACAAATCTACCAACTTGTACAAATGAACAAGACCTTATGGAATGAATAAGGAAAAATGCTTACATCCATAAGCTTCCTTGGAATTAAATTTGCTATCCAAGACCTATTTTATTCTTATTGATGTTAAGAAGGATATGGAGGGAACATAATAGGAGAGCCTTTGAATCAAATGAAGAGGATAGTGGATGGATGGGCCTAGCGAGGAAAGAACCTTACGAGTGGTGGGCTAACTGGACGAAGAGTGTAAGCCTTGCAATCAGGTACTTAGGATTCAATTTGTAGAATTTAAGACGATTGAGCAAATTATCCAATTCAACCTAATTTTATGAAGAAGTCAGAAATATTAATAAAAGTGATCCCATGAGTTTCGATTTAGGAAAATAAATAATAAAATAATTGATTATTATAATATTAAATTATAGATCAATTTCTTGTTATTTATCAGAAACGTATAAAATAAGTTTCAATACCTAACGAATCGATAAAGATAAATTATATGTACACTAAAAATTATAAAATAATATTTAATAATATTTATTTATACCACATATGTATTTACACGTAGGTTAAAATACGCGAAATTACGTAAAATATTCGAAATATGCTAAAGTAATACTAAATAATTAAAGAAAATTCATAAATAACTTAAGAAAAATAAGGAAAAAATAAGGAAATGTGTAGAACATAGGTGTGGCAATGGAGGATAAAAATTCAACAAATAGGATTAGGCCATTTAGAAAGTGAAAAAGATAAGGGATAAAGGGCACTTAGCAACATAAAATTGAAAGTAAAACCCTAACTACATTATAAATTCAACACAGCCCAACCAAGCATCATTTTAACTAGTTAGGCATCAGAAAAAATTAGGAAGAGGAGAGAAGAGAGAGAAAAAAAAAAACAATTTTAGCAAAATTAGATAAAATGATATGCATTTAAGGTTTATAAAGGAAACCCACATCCAACGATCACCTGGAGAAGAACGACCACCATCAATAGACAGTGAACCTAACGTCTAGAGTTATAGACAATGGTAGAGTCACCGTTGGTGGATAGAAGCTTATCGATTGGTGAATTTTGATTTTCCTTCCGAATTTTTTTAATTTAGTAAAAATATCAAATATGTATGAAAAATTATGAAATTTGTTTTTTCTACGTATTTTTCCATGTAACATTAGAATATGAAACCAGATTTTTAAAATTATAAGTGTTTATATAGGTTCCTTAAGAATGGGCCTAATTCCAACGAATTTTGTATGAATTTTTAAAAATGGTAAATAATGTTATTTCAAGCTGATTTTTGGTGTACGTATTCATAATATGATATATTTAATTTACATACAAATAATTTTTTATAAACTACATGCTTAGTATTTATTAAAATTATTTTATTGAATCTACCTTGTTTTTCACATGGAAAAAATAATAGTTTATAAACTACATGCTTAGTATTTATTAAAATTATTTTATTAAATCTACCTTGTTTTTCACATGGAAAAAAGAATAGGTTTCTAATTAAATTCCTTAATGAATCTGATTTGTAATGACTTCTAAAGCTTAGTTATGATTTTAGAAATATTTAATTTGAATATTATAATTTAATTTAGTCGTTTACCTAATTTAAGCTAATTTTAGCAAAATCAGACCTAAAATCAGTATATTAAAAAATAATATATAATAAACCATCTTAGTACTTTTCATAATCATAATATAACAATCATAATTTACTGAGTATAATATATTTTTCGTAGCTTTAATAGAGCTTGGATACTAATTATTATATATTTACCTAGAATTTATGTATGATATGTACTAAATATATAAGTAAAGAGAAATATTTAAGTTAAATTTATGATTTAGGATTAATTAGATATAATTTCTAATTTAGGATATGATTAGACATTTGATATGTTATTGGAGCATGGAGGCACGATATATGTAGTGTTAGAAATTTTAAATAGGTAATTTGAGAGTAAATTACATAATAACACATAATCTATAAATATAGGATATTAATTAGTAAAAAATATTATGCCAAAAGTGATAATATTTTAATAATATTAATATAAAATAAATATGATATTAAATATAAATTTATATAATTATATGAAAAATGTAAATTTTTCTCACATTAGAAGTAAATTCGATAGTTAAATGAGGATTAAGATGTATTATATAGACTAGAATACTAGTGAGAGACCAAATAAGATATTTACGATACCTAATTATGATACGAATAATTTCATATTATGGTTCGAAACAAGTTTTTAGGATTATTGTATAACCTATAATTAGAAATTAACTTATAACCTAATTTAAAAACTAACTCCAAAATTGAATCAGAACTTAACCTAAATTAGGGAAAATTGTAAGTAACTTAAAAACCTGAATAATTAAGCACACTTAAACCCTAAACTAAAGATAACAATAAGCATTATAAGATAAAACCAATCTATGATAATTATATGGAAATTGAAACAATGTTTATATTATAAGGATGGCCTGTGCGAGTTACACCTTAAGTGAGTAAGTGGAGAGTTTAGGTAAGTTGAGATTAATAAGTTGCTATATTTCAGAGTACCAAAATGTAGTAATCGGAGAATTGAAATTATACTTAATTATGCTTCTTCGATAATTGACTGTGCACATGTGCTTGTTTTTAAGTTTAATGAGATGATTTTAATTAGCTACCTTAGCTTGTATTTGTATGGTTTGTTTGAAACGATTGAATACCTTAAACCGGATTTAACTAAATATTTGACTCATGAATCTAAAGTAGACGTACATAACAACTCATTAGGGGAACATTAGGATTCTCCGACCAAATATCGACCCCTTCAAAAGGCATAGCGTTAGATAACATAATTGATCTTTTCTTCATCCTTAATAGAACTAAGTGATATGTAAAGAGGTTGTAGCAAGGGTGAAGTCAATAGTTTGAAGGTAGTCGTGGGAGGAGCGGTGTCTCCATTCCACAAACTTAGGATTGGTCATAAGCTGTTATATTAAAGGGAAACTCTTCAACCCGGATTAAAGAAGTGTAAATCCTCTAATCTCACAATAGGCTAAACAACGTCATACAGTGGCATTTGCTTAAACATGTATTATATCTAATTGATTTGATCGATAACCTTGTTTGTATTTAAGGTGTAATTTTAAATCTACATCCTAACTTACTGAGTTGTTGGTTGCTTGTATTCCTATAGATGTTGTTGTAGGTACTAGTTAGGAAGTGGCTTACATTTACCTTAAAACTAGCAACTATTGAATCTTAGGGGAGTGAGGAAATACATCTGAAGAACAAATATATTTTTAAGGTCTTAACTCTTATTTTAAAATTTTCTATTTTTGAATAATGTATTACTTAGGAAATATAGTATGATAAAACTCTACAAACATGATTTGTAATATTTGAATCCTAGTGTATATATATATTTTCATACTTTCTTAGGTAAATAATTTATGAATAATTTACTTCAAAATGGTTTAGTCGTGAACACCTTGTATAAATCAAATCTAAGATAGCGACTATATGGTTGGCTTCTATTTTAGAATGGTTTATACGACAGAATTGTTACGACTCTACAACTTCAGGATATGATAAAGAGAAAGAAGCTCAACCAATGTCTCTAGTACATGGGAGAGGCCTCTAAGAAATATGGTTAAAGTCAATTGTGATGCTACAATCAATTAGAGGGGTAATAGGGCATCTATTGTTGCAGTAGGTAGGGACCATGAGGGATAGGTGCTAGGTGAGGGATGGAGAAAACGATATGGCTTAACAGTGGTTAAAGCTGAATTAAAAGCTTTTTTGCTGGGATTGAGATTAGGGAAGCAGCACAAGTGGAC
This sequence comes from Lumnitzera racemosa, assembly GCA_024138005.1. Classification (NCBI taxonomy): domain Eukaryota; kingdom Viridiplantae; phylum Streptophyta; class Magnoliopsida; order Myrtales; family Combretaceae; genus Lumnitzera; species Lumnitzera racemosa. The sequence goes on along the minus strand of JAMXBC010000012.1, from coordinate 9,954,226 downwards.
AAATATTATTATAGAGTCCAATAGCTCTTATATTGTAGACTTTGTTAATCAAGGATGCCAAATGGCAATTCACATTTAGTTGTAGTTAGATGGTGTTTAGCCTTACTTTATAATTTCAATAATGTTTCTTTTCGCAAGATCACACATGAAGCTAACCACGTAGCGAATGCTTTATTAAAAGAAGGGATGTGAATAGACTCAAGCTTTACCTTTTCTTTTGTGTTTCTTATTTTGTTGGCAAACTCTTTTATGTTTGATTTCAGTTATGATTGAAGTGTTGTTATTTCCTAGTGATAAGGTAAAATACCACCTAAACTAAGATAGCTTTGTCTTTTTTTATGCGTTTGACCAAAGTTTTCATTTTCTAATATATTTTATTTCAATTAAAAAAAGGATGAATTTAAAAAAATTTATTTTTTTGAGCCCCATTCAGGTCACTTCTTTACAAATTAATCAAATGTGATTCAATTCAGTGAATTGTACCATTAAATAGAGTGTCGATTGAATTTAAAATGCTCATATACCTATAACTCTATCATTAGACATATCATTTTCTTAGATGCAATGTCATTTCATGGCACTTTAAGAAACAACCCACCATGTGATGAAGCTCTAATAAGGGCAAATACTGAGGATAGTCTATATTATTGAAGAGTTTACTTAGATTTAGCATCTCATTCAGAACTTAGGGGTCCTCATCCAGTAGCTCATCTTCTTATATTGTGACAACCTTAAAGTTATTTACCAATTTAGCAATCTCACTGAGCATGATCATACCAAACATTTACACATTATTGACTGCTACTTAATACATGAAATGGTTATCGATTAGATAGATTATCTTTGCCATGAACTTTTATACATGAACATATTTTTACCATTATTCCAATCTAATTGACACTAGTACTTGGAGATTGAGGTATATTATTGCATTTTTAAAATTGAGGTACTGAATATTTCTTTTTTACTTTTATATTAGGATTACAAATCCTAAGCATACAATATAAGATTGAAAAATCACAAAAATTTATCCAATTCAATTTGCTATGGAGGTATCAGACCTCCATTTGAACTTCCACTAGCATTACTCCATACTCCAAGATGGAAGCAATGCTATCTGTTGGGTTCGAATAGAAAGTGACTATCATTAAATATATTTTTTCAATATGTCATACAATTGACAAAAATGTTGTAAGAAGGGGAAAAAAAAATTGTTGTCCTAACTATATAAGCTTATAGTTTATGTGTATGTTAGGGAAGAGAAGCAACAACCCACTAAAAATATAAGATCAACTCTAAGGTTGTTATACTCTAATGACATCAACACCAATCTCCCAACAAAATGGCTTATACTTTAATCTTTCCTCTCTAAGTTATAATATGCAATTGACAAAAGAGAAAATGGAAGACAAACCAAAAATTACACCTTGTATAGTGGCATTTGGTCAATTATCACCATAAATCAATTGCAAGATAGATCATGCAATCTAAAGAATATAAATGATCAAATGAATTTTGAGTACTCATCTTAAGGTAAGATGGAGGAGGTAATGGATTCTATTTATTTATCTTATTCTATCATGTTATCACAACTCTTCTCTAATTATTTTTAATATATTTATGAGGAAATAGATTATATAAATGTATATCTTCTATTATATTAAGCCAATAAATTTTATTTGACTCCTCATCGCTAAATATATAATTTTGATATTTCCTTCTTATTATTTACTCTTTATATTAATGGGCTTTAAGAAATATCTTATATCTATCTATATCTTCTATATTTAAATCTTTCTCTATCTTATATATTTACTCTATATATGATTAAGGAAATGCTCCTTATTTCTCTCCACGCCACTTAAATAGTATATCAAACCATATCTTCTTTTATGTTATATTAAGCTAATAAATTTTATTTAACTCTACATCTCTAAGTGTATTGTTTTGATATTTCCTCTATTATTTACTCTCTATAGTAATAGGCTTAAAAAAAAATCTTCTACATATATATATATATATATATCTTATATATTTAAATCCTTTCCTCTATCTTTTATATTTATTCTATATATATAATTAAGGCATTACTCCCTATTTATCTCCACACCAGCTAAATAGTATATTAAAACATATATTAAGAAATAATATTTGTTAACGCATATTTTATTTTTTTATTTATCTATACTTATATTTATATTATCCTTAGTAATGTTTTATCTTTATTTAAATAGTTATATTTATATTTGTTAAGCAAAACTATTTATTTTATGTATACACATCACGGGTATGTTATTGACTAGTGTGTGTGTATATATATATATATATATATATATATTCATTTTAAATAGTAGAACTCAATTTTATTAACTATCAAAATTTCAGTCCAATCCATATGAATGATTTTCTAATTTAAATTTAGGAAAAAAAGGTATGATTTGGTCCAATCAATTAGAGAAAATCTTTAACCAAAAAATATATATATATATATATGTATATATCTTCTCAAGATATTATATATATCTATATTTCTCGCTTCACAAGATAGGGGGAAGAAAACAAAATCAAGCCCTAATTCTAAAAACCGGGGGCAAACCTACCACCCCCCCCAAAAAAAAACCAACCCCCATTACCGACCACCGTTTCCACACACCTTGTCACTTACTATCAACCCATACTAACACCGTTAAGCTATTTCCTGTTTTCCTCTAGCCTTATGAAACCCATTGGTCCTCCTCTTTTGCTAGAGAAACCAGTATACCATTACCATTGCATTTGCAAGTTCACCTAGAATCTCTTCACCAATATATTTTTTTCACCATAGCACTGCCTCCAGCTTCATTGCTTTTTAGTATATACATCGTGAAATTATATATTTTTTCCCATTTTTATTTCCAATATAGCGTAGTTGTCTATCCCTTTATAGGAATTTTCTCCTATTAGAATACTAAACTTCCGTTGTCTTAACACAACTTTTCATGTTAAAATATCGAAAACCCGACGTTAATATTAAAAAAAAAAAATTAATGTGTTTGCTATGAATGGAATATATAATCCTTAGTATCTTTAGTATATTTCCTCATATCTCATTTATTCTCTTTCTCAAATTTTAAAATTGGCATTTGGATATTTGAATTTTGCCTATATTTGCAATTAATAACCTAAATATTACTTATTTTTATAATTTATTACCTAAACTTTATTCTTTTTTATAATTAACTACCTAATTTAGCTACTATAAATAACCTTGAAAGTTTATAGGTAATGAACTAATATTTTTAAATTTGAGGTACTTAATTATAAAAATAGATAAGGATTACATATCAAAAGTAATATTTGTTGATATAGCTTTTTGGGACATAGGCTCCTTATGCCTATCCCAAGCTTTTTTAGGCTTACTTTTTATGACAAATTGTCCTTGACCTAAGTTCATAACATGGCCAGTTATATTATAGCAAGCCTCTAACCACCAAAAGACTCTGGATAATACCAATAGACTAAGTTAATAATTAAATCTTACTTATCCAGACTATGTCGAAAATTATTATCACACTCTCCAATACTTGAAAATGTGGCTCTGCCCACTAACAATCTTTTCATTGTTTTTGCCACTCATTGTCATCGTTCAATGGTAAACTATTTAATATTTTGCATACTTTAACCTATTAATTACTCTTAATACTCTCTAAATTTTTATTACTGATTTAAATATCGGAGTAATTATATCACATAACTCCTTTACGTTTCGATATAGTGCTTTTTTGTTTTGCAGGTCTTATTGCTTATGCAAAGTTCAATTCTTCTTCAATCAATACTAGGAAGATTCTTGAGACAATAATATTCATCTTTTGCTAATGCATGAATTTTAGTCTTTTCATTTTTTTTCTAAAAAAAGGTATTCAAATTTAAACCTAACTTTGCTACTTTTTATTCTTTACTAATGATCTTATAATTTAGGAGAAAAAAAAATTCCAACTTAATTCATCTGAACAAAATACTAATATTTATATTATTAAATTATAACCATATATATATAGTTTGCTACCAAAGAGATTTCGACTTAACTCACCCGAATTTAGTTGATTCCTCTCAATGTCAAATGTGTTTTTTAGGTAATTCAGGGCATAATTTATTCCAATTTATTTTCACACGTATAATTCCAAGCAAAAAAAAAAACAAACATAAATATAAAAGAAAAGTTGTTGCGGAAATTGACAATTGTACAAAACATCTAAGAAGTCCTTTAAAATCCTTTTTAACACCAGAAACCCAAACGCCTAGCTTTTCTCTCTCTCCTCACTATCAACATCTTTTTCCCTCTCTCTCTCCTCCTTGGATATTAGATAAAGAAGAAGAAGAAGAAGAAATCATTTCAGTTCTCATCCCACTACAACACTCACACCACATAGCCATACGCTTCAACTTCTTTTTTATGTAAATACTTCATGTTCTTCCTAAGTGAAAATAAGGAAGAATTAGCCCTAAAAAAGACAAGGAAAGGGGTGTTATTTTCTTTCTGTTGAAGATATGGATGATGAGTATGCTAAGCTTATCAGAAGAATGAACCCTCCTAGGTAATAACGAAAAGAGAAAGTAAAAAGAAAGGGGAATTCCGGTTTACTTTATGTAAAGTTAACATCTTTTTCTCGATTTTCCGTTGGGAATTTCCAATTTTCCTTTTTTGACCTTTGAATGTTGTAAAAATAGTAGTTTTTTAGTTGCGGTCTTAGGGAGTCTGTTTGTTTTAGGGTTTTGAGTTTGTGCTTTTGCTCATTTTGGGCGTTTATGAGTGAGAATGATTTCGTTTTTTTATCTGTGTAAATGAGTGATTGGTTAGTTTTTTGTTTCATAAATTACTGCTAGTTGAATTGCAGTTACGATTAGGTTTTTTGTTTTTTTCCCCTGCTGTAGTGATGCTTGTTAAGTGATGTCAATGAATTGTACTGTGAATTCCAGATAAAGTTTTCCTAGGTTAAGATGGTGTTGTTGTCCAGATACACCGATCAAAGATTCTCCATACATGATTTCATCTGGTTGGCGGGGATAAGATGGTGCACCATTTAAGGATAAGGAAACATGTTTGACAATTGGATTGTGTTAAAGCAAATAGTTGAGTGACATTTTGTGATTTTTGCGGAATTAGGAAAGTGATAGACAAAAGTAACCAGTCTCGGGTTGTTCTTTGAGTCAAGGATGTTTTATTTTCCCTTGATTCCTGATATCATGGTTGCATTTGCTTAACATTGCGTGATCTAGAGCATGATTAGAGAGATAAAATCCATACACGGCACTTATAGTTGTGGTGATATAATAAGCTTGTTGTTGGCAATGCTTGATTTATCCTATACATTTTGTCATAGATTTTTATATTTTAGCACTTACAGCTCAATATTGTGAGAAGTTTCTGCTGTGTGTTGTTTGCGTGCATATATTTCATTTGAACAGGCATTAATTATATTATACGGGTTTCTTTTTCTTTTCTGGAATGAAGTAATGACTGGCGCTCACCGACATTGTCAATTGTAAATGCAGGGTTGTAATTGACAACAAGTCTTGCGAGGATGCAACTGTTATTCAGGTAATGTTTTGCATTTATTATCTGGTTTGAGAGTAATGGATTCTTTAACATTACATGAACCGGTTCTATTCCGTTCAATTTTTTGTACGGATGTTACATCTCAAGTTCTCTTCAGGTTGACAGTGTGAACAAACATGGAATCCTTCTTGATGTGGTCCAAGTGCTGATGGATATGAACCTTGTGATAACTAAAGCATACATATCATCAGATGGCGGGTGGTTCATGGATGGTGAGGCTTTAAATTCAAGTTGTTGATTGGAGGAACAATTTATTAGGCCTTCACTTAGCTCCCCCACTTTCATTCTCAAAAATTTCAGTGTTTAATGTGATCGACCATGAGGGGAAGAAAATCGGAGATAAGGAAGTCATTGGATATATTAAGAGGGTAAAAGTCTTGCTGTGGCCTTTTCACTAGCTTTTTTCTTGTAATGAGATACTCTGGCAAGTTTGCTATATTCACTTTCAAATTTTCATTTGGTAGCAGAAGTCCACGTCCTTATAGTGATTGATCACTTAACCCTTCCTTCACGTAACCTTCTCCATAAAGAAAAAGGAATTTTTGTGGTGCTTGTTGGTTAATCCTTCAATGTAGCTAACTCTATGGTGTTATATTTATTTAGCGTTCTGTCAGTTGTATTAGCATATCCTTGTCTGTCTCATGACTCTGACTTTTCTAATAGGTAGAAATCAATAGATAATCATTACAATTTCTAAGACACCTGCTTTATTTTTTGGTAATTAGGATGTAATGAGCTTCACAATCATGATATATCGAACGCATTTCTTTTACTTCCAGCTCAGCATCTACCACATGTTTCATGCTCTACAACCCTTTCAAAATAGTATTTTCTTTTGAGATTTCTGACAGCCATGGCATGTCCATAATATGCTATATTAAGTTCTTACTTTTCTTTTTTTCTCTGTTGAACACTATATTAAGTTGTGTATCTTAATTTACCCCAAAACAAAAGTTGTGTGTCTTAAATTACGGGATTACTAGTTTAGCTCTTAAAGCGGCATTCTCCACACACACAAAGATTCTTCCCTCCACTGTCAGAAATCTCAAAAGAAAATACTATTTTGAAAGGCCATACAGCGTGAAGCATGTGGTACATGCTGAGTTGGAAGCAAAAGAACTGTGTTGGATATATCATAGCATGTCCATAATATAGTATATTAAGTTCTGTATCATAAATTATGGGATTACCACTTTAGCTCTTAAAGCAGCATTCTCCACACACGAAAATTCTTCCCTCTGCAATTCTCTATTGGAAAAACAAGTTGACTTCATTGCATGCATGCATTCTTAATTTTGGGGTGAAATTCATGCAGGCACATTTCTAGGATTTACTTGTTGGACAAATTGCAGTTCATCCCCCTTTATTTTAGAAAATTGCTTGTACCTCAATTAAAAAAATGTGGGTTTATTTCTCAGAAACTCCCCAAAGTGCATTTCCATTAACTGTGTTAACAATTTTTCATTATAAACCAACCAATGTGAACTGCATGTGATTATCTTGAACTAAAAGAAAAATTGCACTCGACTCTTAGCTATTAGTTTGTTTATTGGAGTTACTAGAGTTAGACTTACCTTTGTGAATCTGCCCTTAACTAGTGTAATTAATGGATGTCCATCATAGGGATTTAAGTCCACGTATTCAGTTAAGGGGATAAGTGCACATTAAGTTATAGGGAACTAGAGAGAAATTCCCTCATTGTTCTTCCTTCCCATTTATTCAAAGTGCTTATTATCTTAGTGTCTCATTTATGAGGTTTCATCACAAATTTAAGGTAATTATCATTTTGTAGAGACTCGAATGTAATGCGAGTTTTTCGCAATCCCTGAGGAGGTCTGTGGGGGTAATGCCATCCGAGGATCACACTGCAATTGAACTCACTGGCACAGATAGACCTGGTTTATTATCTGAAGTATGTGCAGTTCTTGCTGGCCTTAATTTCAATGTAGTAAATGCGGAAATATGGACACACAATTTGAGGGCTGCAGCTGTAGTTCATGTCACTGATGAATTTACAGGCTCTGCAATCAGAGATCCAAAGCGACTTGCAACTATAAAAGAGTTGCTTAGCAATCTTCTCAAAGGAAACGATGACCTGAGGACAGCGAAGACAACACTTTCACCTCCTGGAGTTATGAATCGTGATAGAAGGTTGCATCAAATTATGTTTGCTGATCGTGACTATGAAAGAAGGGTGGGGCTAAAGAAAGTTGACGAGAAGACCTCAAGACCCTGCGTAACAATCATGGATTGTAATGAGAAAGACTACACAATTGTAACTATGAGATGTAAAGATCGACCAAAGCTATTATTTGACATAGTTTGCACTCTTACAGACATGCAATATGTAGTATTCCATGGGATGGTAAACACTGGCATGAAGGAAGCTTATCAGGTGAGTTTGGTTATGAGTGTTATTTTTGTTCCTTTTGGCTTGTGTCTCAGTGTGCAAAACATTCTTTATAGTGAAGAGGTAGACATTTGGGTGGGCAGTTGATTTGGCAAGTTTGAAAAATTATGATATAAGGTTATGGTATGGTAGTAAATCATGTCAAAGAAAATTCCAGCCTAAATGATCTGGGTAGGAAACTTTGATGACATAGCATTAAAATGTGTGTAATGCTGTAGAAAAGCTCACTGGGCTGAGCCCTCATCCGAGGTTTAGTTGTTGTGACAACTAGTAGAAGGGAAAAATGTTGGGACACCTGCATTTTGTACCGAAGACTCCTGTTACTATTCCTTCTTTGTTATCCTCTTTCTAGTTGTTCTATGTATTGTTACTGCTTGCTTGTCTGTTTGCCCAGCTTGCAGATTTGTTTAGTGTACTGGCTTATTAGTTTGAAATGTTACACTTATATGCAGGAATTTTACATACGACATGTTGATGGACTCCCTATAGGCTCGGAAGCTGAGAGGGAACGTATTGCACAGTGTCTTGAAGCAGCCATTGAAAGGCGGGCATCTGAGGTGCAGTAGACTTTCTCTCAATGAACTTTTATTTATGATGGTTATTATATTATAGAATTTGATTAATATTAATTTGTTATGCAGGGTATGGAATTAGAGTTATGCACAGATGATCGCGTTGGACTTCTCGCAGATATAACCAGGATATTTCGAGAAAATGGTCTGTCTATAAGAAGAGCTGAGATTTCAACGGAAAATGGAAAAGCCAAGGACACGTTTTATGTATCAGATGTGATGGGCAACCCAGTTGACTTCAAGATCATTGACTCTATTAGACAACAGATTGGACCAAGCGTGTTACAGGTAAAACATAACTCAAGTCTTTTGCCTAAACCCCCTGAGACAACAACCGTCGGATATCTTTTCAGCAACTTCTTCAAATTCCAGAACTTCAAGTTGATCAGATCCCACTCCTAACAAGCACATTTTCGATCCTAGCTAATTTCTGTAAGTAGAAGCTGTACAGGTCAGATATAATCCACCCCAGAAACCATATGCAGATAAAGGATGCTGTAAATGGTTATACACCTCGACTCCAATACTGGAGTCCAGGTATTATTGTAGTCAACTGTACATAGGGAACTAAAAGCCACTGTTGTGTAAAAAACTAGACATGGCTTTTTGTATATCTTTTGTTTCTGTAATTACCAGATATATAGTGTGTAGTTAATTGTTGGGTCTGTACAAAGGTACGAAAATCTGCAAGCTTTGTGAAAGATGATGTGAATATTGTGTATGATTTTCTTTGTCCATAGTTCATGATCTTTTGTTGTCTCTTTCCAACTGCTGTGCATATTTCCAGAAATTTTGAACTTCCATCTGCGAGAAATTGCAAAAATTTGAATTGCATCCCTATTCATTGCATTAGTGCTAGAGGGTAGTCACTTGGGCGGATCCACGGTTCCGAAAGGTAGAAGAAGAAAAAGAAAATTAGATGGTTAGAAGCACTAACTTAACCGATCGTGGTTCATGGGAACTGGAACTGGCGGATCCCCTTGCCGTCCTGCTGCAAATTCCTGGTTCGTACAGTTTTAGTGGAATAAAGCAATAGAAATTGAGGAATGGCACAAACTCCATTCTGCGGTGAAGATGAAACCTATTCACATTATGGCAAGGTGTAGTTATGATCAGTAATCGAAATCAGGAAATTTGTTATGTTTTATCGGAGGATGAATAAAATGAACGCTACATATACGTAGTTGTATTTATGTAAATCCAATTTCAAGAATCTAATTTGGTGGATTTCGGTTAACCATCAATTATTTGGTAATTTATAAAGAATGTGTCTTCTATTATTATGTCTTTTTGTCTAGTTGTGTTCAAATGAATATTGGAATTCTTTTTTAGATATTATTAAGCTGAAACTAGCTATTCGACTTTATGATATATAATATATGATTTTTAAAGAAAAATGTATTAGGGAATATCCTTGTAAAAGCGCTTTCATATAGAATAAATAAATTTAATTGTCTTTGTTATTTTAAAGCACCCGTATATGTTTCTCTAGTAAATAATGTTAATAATATATGTACATAAAGAAAGGATGGGAAGGAGAAAGAGAATAGAGCTTGCGGTGAGGTTGATCGATGATTTTATTAGAAGATAACAAGGTCCATTTAGAACTTAGAATCCTAAAATAGGGTAAGAGTTAGAAGAAATAAGATTCATTTTGGAACGTGGAATCCTCGTAATAAGGTTAAAATTATAGATTCTAATTATTACTTAAATCTTTTATGAGTAAAGCTTTTAAGCCTTTTGAAGTAAAACGGCTCTTGTTTAGAAAACCTAAATAATTAAGAATAGCTTCCTCCAAAATAAATAGGAGATGTGTTACTATGATGAAAAAGTGCTTTGATACTATCACTTCGATATTTAACTTAACAAAGAAGAAAAAATAGCTTAAGCATAATATAAAGAGTAAGAGAGATAGTGTGATTCTTCCTACTATTTAGACTTAGATAATGGGTTCAAATTATTGGCTCATTTTTCATAGACTCAAAAGAGGTTATTTATAAAACCTATCCCTATTCGTGTAGTCTTGGGATTTAGGGGAATTGACTAAGCCTCTTATTGATGATGAGGGAAATGATTGCTCCTTGAGTTTTGCGATTGTCACATTCTTCTCCTTATTGCATGATTTCATCCAATTAGGCTATGTTTAAGTGGTATGGGCTAAGTTTCACTTATCACATCACATTAAATGTGATGTGGATGTTGAATGAGTAAAAGTGGCTTAGTGAGGAATTATGTCCTAGACATTGTATGGTCATCCGGGGCTTGCTACCATGATGACTCTGTGATCATGGTGGTCTATGGTTTGCAGGCCTTAGAATAGGTTGAGGTAAGGATTAGTAGGAAGGGTGCCCATTGAGTTGGTGTTGGCTTTAGATCTAGTCAAGGGTCTCAGTGGTCTAGCCAAGCTGATAACCTTCTGGTCATGTTGATCAGGCCTTACTTGTAGCATTTATTGAGGAAGCATTCCTTAGTTGTATCGATCTTAATCTTTAGGTTATTGAGTCATGTCTAGTAGCTGATATTAATACGAAAAACTTGGACTCGTTGCTTATCTTTTATTATTAAATGATTGAGTTGGATTTTTATTGATTTAAAATTTTATTTTAAATTCACCGCTCGATGGTATTATGGAAATAAAATCTTTTTCCTAATACACGACTAGATTGTATTTCATCTACTAATTAGAGACTTCACTTCTTTTTTTTTTCCCAAATGAAGTTGGAGGTTAAGTTTATAGTTCAAGATGCAAACTAGAACTTGATTTGATATTAAATATGATCCCAGCTTGATTAAGACCGTTAGTCCATTAAACCAAATACTAATCAAACTACAAACCAACAGGCCAGCTTAGTATTTAACAAATACCTAAATAAAAATATCTAATATACTCCTTCGCTTGAATAAAGAAAGTATTATTATTCCATGCTGCGAGTTCTCACTTCCCAAGCGGAGGCCGGAAAGGTGATGTTGGGCGGAGATGTTTTCTAGCGGAAGAGTGACAAAGTTTGTCGCTATTCGCCGAGTTGAGGAGTGATAATAAGGTTATTTCTCACATGTTGGACAAATTGTTTGAGAAATGTCGCTTTGGTATTAATTCTTCAGCAGCTAATTTTTGTTTTGCCCGAATGCATTAACTAAGTCCCATCCGAACCATCCATCTCTACTAACTTCCTTCTAAAAGAGTGTAATTTATACGTTCAAATAATGGAGCCCATAGAAGATCACCTTCCTTATTTATATTTATTTCCCTTATGGTTCTGATAAAGGGAATTACTGGTGCAGAGGGATTTGCTAGAGATGCGTATTCACTATTTTCTTTGAGAGATTTGCTAAATATGCGTACAGAATTTTCTTTGAGAAATTTGCTAGAGATGCGCAAATTCACTGTTTTCCCAATATACCATACGGGTGATAATTTAATTAAAAATTTTTCCATTAGTATTCTGAATTTTCCTCCTCACCCAATGAAATTTCCACATATCCACAAAATTATTAAATGGGTAACTTACTGCTTACACTTCATATTTCTATAGTTTCATCCTTTTTTTCTCTTACATACCTATATTTGTTTGTTTACACCTTTCCACGCCTCTTTTATCATTGCTTGTGAATAATAGTAAAATTTGACACTTGTAATTGGTATATAATAATTCGTTTAAATTGATATTAAAGTAAAATAATAATATAGAAAATATTAAAAAAGAACGATTATGAAATCTCCAACAGTCCATTCAAAAACTAAGAATTGTCTCGCTACCACTTATAAGAAGTTGTTAGGGCTAAGCTAGTTGGGTGGATTTCAATTTGTCATTACCCTCAAAATGTAAGAATTAGAATTATAAATGAATCAAGTCAAAACAATATAATATTGAGTTCGGCCTAGGTTTAACTCAAACTTTTAAAACTTTAAGTGCAGAATTTTAAACTTCAACTCAACTCATGATATTTAATAAACTGAAGCACAACTTGATTAAACTTAATTAACTTAGGTTTATCTAAAAAATATTTTTTTATAATTATAATAATATTAGCATCTAAACTTGGCTCGAACTCGACCAATATATATATTTAACTCAAATTTAATTAGGTCCGTAACCTAGTTGAGTTAATTATTGTAAAACTTAAACTCGATTCGATTAATTATTCGAGTAAACTCGAATTTGACTCAATTTTTTTTAAGTCGAACTCTAGTAAATTAACTATCGAAAAATTTAACTCGTACCTCTAGTGGGAATAAAGAGACAAACAAGCAAATTAAAAACAAAAACAAAACACAACTAAAAAACGGAAAAATGCCTACAAACTCATTGAAGATACGCAAACCATTCATGTCCCAACAGGTTTTTTAGACAGATTTTTTCTCTTTCTTTTAAACTATTAAAGGCTGTAAATAGCGATCCGTCCCCCTATACAAGTCATGCCACCCATGTCCCCCTATACAAGTCATGCCACCCATGTTACAGTGATTGGGTCACGGACCACCACATAATGGGGGGTCTTTCTTTTCTTTTTTTGGGCTATTTTTCCTTCTTCTTCTTCTTCTTCTTCTTTTTTTTTCTATTTTCTATTGAGTATTTATTTAAATATCTCTATTTGATTAAATACAAAGCAAAGCTAACCCGTATTCTTTCATTGGCATCAATAACTATTGAATAAAAAAATAAACTGCCAAAAAAAAAAAGACACAATCCAAAAACACCAGCAATAATGGCCCGTCAACTTCTTCTTGTTGCCTTCATCGCCTTGGCAGTTGCCGGTGCATTTGCTGCAGAAGCCCCTGCTACCTCTCCCACCGCATCCCCATCCAGTAACACCGCCTCATCCCCCAAGACGTCCGCCTCTCCCAAGAGTGCCCTTGCCCCGAAGGCAGACGCTCCTAAGGCAGCCGCCCCTACTACCGCCACCCCCGCCCCTAAAGCATCTTCTCCAGCTACCGCCACCGCCCCCATCGCCAACTCCCCTACCTCCGGCCCATCCTCCTCCTCTGCTTCTCCCGAGGCTTCCACCTCTGCCCCTGATGCCTCATCACCTTCCGACGCTGACGCCCCCGTCGCATCCTCTCCAGATGGTGATCTTTCTTCCCCACCTGCCCCCGCTAGCGATGCTTCTGCACCTGGATCCACAGCCGGCGATGCTACTGACACCCCAGCTCCTGCACCCAACGGTGCCTCCACTCTCAAGATCTCCACCGCCGCTGCTAGCGCCGCCGCTGTTGCAGGATTCTTTTACTTCTAAATGCACAATGTGATGATTTATGATGTTTTCTTATTAGTACATAGTCTGAAGGGCCAATATGTATTAATCGTACTTCATGCAATATTCTAAATAAAGCACATTTGGCTCTTCATTTTTGTATTGCTTCATCATTATCTATTTTATTAAAGAAAAACCATTTTTTAAAACTATCATTAATTGATTATTTAATGTCTTGGATGTCTGAATTTATTCAAATATGGTAAGTGCATGCACCCATTACATTTCACCTTTTTCTTTGATACATTCTTTCTTTTTACTAGCACGTTTCTAGTAGCGTATTTACAATATCCGCAGCCATCTCACCATCCGCGGTACCCTTACGCATTACTCCGTCACACAAATCTGTTAAATCCAATATCCATGTTTGCAGTGGAAGTTATTGCTTCAATTGGTATGCTAATTACTTAGCTTATGAGGAAAGGCAAAAACATAGAAAACAAGAAACCAAGTGAAAGTCATTATTATTTTTGTTTTTTTGGGATGAAATGAAGCAAGAGTTTGAACAGGTAAACTATCATCTCGTGAATGTGTGAGATCATCATTTATCATTTCAACATAAGTATGTTTGGTACACGTTTTCGAATATCCTACAATTTTCCTTAGCTTATAATTTTCTTTCTTATATTATTGATTCCAACCACGATTGCAAATTTGAAAGGAATCTACTCAACGGAATCTTCTACGCTTACGTATATGCTCGATAATTGTTATATCGGGCATATATTAGTCGTTTTAAAATTATGTTACTCAAGTGTTTGAATAATGATTTCACAGTTTCTACTTTTTCATAAAAGATATACTTGTATGCAGAATAAGAAGATATCGTTTTTCTCTTTTGTGGACTATTGTCATATTCTCATCATTTTTTATTCTTCTCTTTAAACATTAATATACCGTGGTAAGTTTCCATTTAATTTTTCTGTTCTATGCTATCTTAATAATTTACTTCTTACAATAATTGTTGTCTATCACATTTGCTGTAATTTTAATGATTTACTTTCCTCACATGTTTTATATTTTTCTCGAGTCAATATGCCAGGATAAATCTTCATTTAAGTATTAGCAATTTTAGAAATTTCTTTTTTAATTTTTAATTATGCAATATGGATGGCCTTTATAAAAGTTTCTATACAATAGGCGTCCAAATCAAATAAAAATATATGTTTTTGGAGTTATTTGTAGTATCCTCCATCTCATTTACCGAGGGTTTTCCTAGGTATTACTTCCATGGTCAATTTTTCTTTAACTTCATTTTTTATTTTGAAGACCAATTACTCCCCTAAACAAAGGAGATGACCTTAAAATGGATTTAAAAATAAAACATGTGTGTTTAAAATTATTTTTTCTTGTATCCTTATCCTTTTTATCTTTCACATATAACTATTTCAGTTAGTTTTTATTTTTACTCACAAACATTGCACTTGTACT
The DNA here is from genome assembly GCA_024138005.1 of Lumnitzera racemosa. NCBI lineage: Eukaryota > Viridiplantae > Streptophyta > Magnoliopsida > Myrtales > Combretaceae > Lumnitzera > Lumnitzera racemosa. The sequence goes on along the minus strand of JAMXBC010000012.1, from coordinate 9,938,964 downwards.
ATGGGTGCTAGAAATAGTAAACAATAGAGTAAAATAATTGTATAAGTGGTTGGTTAAGAAATACAAAATTTTCAATCACGAGAAAGTACATATATGGAGTTAGATAATTACTATATTACCGAATTGTGCATTTGTGATGTATGTACCACAAAAATAAATAACTAGATTAAAGTCCTTTCAAAAATTTTAATTTTTTTACCATCAAATTGTAAAAATTTTAATTTCATTAATCAATTTTTAGAAGTTTTTGGAATTTTGTCAAGTAGATAAAATGTTAACATTGTAGCAATTAACTCTTAAAATGTCAAAACCATAAAAATTTTTCTAAGTATGTAAGATACGAAATTTTGATAGTTTCAAGCTTTAAAAATATAGACAAAAAAATACTAATATTTAATATTGTCAACAACAGTGCATTCAAGATTTTAAAAATGACAAACCATTTGCAAAAAAAAGAAACCAGCAAATTGAAATAGGAGCCTAACTTGATTTTAATACATATTTTTAGTGCACTATTAATGATTCCATTATATTTGGTGATGAGAATTTCCTCTAAAGAAATTTTAGTTAGAGTCTCAAATATTATGTTAATAAATTTATTAGGAGGGAATTCTATTAATTGCTATCACAAAAGAAAATTATGCATTCCTTACTTTTACGATACATTTTCCGTTAATCGCTACTGCAATAAATCAACTCCATCTAAGATAAAGATGCACAAATACTTGTGAAAAAAATGATGTCACTCTCATTGCCATTAAAGAAAGAAAGAATTATCTAATAAAAACCATACAAACCATTCACGGAAAAGAAGCAAGTCTCCACTCAATAACAAAGAGATAAGAAATCAAGTATATTAGGAATTACTTAAAAAAAATGTAAAATATATTCTTTCAAAAGTATTTGTAGAATCACTCATTAACTGAGACCCAACAAAACAAGTATATTTGGATTTTAAAAAAAAAATTAAATTATATATTTGCAAATATATTTGATAATTTATTATAATCACACTAGGAAAATCTATGCATGCAGTGCAAGTTTAACAATATCAAATGCTTTAAATACTAATAACGATATAATTATATAGTTAATTACATGTAATAATAAGGACTAAAAATATGAAAAAAAAGTTTTAAGTATAAATTTTTTAATAACATTGACAACATAAAAATTAGATAAATATTAAGCCTTTACAATTCAACCTAGAACAATAATGCTAGCAATAGTATAATTTATTCACTCCATTGTAGAATTGACCATGCCAAGTACATTATTAAATATGATTGTTTAAAGAGTGCATAAAAGAAACATATCAAATTCCAATGGAAAAAAAATGAGATTGAATGAGATATTTGCATGGTTGTGTTATTTAGGAAACTCAACCAATATTTCTTTTGGTAATACTCGGAAGAGATCTTTTAATCTTTATCACCTAAGATAACAAATTGCCCACTTATCCTCTATTAATTAAATGTCTAGAGTAATCCTAAAATTACAAAAATTATGTTTATCATGATCTTCTTTTATATTATTAAAGCCAAATAACTATAACAACTATTTTTTGTGTCTTTATAATTAATATATCATATAACTACTCCAGCCTATGACTATTTGATAACTTATAGGAATAAAAGACAGCAGATCTTGTGGAGCTTAAATTGTAACATTTCTTTAATTCTCTTCCATTATCTTTTGTCTTCGTCTAAATAGAGATAATAAACAACAAATTTTATATTTTTATATTTTTTCTTTTATATCTTATGTGGTATAGATTTTATATTTTTATTTTTTATTTATATCTTACTTGATGAAATACCGAAAAGTAATAAGATGATAAAAAAAGTTTACTATGTCTACCTTTTTCCTAAAATGCATCCTAGGTAATATATAATTAAAATTATATATTAATGTATCTTATGAATATTAATTTGTTATTTCTTAGATACACAACGTACTAATGACATAATCATATATTTACGTTTTTTAATACATGATGTGATAATAATATAATTATAAATTTACATTTTCCCTAAAATACATTATATGTAATATACAAAAAATGTTTTATGAATATTAATTTTTCATTTCTTGGATACGCAATATAATAATAACATAATCATATATATTATTATTATGAAATTTATCTGAATTATTTATTTTATGTCCAATTTATCTATACAACAGTAACCATAAAGCATGGTGAATCAATATAGAAAGCCACAGCCCTCCCTTAATTAGTTATACCAAATCATAATTGAATATGATACTATCAATGCACATCTCTTTTTTTTTTCTATTATTATTTTTTATTGCCTATTCAATGAATTATCAAATATATTCAAACGTGTAGATAAAAAAAGTCTCCTCAATTTTCATTTTATTGATTATAGAGAAATGATTAAAAAAAAATTATCATCATTAAAATCCTATCAATTCTACTTTTTTGTATTTATAAATGATCATTGTCTAACAATTAAAATCATAAAATTCTTTAAGTACAAAAAATTTTCCCATTATAAATTGTCAATTATACAAAGTTTTTTTATCGGTGAATCATAAAATTTAAATGAATATTTACATAAAAGTAACTTTAGAATCTTCATAAAATTGAATTTTCATTTAAAAAATTCATACATCATCCAAAATCTTCCATTATATTAGTATAATTATATGAATATATTTTTCATCTTTCGTCAGAATCGTATATACACTTAAACATTATATAACTGTATCATCACTTCAAGTTATGACAATTGATATGTAGCTAATAATGTAAACAAAAAATATAATCGATCAATACTATTGTTTAATGCTATTTTCTAACAGATAAATATTTATGCAATTCAATATTTATCTATATTTTTCAATAACTTATATGTTTAATTTTTTTAACGTGTCTAATTCTTTATTTTGATGTGATTAACCACAACCATTTTGCAATTACTATTTAAGGTAAGTTAATACATTTGATGTTTTATATTTGCACATGCCTTGCAAAACGTCGTCCACTAGTTTGTTATCAAATAAAAACATGTTTTGTTATTATTCATCATTATTTATTATGTAATTTAAGCTTCCCAAAACTTTAGTTATATTCAATAATACCACTAAAATTTTCATCTATAAGCTTCTCATGACCCAGGGAAGCTTGGCCACGGATGGAGAAGAATGAGGGATAGCAAATGGGCAATAAGTAGGAACCATACGAGAAAAAAAGACTTGCAATTCGGCAAAAGAGAGTAGCTTCATAATACCTAAAAATATTTTAATAAAATCCCATAAGAACTAAAGCAAAATGGTTCATAAATTGATCTCATTAACTTCGGAAGAACACTCAACAAATAAGCTACCGCTGTAAGAATCCAAAACACAATCAAAACGAAAGTACGTGATCTAAGACATTCTCTGGGCAGCTTCCTTGGCAAGAAGTCTTTCTTTGGCCTTGGTCTTTGCCTGAGATTTGGAACCCATGATTCCGCCTCCCCATTTCTTCCTGTACTCTTCATATTTATCATTGAAGTTGGCCTGCATTAGGCAAAGAGTAATGAAGCAAACAGAGGTAATCAATCAGTTGCGTTCAAAATTAAAATACAAATTTCCCTAGTCTTATGAGTAATCCGAGATGCTGCATCACCTTAATAGCCTCCAAGATCCTGCTGAACTCCATTTTGTCTTCATTTTTCACTGTGGTCAAGCACAAGGCAGATGCTGTCTTCTTATGGACAATCTGTCAAAATGAATCGCAGTTGAGTATTCCTCTCACGCTTTATAAATAATAAAATACTTCGTACAGAAAAATGCTTTTTACCGTTCCCAACCGAGCCTTGCCCTTGACAATACAGTAAGGGATTTCCATCTTCCGGCACAATGCAGGAAGCCATACAACAAGCTCAATTGGGTCCACATCATGAGCAATCACCACCAATTGTGCCTTGTTCTGCAATAAAACGAACTCTAGTCGATTAAAGCCGGCTTGTGAGCACATTCATTCATTCAGGAGGAGAACCATTTCAAAGAATGATTTTACATCTTGATTAATGATAAACAAGTGAATACCTGCTCAATGAGATAAGTTACGTGATTGAGTCCATACTTCACAACAATTGGCTTCTTAGCCTCAGAGGGTTTCCCTTCTGCCCTTGACTGGGCCTCCTTCAAGAGCCTCTCCTTTTTTCCAGCTTTGTCTTCAGGCCTGTACTTCAGAAGCATCTTGAACAAGTTGGTGGCTGCATTCAAATTGATAAGAGATGTTACTGTTTCGTTTAAATAAAAAAAGAATGAAACACGTAGTATTGCAAAATAAAACCAAACAAGGGTAGTAAAACACAGAAGCTCAATAAGGATTGCTACCCAAAGGTGTAGATTAAAGCTTGAGACTTAAATAGAAAACAATATAGCAGCTAAATGCGAAATTTCTTTTTAAAAACAAATCTAACTGATTAACAAAAACTACAAGATAAGCTAAGGTACAGTTACAAGAGAACAGCAACAGATGCAGAAAACAGTCCTGATTCTCAAGGCAGCTCTTGCAGTATATGTCAGAGAGCTTTTTAGGATTACAATTTTCGAGGTCTATTGGTTTTGACCAATTGTGAAAAGTAGTTCCATTTTTAAAATGATAGGACTTTCAATTTCAAATTACAAGTGTCAATCAAAGTCACTGAGAAACCATCAAAGACAGGATGGTTTATCAGTCCAGTATAAATACAAATACAAATGCAGAAAACATAACTCCACAGCTATCTACATACCCAAGTTCTTGTCAAGAGTCTTGGTAAATTGGTTTAAAGTTGGTGGCACCTTCAACCTCTGCTTGAGAATTCTTCTCTTCCTCTGAATCTGAACAGTTTTGGGGAACTTGACAAATCGTGTCAAATCCCTCTTTGGAGGAATTGCACCTCCAATTCCAAACTGCTTTGGCCTTTTCTCAAACAAAGGATTAGTCACTTTCTCCTGTCCAGCATGACAAAAAACATTAGGTCCTCATTACAAACATAAAAACAAATAAACATCAGATTCATTAAACAATTAAGGGCTTATTACCGGCTTCTTCTTTGATACTACAGCCTTTGCACCTCTTTTAGGAGCCTTCATATAACAAATAATTATTGTTAGCATAACCTAACTGATAAACGATAAAGGAGAAAATGATGAAATCCAGCTAACATGAGCGACTGATACCCAATATTTAGATCATGAAGCACCGATGTCAGATGAACCGGTTTGGTGAAGAGATGTCAAAACGACAACTTTAGCAAATGCTTAAGGATCAAAAGACTAATTAACGACTTAATTATCCGTCTCATAAAGCATCAAATCTTGTGCACCCACTTACACAGAATATCTACATACAAATTGGGTACACATACTATTTCACGAAAAGCTGCAGTAAGCCAAAATTTTACTGAATCGTCACGTAAACAAGGCGAAATGAGCTAAATCCTAACGTCTGTACAACACAGCATTACTTCTTCATGTAACAATCAAATTAATCCAGCGCACAGCCAAGCACTGCAAGAATCAAGTCTAAAATCCTGACATCCAAATGAAAAAAGCCACAATTTTTCTATATCGTCATTTATTTCAGAACAAAACCCTGCTGTAATTTTTCCTAAAAGATCGATTTTGAATAATTTCACATTATGGAAAATGATAAGAAACATGTAAATGGAGATTCACTACGTATCGAATTGAAGAAAAGCGAGAAAGAGGGTAGAGAGCTAACCATGTTTGGGACGGGATGGCAGAGTCTGTGGTCTCGTCTACTGAAGTACCTCCAAAACCCTAAAATAGAGAGCACGAAGAATATATAGTGGTGTGATATAAGAGAATTAGGGTTAGGGTTACGTGTCACCGGGCTTGATTGTGCAGATGCACTTCGTGATGGGCTCGTCCTGTGGAATTCAAAACTTCGGCCCAATTTTATCTTTTTTTCTTTAGAGGAGTTAAAATAAAATTCCTGTAGGGCTTTCTGGGGTGTTTTTATTTTATTTGGCATTTCTTGTTAAGTTAAATTATTACATAAAACGTCTTGATTACCAAATAAGCAATTATCTTTCTTCCTTTATCTCTAACTTAACTTGATAATAACTTCATTTTAATTTATTAAAATCAAGTTAATCTCAAATTCTAAATATACATTATCAATTTCAACTCGAACTTTATTCCATTTAAATTTATAACCTCATAAGTCTACTGTATTCTAACCATATATTAAGATTTATAAGGTGAGCTTATGCTACATCATGGACTTAATTGAAAGAAAATGTGATACTTTCTTCTCAATAATGGAGCTTAAATGAATTTCTTTCAATTTAAATAGATGAAGTAATTACTCTTCCTTCCCATCAAAGTGAGGCTCAAGTTTAAAATTTTTTTAATTGAGTTTGAACTCAAATTTAGAAATATGCAACTTGATTGCCTCAATTGACAATAGTAATCTTATTTCTATAAGTGATCTTAAAAAAACAATGTAGTGAACATGAAATTGCTAAGAAAAAGGTATGCATATGGAAAAAAAAATTATATGAAACACCCCAAAAGAATTTAATTTAAAAAAATACATAATTATATGTGTTATTAAAATAGACATCCTTATGTACACCCCCAATTACATGAACACTTATACAAATTATATTTGACTTTTTGTATGATAAAAGTTGCAACTATAAAATAAAATAAAGAGGGTTAATTTAAACGGCTTAATGAGAAGGTGATGATTTGAGCATCCCAATTAAATAAAAAAAAATTGATATCACCTAAAATAGAAAACCAACATTTTGGCAATAGCGTTTAATATGTTAGTTATCAAAAGGAAAAAAACAAACACAAGGACATTTAAAAATTGCCATAAAAAATAAAGAAACACATAAAACCTAAAGAGAATTTGGACTGCAACTTATAATCAAAGAACCATAGGTGAATTCAAGCTGAGAAGAAGAAGAATTTGATTTGTAAACATTGTTACAAAATTGTGTAGGATAAGTCTAGAGTAACTAACGTAAACCTAAAGAAAAGTCAAGTTCAGCCTAAAAATTGAATCGAACTCAACTGGTCGATTCAACGAACCAGCCCTTACATGGCAAGTAAAGCCCAAACCATAAGATGACCCATCGATCCTGATGGGTCCCTACCATTCAATGAGGTCAGTTGGCCAAACCGATGGGTCGTTAGCCGAGATTGTTAGACTTTAACTTAGGTAACCTTAAAATAAATAAATAAATGTGCTATTGCTGCATATGATAGTAGCTAAAGTTGTCACATCACAATAGTTGCAACACTGTTGCATGGTGACAGGCAATGGGTAACAATAAATGTTGTTGAGTTGCTCATATATGTAATAGTTGCACAACATGCAACAAACTTTAAAAAAAAAAAATTGACAATGTTGCAAAACGTGGTACAATTAAAAAATATATAATATTTAGATGAGGTTGTGTTGCATTGGTATAATAATTCAAAGTTTGATATAAAAGTGCAATTTCACATTAAATAAGTGAAAGGAGACAACGACAATTAGAAATTATGAAAGTATGAAAATTTGATCAGCCAATGCAACTTCACATAGATTTAAAGGTGAGTTGGAGGTGACCACTGTAAATTTATAATCGATCTAAAATATTTTTAAAACATGCATTGCAAAACTTTCATTCAAAATTTGAACCAAATCAACATGTGTAAAATTTGTGCATCATCCCTTAAATTTCCACCATCTAAAAATTTTCTACACACGCTTCCCATTTCACTTTAGCTTACTTCCAACGCATCCACTCCGCACTATACTTTTGTTCCAATTGTGAAAATTTTCATGCTAAACAACATTTAAAATATTTTTCTTACTAAGCACAATTTCAACTCCATGCAATAGTTATAATATTTATCTATTTATGTATAATACTTCGCACACAACTTCTTTCTTTGTTTCCATTTCTAGTTGTATGTGTAATAAAAAAATACAAATAGATTGTTTTTTCTATAAATCTTCTTCTAACAAGAAGGATTTAACGGGAAAAGGAAAAAATACCCAAAATGAGCAATTTGTCTTCATGGACAACAACAACTATAATGCTTAGTATGACTTCACTAGTGAATGAATTGAAGATTTATTAGATTATCCAACGTTTCCTCTCAATTTCGAGCAACATACCTATACCAATAGGATGATAATGCGAAGGGTGAGGAAGCCACAAATGTAGCTAAAGATAACGTCAAGGAGTTGCAACATAGTGATCCAAGTAAGCCCCCATACCTACAAAGTCAAAAAAATTTATTAAATATTTTACTAAAATTATAGATGAGAGTAGCAATTCTCATGCACAATGTAGCTTCTGTTTCACGAGCTATGCACGGAATAAAGGGGATGGCTATAGTACGCTGATCAGGCACCTACAATAAAAGCATTCATCAGAGTACAGCATCGACAAATCTTAGCAGCAAATTGCATGTCTTGGCAGTTCTCAATCATCCATACTATTCCAATACAACAAGAAGAAGCAAAAGATGGCCCTTGTACAACATATTGCAAACGTGCAACTCTCCCTCAACGTAAGTAAGTGCAAGTCTTAAATGTGGTATGACCAAGAGTTATTGAATCTAAACTCATATACCTTTGACACCAAGACCATGCAGAAGGCCAATTAGTAGCTATATTATAATGACAAGCGAGAGCTGACACTAGGTATCTATTTATGCAAATATATGGACAAAAAGATGTTAGGGAAATTCTTATATGGGTGTTATGTATTACTGGATAGATGAAAAATAACAACTTAATAAAAGACTTTCGACCCTTAAGGTCTTCAATGAACCTTATATGGCATAAGTAATATGTAGAATAATAACTATTATTCTGAAAGAGTGTATTTTACTACATAAATTTTTTTCCACAAGTTTTGATAACAGTAGTTGTTACGCCCCTAAGTCACAGAGTCGCAACAGTCCCGCCGTGTAAATCATTCTATGATAGTAACTGGCTTCACAGTGCCTACCATAGACATGATCTACACAAGGCGTCAACGACTTTTCGTTTTGAAGTAAACAATTCGATTAAAAGTTGAACTACAATTATGATAAATATTACAAATTTATAATAAACATGTATAATTATATGTAAGTCCTTAGAACTTCCTAGGAAATTCTACATATTCATAACTGTTCACTAATTTACATAATAACTATTGGTCTTTCATCCTTAACTATAAGGATACTCTAGTTACACATTATTACTAAGTAACTTGATCCTCACTCCCCTGGCTTCAAACGGACAAACCTCGGGGCAATTGTAGGGCGGTATACTACTTGAAGTGTTCAGAAATCAGGACCTGCAAAAGAATCTATAAAGGTATGAGCAACTACAGCTTAGTAAGTTGAATTGGAGACTCATGAATGCATATAGGCACAAACAAGATTATCAAGCAATTATTTTCATGTAATGCAACAATTAAGTATCATCGCACAATGTAGTCCGGCCCGTTGCAAAATCAGATAAATTTTACTCGCTCTAATCCGAGTTGAGGAGTTTCCATGTTATGCAGTAGTTCATAACCAAACCCAAGCTTGTGCAATTGAGACCTTGCTCCTCTCGTGACTACTTTCAAACCATTGACTTCACCCTCGCCACGACCTCCTCTCCTGTTACTTAGTTCGACTAAGGATGAAGAAAGGACCATTTTGCAATCATGCGCTATCCCTTTCGAAGGGGTAGGTATTTGGTTGGAAAATCCTATGATCCCATAACGGGTTACAATGCATGACATTTTTGGTTATTAGAGTCGAATAAGATTAAATTTCATTTAGGGTGTTCAAACAATTTCATACTAATTCAATCAATCAATCACAAAATCACTCACATTACAAATTCAGCACGAATTCAGATACATCAAACACATGTGTAAACTACTTACAATCACAACCATATACAAGCCTAAGTCTCCGAATACCATAAAACTAGTACTCTATTACAATAAGTAATAACCCAACTTACCTGGAATTTCTCAATCGCTCGATCACTTAGTTGCAAGCCGACTCGTTTCTGGGTGTCTTATAATACAAATAAGTCTTTTTAGTACTTATACTTTAAGGATTCATATTCTAAGTTATAATTTAACTCTGTCTTCTATGTATACCTATTATATACTAATAATTCTTTCTACTCTATTTCGAGGTTCAGACCCTAAATTAGATTCTAATTTTGATTCCTAAGTCCTAAATATGCTTGAATCCTAATGTGAAAATAATCATATTAAGCTCGAGTATTCAAATATCCTATTGGGTCTTAATTTTAGTATTCTAAACTATTTGGTATACGTTAATCCTAATTGGGGCATCAGATTTATCCCCGATGTGAGAAAATCTTACATTTTTATACAATTATCTAAAATTAAATCTTATTTCAGATTTAGTATTATTTTGATTTTTATTATAGTATTATCTAAAAAACCCTAATTTTTTTAGATTTATTAATTTTCAATTCCACATATTAATAATTTCTTACAATAACTACCTAATTTCCTAATTAATTATACTTAATACTCTAAAGGCTAGGATTAGGGTTTCACGTCAGAGATTAACATCCCTAAACATCTAATTACTATCTAAATCAGTAATTAGTATCTTAATCACCTAATTAACCCAAAATTACCCAATTTTTCCATCATTTTAGGGCTAAAAATTAACTTAAAATTTTCAAAAATTAATTTTAAAAAATTACTTCATAGCATTATTCTATATCACATAAGAATTCTATAGAAAAAAAATTAAGTTCCAAACTACACTCCTAAGCCTATTTATTTCCCATTCTAATTATGCTTGGTTTTGCTCAATTTGTTAAGAACCCTATATTTTTTGACGTGATTAAACTAAATCACTATTTTTTCCTAAATATACATACAATAAAACCTCGGAACAACAAGTTTCATAATTTTCTAGGCAAAATAACTCATTTTACAAAATTATTCAAAATCGGGGCAATTAAGGGACTCACCGGTTCGATGATTTTTTACCATCCAAATCCGTTCCAAGTGTGTCGGCCGGCTTAAACAGTGGGGCTGGAGTGGTGTGGTGGTGGTGGCTCAGTCTCAGGTGATGGTGAGGTATGGGTGTGGTTCACTAGCCGAATCTACACAATTTCCCTTTATTTTTTTTTTTATTTTTTGGATTTTCTCTCAAATTTTTGAATTTTCCTAATTTTCTCTGATTCTAAATTGTCCAAAGGGGTTTTCTGAAATTTTTCCCTATTTATAGACATTTTGGGTAATTAATATGCATTAATTAGACATGATATTGCCCCAATTCCTTGATTTTTGGCTTTTGTATTGTTTAATTTTAATTGGTTAATTTTTCTTTTTCAGATTCTGACCTGCCACAACCATATTTGCATTAATCTACACCCTTCTCATTTTTTCTGATTTTTATTAATTAATTTAATAATTTTCTTTAATTATTTACTAAGTTTTTTGCCAATTTAAGTAATTTCACGTATTTTTATCTACACGTAAATACATGTGAGGTACATGTGAACATTCTTAATTATTATTTAGGTCATTCTAGGATTTTTAGTATACATATAATCTATCTCTAGTAATTTATTAGTTATTAATTTACACTTTTCGCCTTTTTGATGATTAATAAGTATTATACTTAAAATTTAAAAATTTTGTAGCCTCCTATTTTATTACTTATTTTCTTAAATTCAAGTTTACGGGGTCATTTTTACTAATATTTATCTCAATAGTTTATAATTTGGGTTTGATCAGATCTTTTAACCGATCGTCTTAAACCTTGTACTCTAAATTCAATCATACAATCTCTTGACTTAACTTTAGGGCTTACAGTAGTGCTAACACCATATCCATAGATGAATTGAAAAATCTCTACCAACCTTACCTACGAGGTATGTTATTCACATAAGGTTTACATGTTACGTATTAAATCTATGTGTTAAGAAGGGGATGAAGTCCTTTAAGTATAAAGTTACACTAATTAGGTTAGCGGTAAAAATGATAATGGAAAGGCCATCCTTACATAGAATCCTTACATAGAATGTGGAGATACTTTTGCATATAAAACAGGAAAAAGTTACAAAATGTTACAAAGCATGGTTAACTACAAAGATCTGTTGTGTAAATTATGTATGCATGAGATATTGGAAGTAGAGATTTACATGAGGAATTGGGATATATGTAATAAGCTATTGTGGATACTTAAAGCTTTTCATAATGCCATTAACATTCTTTTCGCAAGTTTACAGGCCTAGCGTACATTACTTCATTATGGAGGCCATCAATATAATTGTGGTTTTTCTATATGCACGTAGTAACTCAATTTTCCAAAGTTGTGTGGTGAAATGGTGACCAAGCGACTGTAGTATTATAGGGAAATCCCTTTTATTTATCTTGTTGCAACAATTTTAGATTGTGTTATAAAGTAGGTAATACTTCAGGATTACCTTAATATGTACTATCGAATAATTGATAACCTATTATATACACAAGATTTGTATAGTGTAAATGAAGGTAAGAAACTTCACTGAGCAACCGAGAAGATGAACGAGTTATTCCAACAATTCACCTATACATACGGTGGCCAGACTGTTTTTACTCCATTGTCTCCTCCTATGACACACAAATGCTCCTTCGCAAATGAAAAATTATTGACTTGGAAATTAAAGAAACACTAATCCAAGGGGTAACATGTCACGTCCCGAAGTGACAGAGTCGTAACAGCCCCGCCGTATAAACCATCCTAAGATAGAAGTTGGCCTTATAACCGCTATCTTAGACCTGATCTACATAAGGCGTCCACTACTAACCCGCTTTGAAGTAAACATTTTGTAATTTATTACCTAAGAAAGTGAGGAAATATAAATATATATAATAGAATTCAATTATTACAATTAGCGTTTTCAATAATAATAGCTTAAACCTTAAAAATATATGTCTGTTCTTCAAATGTTTTTCCTCACTCTCCAGGATTCAGCAGTTGCTAACTTTAGAGTAGTTGTTTGCCGCTTCTTAGCCAGCACCTGCACGACGTCTATAGGGATGTGAGCAACCGTAGCTCAGTAAGTTAGGATGGAGGACTTAAAACTATGCCATAAACACAACAAGGTTTTCAATTAACTTATTAGGTGCAATGCATGTGCAAGGAAATGCCATCGCACGACGTTGTCCGGCCCATCGTGAGATTAGAGAAATTACACCCGCTCTAATCCGGGTTGAGGGGTTGCCATTGATGCAACAGCTCACGACCAAACCCAGGCTTGTGCAATGGAGACCTTACCCCTCTCGTGACTACCTTCGAACCACTGACTTCACCTTCGCCGCAACCTCCTCTCCTATCACTTAGTTCGGCTAAGGATGAAGAAGGGACCAATTACAATCCTGTGCCATCCCTTTCGAAGGGATCGGTATTTGGCCAGAGAGTCTAAGTTCCCCTAATGGGTTGCCATGCATGTCTGATTATGATTACTGATCATATATTTGATTAAGTCCAGTTTAGGGTGATCAATCATTTCATACAAATCATATAATACATACCAGAGCAACAAATAGAATCATAATATCACCCATAATCAAGCACATGCACACATTCAACTATCTAGCAAGCACAATCTTAAGCCTCCAAAATACAGCATCGTATTAATCCCAACTTACCTCGACTTCTCGCTCACTCACTCAAGGTCCAACTTACTCAGGCCATCGTCGGTCATCCTTATAACACAAACGTGGTTTCAGTTTTTCATATAACGATTATAGGTTCATTTTATCCTATAACGCTTCTTGTTATGTTTTGTTTAGGGTTTAATATACCTAATTATCTAGATCTTGAGTCTTTTATAATTATTCTAGGTTTGGGCTTAGGTTCGGGTTCGGTTTCCGCATCAATTTCTAAATTAGGTTTTAGTTCGATTTCTAAGTCCTGAACATGCTCGAATCCTAATATGAAATTAATCACATTAAGCTCGAGTATTCAAATATCCTATTAGGTCTTAATTTAGTATTATAAGCTATCGGTACACGCTCGTCCTAATTAGGGTATTGGATTTATCCCCGATGTGAGAAAATCTTACCTTTTTATATAATTACCTAAAATTCAATCTTAATTGAGATTTAATATTATTCTGATTTTTACTCTAATATTATCTAAATAACTCTATTTTTTTTAGATTTATTAATTTACAATTTCACATATTACTAATTTCTTATATTAATTACCTAATTTCCTAAATTAACCATACTTAATACTCCAAAGGTTAAGATTAGGGTTCCACATCAAAGATTAACATCCCTAATCATCTAATTACTATCTAAATCAGTAATTAATATCTTAATCACCTAATTAACCCCAAATTACCCAATTTTTCCATCATTTTAGGACTAAAAATTAACTTAAAAATTTCAAAAAATAATTTTAAAAAAATGGCTTCATAGTACTGTTCTATATCACATGAGCATCCTACGAAAAAAAATTGAGCTCCAAACTACACTCTTAAGCCTATTTCTTTTTCGTTTTAATCATGTTCGGTTTTGCACAATTTCTTAAGGACCCTATATTTTAAGACATGATTAAACTAAATAATTATTTTCCCCTAAATCTACATATAATAAAACCTTAGAATAACAAGTTTCATAATTTTCTAAAAGTATTTACTATTTTTACAAAATTACACAAGAATCGGGCTGGAAATCGAACTCACCAATCTGGGTGGCTTCGGCCACCGCTGGCCGCCGTGGCCTTGTCGGCCGGCTTAGGCGCTGCCACCACCATGTGGTGGTGGTAGCCGTCTACTCCCAGCTGCCCGTCGGGTCTGGGTTCTCCTTTGTAGCCCTAACTGCACAGTTTTCCTTTTTTTTTCTTTGATTTTTCTCTCAATTTTCGCCTCTCCCTAATTTTCTTTGATTTCTAACTATCCAAATGAGTTTCTGAATTTTTCTTGTTATTTATAGAGCTTTAGTGTAATTATTGTGTATTAATTAGACATGACTTTGCTCAATTTCCTTGATTTTTGATTTTTATGTTGTCTAATTTTAATTGGTTAATTTTTATTTTGTGGATTCTGACCTGCCACGACTTGATTTGGATCATTCTTGATTTTTCCTGATTTTTCTTGATTTTTTTCTCAATTAATTATGAATTTTCTTTAAGTATTTAGTATTATTTTAGCACATTTCGCGTATTTTAAGTAATTAAACATATTTATACCTAATATAAATTCATATATAGTACAAATAAATATTCCTGAATATTATTTAGGTTATTTTATAATTTTTAGTATACATATAATTTATCTCTAACGATTTGTTAAGTATCGGAATGTATTTTACGCATTTTCGATAAATAACGAGGTATATACTTAAAATTTGAAAATTTTGTAGTCTCCTATTTTATTACTTATTTTCTTAAATTCAAACTTACGAGATTAGTTTACTAATATTTCGAGCTTTACTTTATAATTTAGGCTTGATCGGGTCTTTCAACCGATCGAAACCTTAGATTACTAGTTTTGGGGCTTACATAACATACAAAACTATAGCACTACCTTAACACCAATTTCAAGTTATGAGATAATATCAATATACAAGAGTTCGACATCCTAAAATGGTGGAAGTTGCAAAGAAAGACGTATCTTATACTCTCCCACGTAAAACGATAGGTCCTTATTAGTTCGGCATTAATGGTCGCTACGGAGCAAGCCAGTTAACCCAATTCTTAACGACCATTACGTATCGTTAAGTACTGTCAACATATAAGCTATCACCTCTAATGAAGATTAGTAGAAGGCAAAGAACAGAGATCACGAGCCAGTGGGAACATTAACGAAGGAGGACAACTATTTCAACAACTTCAACTCTTTTGGAGGGAGTCAAGGCATTACCTTGGAACAAAGCGCTCCACAAGTTGATAGCAACTAAATGGTAGTTTTCAACTACTTCTTTTTTTCCTTTCTAAAGAAATTTAGCACATAGAAAAATGGTTTTCGAAAAAAAAAACCCAAAAAATCTAATAGGTACTTTCTGTAAAATGAGGCTAGATCCATATTTGATAGATTTTCAAAAGTCTGAGCTATTAAAAAAACAACTTAAGTGTTGTATAACATTTTCTTACAAATCGGATAAACTAACTAATGACATAAAGCAGGTGCTTTTTTGGGAATATTAAAATTAACTAATACACTAAGTTTTTTAAAAAAATAAAACCAATTACTAAACTACAACAGTTTAATTTCGACTAACGGATTGGTAGGTAAATGCTCTTGTGGTGTGACCTTAAAATCTATTAAAAATAAAGAATTTCATTAGAATGTACTTTTACTATCATAATCTCTTACATCTTGTGTATAGGATGCTTTCTTATGTACCACTTATTGCGAAATCCAATTTTGATATAAAAGCATAACTTACTACTGTAATTTATAATAGTAGCCATATGTAAAGGTTATGTACTTTTCAGTCCCTTCTTACAAAGGTGAATTGCTTGATTTTTTGTGTTAATGTACAAAAATTTCTTTGTGTTACTCCATTGCGTATCATTATCATGTTTTGCCAAACCAAATTTTTTAAAGAACCTTATAAAAGAAAGAGAGAACAGAGAATGAGAGAATGAGAGAAGGACAAAATAGGAAAAAGTTAAAAAAAAAAAGAGATAAGACAACAGTATAGAAAGAGATAAAGAGATAAAGTAAAGATGAGGAGATAAGGATAGATGAATTAATGAAAGGTGGGAAATGAAAACAATACAAATTTCCTTTTATAAATACTCCTCTTCATTCCACATTTCACACATCACAAACTCATGCTTTTCATTGCCTTATAAACAAATATCTTACATAATTACTCGTATTCATTTCCAACAATATGCATGAACTTTTCTTTATACTATTGGTTTAAGTTCATCCCGTTCATCCCTCCCATCTCCCAAGAGGATACAAATAGAACCTAAAGAGATCGAAATTTATGATTGCATAGAGAAATAAATCATGTTTATTGAAAAAAAAAAAAGAAGAAGCGTCGTTACAAATGAGGGGAGAGACAAACTTGAGGTAAACTACCCATCAATCGTCTTATGAAGTATTTGGCAGCTAAAGGAGGGAGACCAATAATTTGGAAGATGATATAGATATAGATGAATTTATGCCGGACATCCTTGAACCCAAATGCGAGATATGCAAGCAACCGAACCAAATGGACAAAAAAGAATTAAAAAGATACATGAAACACTATCACCTACACGAGTGCAAAGCAATAAATGCATGGTTCCGTCACCAACAATTATTGGAAATGCGTAAGAAAAAATGGAATGTCCATGTTACTGTCTGGTTTGAGCTTACATTTGCTCCATTCTCTTTCGAAGATTGCCATTGTTGTTTACTGTGTATTTTTTAACATGTAATGTTGTCAACTGTATGAGTTAGTGTAACTTAAATTGTTGGTTACTATAACATGTAACGTGATGCGTGTAATCTCCTTAAAAATCCTTTTAATGTGCACTTTTTTTTCTTCTCGAAACTAGTTTTAATAATGGACTTATTTAGAAATTGTTTTTTGTAATTATTTTGGTTAAGAAGTTACCAATGTAGGTTTGAAAATTACATAAAAGAAAATTAGAAGATATAAAAAAAGACATAATTATTTGAATTAAGCTATACATATTTTTACTAAAGAAATGAAAGAAAATTAAAAAAAAAAATGGATTAGCCGACTTATGGACCATTGATCTAGCTCATGGATCTAGCGGGTCTATGTTGGGTTGCACTTGGCCCTAGTTTTGATTCAGTGTTGCAAGCTAAGGATGTTTTCTTGAAGCAATTCATCTAAATTTTTTCACAAAAGATTCAATTAATTTATACTAGCAGGTGACGTGCTAAATGCGTGTATAAAAATAAATACTATTAAGTTTAGGATATTTAGAAAATAAGAAACTCATAACATAGAAAGTGGGAATTGAATTTGAAAAATATATCGAATGGTTTTGATTGTCTTATGTAATTTATGTTGGTGAACATGGAGTGGTTGAAACGGTAACATAAATGAAATCGAAAGGATTTAGTTGTAAATAATTTATTTAAATAATTTTTAGGAGGTGTAGGGTTTAATATAAAATGTATTTATTTCATAATATAGATACATTAGATATAGATAATAATATATAGAATACAATTACTGATTCAAACTATATACATGTGTTGCTTGCATAAAAAATAACAAATGAATACTTTATAAGATTCAAATTCTATATACTTAAATTTGCTAATCTTATTTTAATGAAATAAATTATTCATATATTACAACTTTTCACACCTTGAAAATAAAAGAAAAAAAAATGGATTTATACTTTCAACATGCCTAAAAGTGATCAAGATAAAAGAAATGATGAGACATAATATATAGACGTAGAGTCTAACAAAAAGTTATTAGTTTAATATATATAATATAAATATACATAAGATTAACAATTAATAATAATAGATAAGTAAATTATAGCAAATTAGATATGGGAGTTAACCAAAGTAAGGTAAAAAAAAAAAAAGATTAGATTATAGATGTGGCGTCTAATAAAGGGTTATTGCCTTAATAATAAATAAATAGATAGATAAATAAGTTATAGTAAATCAAATATGAAACTTTATCAAAGTGGGTGAAAAAAAAAAAACACTTTAGGTTAGCTTAATATATATAGAGTAGATATAGATGATGCGACCAAACTTTTGGTTTACTTTCATTTACACCTTATTTATGTCTTATTTTCCATTTTATAATAGTTTAGCACTTATTAGCTTGCTGGACTATCAGTAGTTTTTGTTTTCATTGAAAAGAACCTAATAATATAGTCGGCAAATTTTTTGAACCTAATATTGGATTGATTTGATCCAGATTCGATGAAACAAAGCATTTGTTTTTTTGGCAAACCTATAATTGTACTTCATTAGTAAATAATTTGACTCTTAAGGCCAATGCAAACCAAAAAGAAAAAAAAAATGAGCAAAAAAGATAATTTGATTCAATTATGTGTAGAATCGAATTAGAGATTTCAAGAGGTATATTATAGTAATTAAAATTATCTAATCATCCTTATAAGTCACTTATAGAAAAATGCATTACACAAAAGGCAAAATTCCTAGAAATGATCCCCAATTTAAACTAATGTTTTCTTAAGGAGTCTAATCTAAAAGTTAATAACCTCCCTCGTAAGTCTAAGATAATGAAGAGAGTATTAAAATTAATGAAATTAAAAATATCCACCTAAGTACTCAATTACCCATTAAGCAAGAATGGATGGCTTAGAGAATGAGATAGCTTTGTTTGCGAAACAACATAGCCCTTTCTTCTACAATCTTAACCTTAGCTGAACCCTCTTTTAGAATAGTGTGATGATCAAAACTCCACAATTTCTTCATCAAATCGAAAGCTTATGATAGGGATTTAGGACTAAGTAGAATTAACATTCAATGTCAAGCAGGTGAGATGCTAAGTTTGTTCTAGAGAAGATAGTTTAGAGGGTGACAATTAAAGAAATTCAATTCATTCAGTGGCATTTCATACATTTTCAAGGATTAAGGAGTAATTTTATATGGACAACATAAGGCTCATACACCCATGTTGTAAACCGTGTCGAAGAGCAAAGAACATTCAAGAGTAGTATGATCTTAACATCACCATATCTAATAGTGAAGGATGAATGTTGTTTGAATACACGATTCTCTATGAGCTAAATGCTTTATGCTTTAAATACACCGTTTATACGAAGAATTTAGTCATGTGTACATTGTTTATTGTTTTCTCATTATCTTATTAGTTATCAGTAAGTTTCTTTTAGATTATAGTTTTACTCTTAAGTACTTTAAACCCCACGAAAATTAAATAATTGTAAAGGAAAATAAAAGAGAAATAAGGAAGTAAAAATTGGGACAATAATGAGTTAAAAACTCTTTATAATGAATAACCTAAAAAAAAAAAATGGATCAAGCTAAAAAATTTTAACCAATTTAAAAGCGAGTTTTTTTTTTACCCATTTCGCTCTAACTCGTGGGGTCCTTGACCCCTTCAACATAAAAAATTGCCTTTCATGTTGGCCATGAATGTAGGTTGAGTTCATTGATCAATTTCTTTGTATTCTATATGATAACATTCGTAGAGATCGAGATAGGCATCTTAGGGTCCTTGACTCCTCTAGCATAAAAAATTGCCTTTGATGGTTATGCCTCCAACAATTCTAGGACATTATTTAATAAATACTTGCATTGAATGGTAAAAAAAAAATAAGGGTTTGTATTGGAGGGCCCATGTTGCCTCCGGTTTGTAATTAAAATCGAAATCTCGTAGTAATTTCAAGTCGAAATAAAGGCACGTGCCAAGTAGCAACAATCGATTATAACAATGCTCTTATTTATGTCTCGTTTTCTTTGATATTTTTCAAAATATATTGTGTATTATTGAATCCTTTTTCTTTTATTTATACTGTCCTTTATTACTTAGCATCATTCAAGCAAAAGATCTTTAGTTTAGATTTGAAAAATCTAGTTGGAATAGGTAAATGAAAAAAATATATATATATTCATAAAAGGATTTACTTTTTTATTAATAAAAACAAAGAACCTCTTATATTTGAGTTTATCAAATCCAAATTTAAAATTATAACTTGCCATATCTATAACTTACCTGAAGGTAACATTAATTTACCTAACTACTGAGAAAATTAAAAGAAATAAACTTTTTAATAATATTTGATTGAGACTCTTGTCCTTAAATAGATGCTTTCGTAAAGGTAAAAGGAAAAAAATTACTTCTTTCTCAAATTTTTGTAAAATACAATAATTAAGAAAATAATCTCAAAAACACGACACATGAAACTGCATGTTGAAGTGACAATTTCAAATTATAAAGAAATCATGACTTTAGCACACAATTTTAAGGCATTGGATGAAAATGTCTCTTGAAAACATGATTTCATAGTCAAAATCAATTCATATGTTTCAGAAAGAGTGGGCACAGAAATGCTAACAAGAAGTGAAAAAGTGATTCTAATATTGTTGCTTCTACTGAATACAATAACCTTATGATGGAATTCATATTCATTATGAATTGAATAAGTCCACCTGCAATGGTTGCTATATCATTCATTTGGACAAAAAGATATATAAGAATAGGCCTATATTGTAATTAAAATAACCATATGGTCCTCATCTTTTACCTTTATGCTTTTTCTCTCATTGTTGTTTCTCGTCTTCTTCAATCTTACGTCACTTATAGTTCATACACTGCATATGTAAGTCTATGACTACCAAACCCTCTCCTTCAATTTAATTTGCTGGTATACTAAGATGACATCATATATTGAATACCACCACTGAAATTAGATCTAGACGGAAATTCGATTAAGACAATAAAGATATGCATGATTAGACTCGTACAAGGGCTAATTCCAAATTATAAATCAGGTCAGAAGGCTTATAAATCGGCATTTGAATATCTAAGCCTTAAGGGCCCAGGTAGTTTGACCATATAGGTGTACTATTGAATTGACCAATTCAGCCTGCAACGAAAAAAAAGAGGCTACATTTGAAAAAAAAAAAAAAGAAAAATCATCAAAAGTGGTGGCATGGCATAGCCATGTGAGCTTATTAGTTGCATTGCTGATCGGTGTAGATCGAGCATTGACATCTTTATTTGCTTATAATAGATGGTGAGGTGCAACCACTCATTGGGTGGGAAGAAAAGACAGACTAGAGCTAGAAATGAAAATGAGGAAGGATAGCTAAATTTAGGATGTCCCATTCTTATTCTAGACTCGTAATTGGAAAATAATAGTTTATATTAAATTTAATTATTTATTAAGATGTGTATATTATCTTGATTTAAACTATTTTTCTCAGCTAAAGAATGCTAGCTTCATGGTAGGCAGTATTTTTTATGTGCAATCATAGGAAAATCTTTCTGTTATGTGTAGAAGATCTTTACTGTTAATAAGATTATCAACAAGTTATACAATTTGGTTGTATAATTTTCTTTGTGTAATATAATATGCTCAAACTCAAAATGTCAATTATACACGGGCCAAACCTATTATTTCGAAGCGGAGTAAAATTTTAATTGAAAATATCTGTCAATCACATATATGGCATTATATGTTATGTTATGCAAATGTACACGTTACATTATATGATAATCTTTGAAGTGAAATACAAGTGCAGGAGATGATCGATAAATATTTTCAAGAACACGGAATTTGGGAATAAGTAAAAAATTAAAAATTATTAATATAATTATAAAAAAAACTAAGGATTTGGTTCAAGGGTCGATTGAATCAGCCCAGGATTGTGTCTAATCGGGTTGGTTACGGTTTGGCCTACCAAACAAGTCTATGCATGATCAACGCAAAATATTTCATTGACTGTTATCTTTACTATAAGCTTATATATGAAGAGATCGTCGAACTTGATGTTTATAGTGGTAAAATCAAGAACTTACTTGAATCGAGTAATCTTTCAAAATCCAATTGGATCTAGTTCCATCAAATTAATATTAAGCCGATATTCATCTTGAATTACTCATTAAATTGTCAAATTTAGTTAGTTTGAGCTCCACTTATTCAATTTTGATTTTCAACATCTTGTTCTGTATTTAAATGCAATTATTTTTTGTGTTGTTCACTTAGTTTCACATAGTAATAGATAGGTTTAGTGGAGGTGGATAGTCGATGGTATTATATTGGTGTGTAGTGATGGTGTATTGTGATGGCCTGTTATGACAAGGATGAACAGTGATGGAAAGGAAAAAGAGAAGAAGAGTAGCGATGTTTTTTTTTTTCCTATCAAATTGTAATTTTTAGGTTTATCTTAAGAATTGAAATTTACCATTTTAAGGAATCGTAGTTCCTTATAAAGTTTTTATTATATATTGAAAAATGAACTAAACACCGTAATAACAATTCATGAGGAATAAGGTGGAAATAGAATAACCATTCCCTCAAGTGAATGAGTAGCAAATATCAGCTATTGTACTGCAACTTTAGTCATGTCCATTTATTATTGTATATAATTTTAGTCATATTTAGTTAATGCACCTTAATATTTATAACCAAAAGCATCAAATGAACTTTTACAATAAAAAGAAAAACTAAAGAGCTACATGAGATTTGAAATTGTGCTTATCTATTCTCTCACAGTAATTCTTTTATTTATTTTTGTTTTTATCTTTTCTCTTTTTCTCTACTATAATCTGAACTCTCTTTCCCTCATCTCTTTTCTTTTTTGCCCCCTTTGTACTACTTTTTTCTTAGATTCCCTTCTCTCTTCTTATATCAACGTTTCTTTCTCTCTCACCTCTGTAAGCCTCTATTTTTTCTTTCTCTTTTTTTGACTCATATGCTTTCTTTTCATCCTTCTTTTTATTTTAAATAGAGTAGAAATTATTATTTGCATCACAATTTTAATGTTTAACGATAAAATCATGTTTTCAAGTTACAATTTCAATTCATTTCAAAATTATAACTTCAGTATACAATTTCAACTACCATAATTTTAGGATTATCTCTATTTTAAGAATTGTTTTTTAGAAGCAATTTTTTTTCCTCTTCCCCTTTTATAGATTGGTATAATATGTGATATTCTAACTTATGATAAAATATATAATGCCATAAATTAATTATATTTCATGTGATTTAATATACATAAATATAGTAGATTTCAACCAAGAAAACATATATAAAGAGTAGATCATATTATAATTTATCTACATAAAATTCCATAAATGCCACATTTGATACATATAATTTACAATCTATAATATGTCTAATGCTTTAGAATAAAGTAGTAAATAATTAAGTCAACAAACATTAATATCCCTTTTTCAATCACTTAGTTAGTTGGCCTAAATGTTACTAATTAGTGTTGATAGAATATGCATCACCACAACTGTATACATCAATATCAATTTTCTCTCACAATTCACATGAGACTTCAATTAACATAAGTATTACAATCTTCCTCCTTGGACACACAACATCCTCATCACGAGATCTTATTGTTGATCCTTGCTCCTTCTCTTTTTTCGATGTAAGACTTGGTTCATTTTTGCTACCATCAACCTACTAATCATCTTGTTAAAGTAAACTCCACTTCCTAAAGATGTTCCAAGGGTTAATTGTGATGGAGTAGCTAGAGCTAATGGGAAAAAGTTGTTATTAGTGTTGTTCATAGAGATGTAAATGGAAGTGTTATTGTTGGATTTGCCAAAAAGATTGCCATTGCTTCTTCTCTCAAAACAAAATTATGGGCCATTGTCGAGTCATTAATTCTTGCAAAGAGCTTAAATATAGATAAGATCATAATAAAGACTGATGCTTCTTTGCTTTGGATCTTATTATGAAAGAGGATCTTTTATAAGATCCATGTATAAAAGTTGTTCGTATGTATAAAGATTTTGCTAGCATATTTAGCTTTATTCCTTTTTGTAAAATCCTTCTTGATGCTAATAGAGTAGTAGATTAGCTAGCTAAAGTTGGGCTTGATGTGCATGAAAATATTTCCTTTTTGGATTCCCCCTCCGAAGGATCTTATTTCTCTTATTAGCAAGGTTTATAGTGGTTGCCATGTTATACAGATTCAAATTATATGCTTGGATAAACTTTATATTTTCTTTTTTCATTTTATGATATCTTTTGGTTTCACCTAAAAGAAAAAAAATATATTGGTCATCCTATAAGCATGCTAGAAGTTATACCTTAATGACACTTCCCACCCTCCTCAAACCTCTTTTCTAAACGTAATCAAAACAGTCTTCGAATCATTCACTTATTAGTTGGAGGTTGGATCTAATACCATTTGTAATGCTTACGACAAAAGTAGCAGATAAATTAGCCAATAAACATTTATGAGTCATTTTTAACCACTTTACCCTAAAGAATATAATAGTATTGACAAAATATTTATTACCATGGTCTTATAAACCAATATCAATTTTCTCCTATCGTTCATGTGAGATTTTACTTAACATGGGGTAACACAATATGTGTGATTTTGTTTTTTAGATTTTTTTTTTTGGACATTTTAAGATTGTACCCTTTCATTTATATAATCTCCTCATCCCACATTTTAGTCTTATGTTCTTCTCAATGTGGAGATACACTTGAGGCAGCAAAAATCATTTATCACTATGGGAGCATGTTACAAACAAGCAAATCTCTCAAAATCTAACTTGGCAAAGAGATTACATATTGTATAAAAAATAACGAGTAGCTTGTACAAGTAAGTATTAGCAATTTGAGTAATTTTTATTCACAAATAACAGGTATTATAGAAGAGAAGTATTAGTAGCACGGCTAACATCATTAGTACAAGTAAGTGCTTTATTAAAAATTTATGAATCCCAGTACTTAAATTCCTTTCTATGTATATAGCCCATTTCAACATCTAACATTACCATTTCATCAAACACTAAATCTATACTTCAATTTTCTAAACCACCAAATCCGAACCCACTTTCTTTACCAAACACTGATATTATACAAACCAAACCAAATTTACCAATTAGACAAATGACTCCAAAACAGATGATGGCAAGAAGAGAACAGGGCTTGTGCTACTATTGTGGTGAGAAATTTAGTAAAAATTATAAATGTAAGTCCAAATTTTTGCTATTACTAAGTGAGGATGAAGGAGACATACCTGTGGAAGATGAGATTGTAGATTCTATGTAGCAAGAATATGAAAATCCTTTGACAATCAATTATCATGCATTGTTTGGGTCTTTAGTGCCTCATACATTGAAATTTCAAGGGTGTATTAATGGATATTCTATAATAGTGCTTATTGATAGTGGTAGCACTCATAGTTTTTTGCAAACTAGATTGGTTAGACATTTAAATCTACCAACTTTGCCCAGTACTCAATTTAAGGTATTGATGGGGAATGGAGATACATTACAATGTGAAGGACAATGCAATAATGTTCCTTTGTGAATTAAAATATTACATTTGACACAAATTTCTTTATCCAGGCTATTCAAGGAGTTAAGATAGTACCAGGGGTTTAGTGGCTATGTTACACCCCGAAGTCGTAAAGTCGTAACAGTCCCACCATGTAAACTATCCTATGACAATAACTGATCTTATAATGCCTATCATAGATATGATCTACATAAGGCATCTATGACTCATAGCTTTAAAGTAAATAAGTAAATAGGTCAATTAAGACTTTAGCTAAAATTTACTATAAAAGTTAAAACCTTAAGTTAAGTCGTATATATATTTATATACACGTTATCATAGAATTCCCAAGAGATTTTACATATTATAATAGTCTGCAAATTGCATATCATATATTAGTTCATAATCCTAGATATACTAAGAAGTTCTTAGAAACTTGCTTACTTGGTCAATTGATCCTCACTCCTTCATAACTTCAAAAGAGAACTAATCTCCGGATAATTGTATTGCAACATAGTAATTAGAAGTCAGAACTTATAAGAGAATCTATGAGTATGAGTAACCACAAATTAGTAAGTTAAGTTGGAAACTTATGAAAATATAACAAACACAAGCAAGGTTATTAAACAATTAATTATATGTAATGCAATAAGTAAGTGTTATCACACAACGTGGTCCAGTCTGTTACAAAATCGAAATAATTTCACCCGCTCTAATCCAGGTTGAGAACTTTCTGTTAATATAATAGCTCATAACCAAACCCAGGTTTATGCAATGGAGACATAACTCCCCCTAAGACTATCCTTCGAACCAATGCCCTCATCCTCATCATGACTTCATTTTCTATCACTCAATTTGGCTAAGGATGAGAAAAATACCATTGTGTTATCCAGCACTATTTTTTTTAAAGGTATCAATATTTTGTTGGAGAATTCTAATGATCTCCTAAAGGGTTACAATGCATGTCTAATTAGGGTGTTTAAGCTGGTTGTGCTTAAGTATAGTTTAGGGTGATCAAACAATTTCACACCATTTCATTTATATTAATCACCAAATACAACACAAAATTCAACACGAAATTAGATACTCAAGCACATGTGTACATAAGTACTCACAAACACAATCAAATACAATCCTACGTCTCCGAGTACTCTAAAATAATACTCCAAATACAATTAAGTATTAAACCTAACTTACTTGGAATTCTTAGTCACTCACTTAATTAATCGTAGGTTGACTCGTCTCCATGTGTCTTATAATATAAATATGCTCATTAGTATTTATATCTTGATGATATATATATATATATATATATATTATAGGTTATGATTTAACTCAATTTTTCATATATACATATTATTTACTATCGATTTATTCTAAGTTAGTTCTGGGTTTAGTTTTCAAATCCGATTTCAATTCAAGTTTTAAATTAGTACTAACTATGAGTATTATATATAAATCCTAAAAATGTGATCTGAACAATAATGTGAAATTAATTACATTAGATTCAAGTATCCTAATTATCACTTTTGGTCCTAAATCAGTATTTTGTTTTACTCGATACACTTAAATCCTTATTAGTATACTGAATTTACTTCCGATGTGAGAAAATTTTACATTTTTCCTATAATTACCTAAATTTAAGTTTCATACTAGATTTAATACGTATTAATATTATCACTACATTATTCATTTTAACTTAATATTTTATATTTACCATAATTCTAATTTCACATATTATCAAAATTACCTATATTTACTACATACTACCCCTAAAAATCACATTTAACACCCTAAATATCATAATTATCATACCACATCAGATATGAATATTTTAAAATCCCTAATTATATACTAAATCAATAATTGTTCCATTAATATTAATTAACCCTAAAAATCCTTAATTATATATATATATATATATTAAGGGCCTAAAAGTTACTTAAAATTTTCAAAAATTAATTTATGAAAAAGGGCTTTATGGCATTATTTTATATCATCTAAATAGTCTACACAAAAATTTTGAGTTTAAAACTACACTTCTAAACCTATTTATTTCTAATTTGAAACATCCTTGATTTCGCATGATTTCTTAAGTATCCTATATTTCCAGATATAATTAGATCTAATCAATATTTTTTCCTAAATCTATATACAATAAAACATCAAAATAATAAAATTTATAATTTTCTGGATAAAATTAACAATTTTAATAAATCACACAAAATCAGGCTAAATTTGGGACTCACCGAACTTTTGGACTTTCGACCACCAACAATGGTTTATGATGTATCAGTTGGTCCAGGTGTTGGGTGTGGAGTGTAGTGGTGGTGGCAACAATGATTTTGTTCCAGGTGGTGGTAGTTCGTAGGTTTAGTTTACTTGCCCTTACTGCATAATTTTTTTGTAAAACCATAATTCTTTCTTAATTTCGATTCTCTTTAATTTTCTAAGATCCTAAACTAACCAAATTAGCTTCTAGTGGAGTTTGACTATTTATAGGGCTCTTGAGGAATTTTAGTGCATTAATTAGAGTTGACATGTGCTTTATCCTTTTCCATTTTTACTTTTTAAGTATGTGAATTTAATTGGTCAACTTTTTTCTCTTCTTCATTGACTTGCTACGACTCAATTCTAGACAATTCTCCACTTCTTTGATTTTTTTTCTTGATTTTTTTATAATTCTATTTAATTATTTAGCAATTTTTAAGCATTTTAGGTAATTTTCCGTATTTTTACTTACATATAAATACATATCGAGTACAAGTAAATACTTCTAAATATTATTTATGTTATTCTATGATTTTTAATGTATATATAATTTATTTTTAGCGATTCGTTAATTATCGAAATTTATTTTACGCATTTTCAATAAATACTGGATAATATACTTAAATTTTGATATTATAATATTCTATAATTTTATTACTTATTTTCTTAAATTCAAATTTATGAGATTACTTTTACTAATATTCTTAACTTTATTTTATAATTTAGGCTTGATCAAATCTTTTAACCAATCATCCTAAATTTTACATACTAAATCCAATCATATAGTTACAAGGCTTACATTTAGGGCTATAGTAGCTTGGACCGGTTATTATTGATTATATTGGTTTTACTATAGAATTTAAATATCACGGTAGAATAGTAAAGTTAAATGTATATAAAAGGGATAATATTGTATAGATTACACATCATCAATTCAAGATAATGTATGAGACAAATTTTGTAGTATCGTATTTTCAGTTGTTGGCTCAGAATGTGCAATACAATTCATTTGAGGCTTCTATCAGCAGTAATGACATTAAGAAATTGTTGAGTAGATTTCCCCACGTACTTAAGGTACCTTTATCAATGCCACTTTTAAGAGAGATCCAACATAAGATGCATTTGGTAAATGAATCAATGCTAATGAATGTGAAGCTTTACAAATTTCCACATTTTCAAAAGGAAGAGATTTAAAAACAAGTTCGAGAAATACTTAATTAAGGATTGATACAATACAGTATAAGTCCTTTTTCATCACCAATTTTGTTGGTTAAGAAGAAGGATGGCATGTAGAGATTTTGCATTGATTACAGAGCTTTAAATCAAGCTACTATCAAAGATCAATGTCCCATTCCTACTATCAATGAGTTGTTGGATGAACTTAGAGGAGCAACAATATTTTTGAAATTGGATTTAAGAGTAGGCTATCATCAAATCTGAATGTACCCTAAAGATTTTGAGAAGACAACATTTAGAACACATGAGGGTCATTATAAATTTACTCTGATGTCATTTGGTTTATGCAACGTGCTAATAACTTTTCAAGCCATAATGAATATGATGTTTAAAGCTTACTTGAGGAAATTTGTCATTGTTTTCTTTTATGACATACTAATATATTAACCCTATGTTTCAAGAACATTTGGACATTTAGCCATATTTCTTCAAACTTTAGCAAATAATCAATTTTATCTTAAGGAAAGAAAGTGTTCATTTGCCCAACTTACAATTGAATATTTAGGTTATGTAGTATCAAAAGGGGGAGTTGCATTGAAAAGTTCAAAGGTGGAAGCATTGAAGAATTGGCCAATTACAACTTCTGTTAAACAAGTGAGGGTGTTTTTGGGACTCTCGTGTTATTATAGAATATTTATTAAGGGGTATGCCTCAATTGCTAGTCCATTAATTGATTTAGTTAAATCTAATAAGTTTAGTTGGACTAAAAAATCAGAAGATTCTTTCAATAAGCACAAGGATGCATTAATTACAGTGCTTATATTAGCTCTTCCAGACTTTTCATAACAATTTATTATTGAAACTAATGCGTCTGGAAGAGGAATTAGCTAGTATTGTTGCAAAATAATTGTCCTATAGCTTATTTTAGTAAAAAGATGCCATTCATTTGCAAAAAGCATCAGCATAATTTGTAAATAATATGCTTTGGTGGAACTAGTTAAAAAATTGAGGCAATATCTATTAGGCACCCACTTTGTCATAAGAATAGATCATAAGAGTTTGAAGGAAATTCTTACTTAAGTCATTCAAACTCCAAAACAATAGAAATAGTTAGTTAAGTTACTTAGATATAACTATTTTGTTGTTTACAAATTCGAAGTAGGTAATAAAGTTGTTGACACGTTATCAAGGTATGATATGGAATGGGGAAGTAATTTGGCTATTTCTATTCTTTCTTTTCATTTTGTAGACAAATTAAAGGAGGAATATAATACTTTGCTTACATTTAAAGAGTTGATTGATGATATTTATAAGGGTAAATTTGTGAAACCCAATTTATAGTGGAATAATCATCTCTTATTTTACAATAAGAGATTATTTTTTGTGCCTCAGTCTTCACTAATTCCATTGATTTGATCAAAGTATCATGATGCACCTGTAGGATAACACTTTAGAGTACATAAGACTTATAGAAGAATAGCCTAAGATTTTTATGAGGAAGGAATGCTAGAGGGAACTGAAGATTATGTTCGAAAATGCCTAACATGTCAATAGGTAAAATATACAACAACATCACCTATCGGATTATTGTTACCCTTACTTATTCTAAATTGAATTTGGGAACACATGTCTATGGATTTTATCATATGTCTTCCTAAATCTCAAAGGTATTATGTTACTTTGGTTGTAATTGATAGACTATCCAAGTATTGCCATTTGGGTGCCTTAGACGAGCACTTTACAATAGTTAAAGTAGCAAAGTTATTTGTTGAGATTATAGTTAAGCTACATGGATATTCTAGATTTATTATCTCAAATAGAGATAGGATTTTTATGAGTCATTTCTAATAAGAGCTTTATAAATTTAGTGGTCCTAAATTGAATTTTAGTATGATATATCACCTTCAGAGTAATGGTCAAACAAAAGTTCTTAACTGTATACTTCAACAATACTTACGGTGTTTTGTCATGGAATGTCCTTAGAAATGGATGACTTATTTACGGGAAACTACCATCCATTGTTTCGAGTTATATTAGAGGTGCATTTATACATGTCCAAAAGAATACACTTCATCGAAAAGCATAATTACATCCATTAAGAGATCGTTATGATATCCACATATGTGAATAACTAACATAGAATCAATTCTAATCCTCCGAAAAACATAATCAAC
The DNA here is from genome assembly GCA_024138005.1 of Lumnitzera racemosa. Lineage (NCBI taxonomy): Eukaryota > Viridiplantae > Streptophyta > Magnoliopsida > Myrtales > Combretaceae > Lumnitzera > Lumnitzera racemosa. The sequence continues at coordinate 9,907,420 of JAMXBC010000012.1, read as the reverse complement.
TATCATACCATATCCATAATTCAAATTACTTATAATAACTTTCATTCAACAAAATTCCACCATGTTGTCTTCTAATTAATTCAGTATCATTTCCACTTATTAATTTATTACTTTATACTTTCATAGGAAAATCAGATATAATGATCATTTCATATACCTTCTCATTATCAGACTCCTTATTATTGTCATCATTTCTGATCTCTTATATCGCATTCTTATTTTTATATAAGATTTATTTCTGAATTAGGTTTTGATCATACCTCTATTATAGGTTCTAATTCATTTCTGAATCGGTTTCTAACTTTTCCCTCTCAATGTTTTGTCTTCTTAAAAGCCGCTTCTATACCATGCTTTATTTCACTTCACATTATACTATCTTGTATTTATACCAAGCACCAAGCTGAGATCATCTCAGAAATCCTATAAGCTTTGGTTTCACTTTAATTTTCAATGCATATCACCGTATCTCTCTTATTCTAAAACTTAAACTGATTTCCACTATTGTTCATGAGTCTCGTCATTTCATTATATTTCACCGATTATAACACAAATTCATTAACAAACTTCTTAGGAATTTCATCCATAATATTAACATATCCTAATAATCAATATTAACTCAAAGATTCTTCTTCCTTCAATTTAGATCACTTCAATAAACCACCAATTCTTAAATATACAAACCACTTCCAAAATCGGTCACCCAAGACGCATTCAATCTCCTTTTACATTCTTACTCACAAGTGTGTAATACATTTAGCATATGTACATTTCCAAAGAATACATATCCATCACTAAACACTACTATATCTCTTAAAAGATCAATAGGATCCTAACTTATATAAATAACCATTAATATGATCAATCCTAACTCCTGACAAAATATAACCAACTAATACATTGTATTCATCATTCAAATCAACTATCTCTTCATATACTGTTGATATTAGGCAAGTGCACCTATCAGTTTTAATATAGCAGATGTGAGTCTGAATCGATCCCTCAGAGACTTTGAGTACTAATATTGACCTTAGCTTTATTATCTAACCGGAAAATTTTGAAAGTTTGAATTAATTAAAAATACTAAAATTAACAAATTAACTTAATTATAAGACTTGACTAAGCAATTGAAAAAGCGATAAAATTAAGAACGATTTTAAGAAAGTAATAACGTATTTAGGAATTATTTCCCCTAGAGTTAAACATGTGATTACTTAAAATATATTCAATTCGGTTTCTATTATTCTTGACCGGAATGATCCACAACTAAAGTTAATACCTTTCTCAAGCATATTAACCCTAAACCTAAATTATTCATCGGAATCTCTTCACTTAGTAATATAATTTAGAATTGCATTAATGTATAATAAATTTCCATACAAATAATTAACTTTCTGGAAGAAACATGTATCTTTTCTCTAAGTATACATGTAATTCTCTCCAATTATGTAAGGATTCAATTATACATATAATTTCTCAATCAACATGCATAATATCATATATTGATATTCTAAAAATATCAATTAACAATTAAACGACATAATTGAATCAAGTAAAGATAGAAACTTTATTGAACATTCTAAATCAATCTAAGAATCACATGAAACCCTAGGTTCCATAATCCTAAATACACAAATTCTAAACTATCATAATGAAACTAAAAACGAATTCCGTCAATAACATAAAATAAAACATGAAAAACTCCTTTGATTGATGAAAAATCTCTTCGATCTTGAAGTCGGTGTTGTTCTCACCTTTTTGTTGTTCTCACCTTTTTTTTCTTCTTATCCTCAAGTCTCTTGTCTTCTCTAATGTCTCTTATGTCTTGTCCGTTTTTTCTAAACCCTCAGATATCCTTTTATATATGTATTATAAGGATTCTGTTTTTGTCACCAGACACGGCCTGGGACATGGCCGTGTCCCCAGGTCGTGTAACTTTCTGCACCTGGCAAATTTTTCTGCATGGACTGTGTAATTTCAAAACTTCATAACTTCTTCGTTTGAACTCCGAATTGATTGAAATTTGATTCCTTTTCTTCGTTTTCAATCCTAGAATGCGTTCAAACCTAGAAATCAAAATTTTACTCAATTAAGTATCAATTTCTTCAAAGAAAACCAAAAATGTAAGGAAAATACTATAAAATCACCATATGAAATATGTTTAAAATTAGAGTTATCAACTGTATTCTCATATTGTATATAATTTTAACCTACTCTAACTGATCCAGGAGAATGTGAAAGACACTCAATAAACTTTTAGGGTTAATCATCCAAAGAAATATGATGTACTAGTTGTAATACAAGTCATATTAACAGAATAGGGTATCTCTCTTCTATCGTTATTACATATATCTTACTAGTATCACTTGAGTTATCATTTTTCACTTCCAAACCATCCTTATTCAATAAGTCATATCACACGATCCTTATTATGCTAAAGCTTAGATTAATTTTCGTTATTGACCATAAGTCTCATCACTTCTCATCAATTTACATATAACTCCATTAACAAACTCCTTACTAATTCTGTCTATCATATTAACATATCCCAACTAACCAATTATAATATTGTTCTCCACATCTCAATTCTGAATTAAATAGGGATTCTCCTTCGTTCTACTTGAATCACCTCAACTATTCACCAATTGCTCTATATGATCCCATCACTAAAGTTAAATTTGATTAATTCCTATCTCAATTTAGCGTTATAATCGCTACTTATCCTATAATTTTTAGTAAGATACGTTAATATTCCTTTATTTCTATCCACTCTCAATGTACTCCTAAGATGTCTAGCTCTTTTAATTTTTCATTTCAAAGCGAGTTCAGTAGAACTTTGCTCTGATACCAATTTAGAACTATCACACCCCGAAGCAGCAGAGTCGTAACAGCCCCGCCGTGTAAACCATCCTAAGATAGAAGTTGGCCTTACAACCGCTATCTTAGACCTGATCTACACAAGGCGTCCATGACTAATCCGCTTTGAAGTAAACAGTTTGTAATTTAAATAATTCATTTACCTAAGAAAGTGAGAAAAAGTTATATATAATCACTATAATTCAGTTATTACATTATTCAGAAATGAAAAGTAATAACATATGTGTGAATTCTTCAATGTTTTTCCTCACTCCCTAAGATCCAGCAGTTGCTAGCTTCAGAGTAGTTGTTGCCGCTTCTTAGCCAGCACCTGTACGACGTCTATAGGGATGTGAGCAACCACAGCTCAGTAAGTTAGGACGGAGGACTTAAAACTATACCATACACACAATAAGGTTTTCAATCACTTATTAGGTGCAATGCATGTGCAAGCAAATGCCATTGCACGACGTTGTCCGGCTCGTCGTAAGATTAAAGAAATTGTGCCCGCTCTAATTCGGGTTGAGGAGTTGCCATTAATGCAACAGCTCACGACTAAACCCAGACTTGTGTAATGGAGACCTTGCTCCTCCCGTGATTACCTTCGAACCACTATTTTCACCCTCGCCGTGACCTCCTCTCCTGTTACTTAGTTCGACTGAGGATAAAGAAGAGACCATTTTGCAACCCTGCGCTATCCCTTTCAAAGGGGTAGGTATTTAGCCGGAGAGTCTTAATCCCCTAATGAGTTGCCATGCATGTCCGATTATGATTACTGGTCATATATTTGATTAAGTCCAGTTTAGGGTGATCAATCATTTCATGCAAATCATACAGTACATGCTAGAGCAACAAACGGAATCATAGCATCACCCATAATCAAGTACATGCGCACATCCAATTATCTAACAACCACAACCAAGCATAATCTCAAGCCTCCCAAAATACAGCATTGTATTAATCCCAACTTACCTCAACTCCTCGCTCGCTTGCTCACTCGAGGTCCGATTTGCTCAGGCCATCGCCGATCATCCCTATAACACAAACGTGGTTTCAGTTTTCATATAATGATTATAGATTCATTTTATCCTATAACGCTTATTGTTAGGTTTTGTTTAGGGTTTAATATGCCTAATTATCTAGGTCTTAAGTCTTTTATAATTATTCTAGGTTTGGGGTTAGGTTCGGGTTCGGTTTCCACATCGATTTCTAAATTAGGTTTTAGTTCGATTACTAAGTAATGTTTTATATTCTAACCCTAAAAATTCGTTTCAACTCATAATGTGAAATTAAGCACATTACTTCCCGATCTCCTAAATATCATTATTATCCCTAGTTAGTATTTTATTTCATTCGGTACACTTATATCCTTATTAGTGTACCGAATTTACTCCTACTGTGAGAAATTTTTACATTTTTCATATAATTACATAAATTCAAGTTTTTTATCAGATTTATTATATATCCTTATTATTTATATAATATCAATTTTTATCCTAACATTTTCTATTTATTATATTTTCAAAAATTACATATTATGCATTATTGCCTATTATGTACATAATGCATTTATAATATTTCTATCACTTTAATTACCATCCCTAAACATTAATTATCATTTCAAAATATCTAAATTCATCCTAAATCAGATTTTACTCCTAATTTCCCTAATTTACAAAATTAACTTAAAGTTAACTATTTTTCCTTATTAATCATTTACTACATAATTAACCTAATAATTACATCTAACACCCTAAATGCTACATGTATCATACTCCATTAGATTTCAAAATCCTAAAACATATAATTATTCACTAAATCAGTAATTAATCATTTAATTACTTAATTAACCCTAAATTACCCATTTTATGCCTCATTTTAAGGCCTAAAAATTATCTAAAAATTTCAAAAATTAATTTTTGAAAACGGGCTTCATAGCACTGTTCTATATCATCTAAGTAATCTACACAAAAATTTTGGGCTCGAAACTACACTCTTAAGGTCATTTATTTTTAAACCAAAACATGCTCGGTTTTGCACGATTTCTTAAGGACTTTATATCACGAGACATATTTTCATCAAAATAATATTTTTTATAAAAACTAAATACAAAAATATTTCAGAATAACAAATTTCATAATTTTATAATAATATTTACTATTTTTAAAAAATTACACAAAATCGGGCTAGACCCATCGGTGGCCATGGGTGTGTCGGCCCACATAAACGTTGCCACCACCATATGGTGGTAGTGGCCGTCCACTCCTAGCTATCCGTCGAGTCTGGGTTCTCCTTTGTGGCCCTAACTGCACAGTTTTCCTTTTCTTTTTTTTTCTTGGTTTTTCTCTCAATTTTCGAGTCTCTCTATTTTTCTCAAATCCCTAACTGTCCAAAGGAGTTCTCTGATTTTTTTTCCTATTTATAGACATTTAGGGAATTTATTGTGCATTAAATTGGACAAGACAATTGCCTTATCTCTTAATTTTTTGCTTTTATGTTGTTTTAATTTAATTGGCTGATTTTTTTCTATTTTTTCCCAGCTGCCACGACCTAATTCTGGATCATTCCTTATTTTTCCTGATTTTTCTTTATTTTTTCTTAATTAATTATGAATTTTATTTAATTATTTAGTATTATTTTGGTACATTACGCATATTTTAAGTAATTACGCATATTTCTACATACATGTAAATTCATATATAGTACAAATAAATATTTTTAAATATTATTTAGGTTATTTTATGATTTTTAGTATACATATAATTTATCTTTAGCGATTCGTTAATTATCGGAATGCAATTTACACATTTTTGATAAATAACGAGTTATACACTTAAAATTTGGAATTTTTATATTCTTTTATTTTATTACTTATTTTCTTAAATTCAAACTTACGGGATCATTTTACTAATATTTCTAGTTTTACTTTATAATTTAGGCTCGATTGGGTCCTTCAACCAATCGAAACCTCGAACGGCTAATTTTAGGGCTTACGGCAAATTTTGGGGCTTACAGCTATTACTAGAAGACATTACATGGGAGGATTACCTACGTTGTACTTAGGTTTATCCTAATTTCAACCTTGAGGACAAGGTCCTTTCTCTAACGGGAGAGACAACTGTTACAAACAAGCGAATCTCTCAAAATCCAACATAGAAAAGAGATTACATATTGTATAAAAAATAATAAATAGTTTGTACAAACAGTTTAGTAGTTGTAACTACAAGAATGATAGTCAGTTAAGATTCTCAGATTTGGTTAAAGATATATCAAGATCTATTTGTAATATTTGAGAAAAACAACAAGTAAATACAATAAGAGAAAAGGGAATTATCATCAAACCCTTTACAGAAATTGGTGCCTTTGGCATTTAGAGCCCCAACCTTGCTTGAAAAGGTTGCCGACTTACAAATCTCCATGCAAACATAGAAAATACACGAACAATTAGAGAAGTTAGTAGATACATTAAAGAGGAGAGTTTATAAAGAAAAATTAGGGTTTCATACCTTGAGAGAGGGTTTGAGTGTAAATAAAAAGAGAGGAAAAAACTTTTATATTTCGATCTAGAGTTTTTTTATTAGAATCTTGTATAGTAAGCATAATTGAGTGGGTCAAACCAACATTTATTTAAGCTTTGTGCTATCATTGCATCCTTGGGTAGATGATATAGCTTTAAGTGACCCACTGATATAGATAGATAACACTAATCCTTGTTGTCTCCTCCTTTATTGGTCTAGCCACCTTGCGAAGGATGATGCAAAGAACAAAAATGGGGTTGAGAGTTTGCATTGCATAGCTTACTTTGTGCAAATTAGAGATTACTCATCTTTTGCCTTAATTGGTCAGCTTTTACTGCTCGTACTCCCTTAATACATGAGCATCTAGACAAGTTGGGTTTATTAGCATAGTCTATACCCAAGACTTCTAAGATGTCATTGCTAGAGATCATTATCACATTGGATGAGATCATTTTAACTCTATAAAAAAGGCGATTTGTAGATGACGACAGATACGAGAGAGGAGCTAATGTACGTCATGCTTGATTTTGCTCCAGTACATGAGTCCTTCTCTTAATTCAACACATGGAGGCAATGATGATATGCAAATCATGAAAGTTATCACTATCAATAGGTAAGAGGGATAGCTTAATATGTACCGATCACTTAGTTAGAAATTTAGCTAGTGTTGATAGGGCTCTTTAGACGTGAGCCTCTTAAGCTTGTCCAGATCTAACGTGCCTTATCACTTAGGGCTCCCTGCCTTGGGCTCAGCTTTAAGCCTGACTTGACTAGCCTAAGAAGCTCTTTAACAGTTAGAGGATATTGAATAAGGATATTGAATAAGGATAAAAGACTAAGTCAACAATCATCTCCAATATATGCAGGATACATCAGACATCGCGAGCCTCTTCTCCAATACTTATGGAAGAAGTTTCGCCCACTAACCGCCCTCTAATTACCAACTCCACTTCACTATAAAAATTAGATTACCATCTAATAATAAAGTTTTATATACTTTACATACTAAAACTTACCTATTACTCTTAAGTGTCTTCTATTCTCGAGAATACACTATCAACTTACCTTAAGATGAAGGCTGGTATATACAATTTCTCCTGTTACATGCAATTAATGCTAAAGAGATACTATTTTAATGGGAAAAAAAAGTCACATCAAAGAAATATGGAATTAAGTGCCGAGTCATGACGTGTTTCCTTTAATATTCTCCATGATAGTAGTTCCTGGGTGATGATGTAATGTGAAAGATGACAAAATAGAGACGGTAAAAATTATCCAACTGTTGAAAGTATTGTATAGTGATTAATGATATTATGTCATTAAAATCTTATAGTTATTTTGTGGATTGTAAAAATCAATATGATGAATGATTTAAAGCTTCTGTCGATTGTACCTTAACAGTAGCAATATATTTGGATAATTTATAATTTTTTATTTTTCTCAATTTTACCTTTTTATTATTATTATTTATTTATTTTTGTCATAATTGATTCATTCCAGAATTTTCATTTAGACATGTACAACTACAAACATGATAGGATCCAAACCTTACATCCAACCCAACCGCTATCAAGTAACTACAAAAGGGAAACAAGCATAAAAACTATAGAGAACAAAAATATCCCAAAGTGAAAAAAAAAAAAGAAAAATAAACCACCACAAACCGACGGATAACCAACGGAATAAATGGATGGGGACAAATTTTATACTATCATGTGTACCCTTTATGGTCGCTTCTGTGGGGGACACACCATCACAATAAAAGAAAAAAGATGTTTGCCTACAAAAGATTGATCACGACACCCGCTTCTGTGGTATATGTTTCCCAACATCATCGCGCAGCTTGCAATAACCACTTCTATAGTGCTCTAGTGCAAAGCACAGTTTGTCTTAAGAGCTCTCGCTTTTCTTCTGCTCCATCCAAGATTAAACGGCTTTTCCTCTCGAGGGCTTCCTCCAACCCTGCAGCTCTCGATCTCAATGTTAGCTTATTTGCTCCATCACCTGCAGCCATTAGCTCCGCATTCTTCGCATATGACTGCTCTACCTGCTTGTTTATTTCATCAATTTGACTGTCCTTGGAAGCGATCTCAGATTTGAGCAGGATAGCTTTAGCGCTCGGCTTATCCCTCTCTGACTCCACATAATCATTCCTCGTATTCAGTTGTCCCATTAAACCAACTTTCTTAGCAATCCCAACTTTCAATTGCCCCATGTCCCTGCTAAGTCTTCTCTCCATCTCTCCGCTCTCCACCTTGATTTTTCTTATTTCTTCTTCCAAAAGACGATGGTGTTCTTCCCATTCCCTGAGTTGTTCCTCCATTCCGGTACATTCGTCCAACAATCTAGAAATTTCAGCCTTGATCTGAGATTTTTCCAGAAAAATATTCTCCTCAGCATCAGATATCGCAATCTTCAATTCTCTGATCTCATTATGTCGGTCTGATAAGCTCGTCTTCAACCTTGCCGTTCTTTCCTGAAGTTTCAAGACCTCTCTTCTCTCTGAATTGTACTTGGTTTTCCACATTGCAGCATCATTTTGAGCCAATTCAAGCATATCCTGCATGTCCTGATTCTTTCTGAAGATCTCTTGCGGCCAAGTTCCTTTTTCAACTTATCGATCTCGGTCTTGGAGTCCTCAAGTTTTGCTTTCAAGTTCTTCGGCTCTTCCATCATAGACGGACCGTTATGATCACTACGCAGTTCCAGCTGATCACGTGGCATCTTATTACCGGAGCGATCGGATTCGTGTCCATTTTGCACAAAGTTATATTTTTGGAGTTCAATCCTCAACTTAGAAACCTCTTCCTCCGCTTGACTTGCCTTGTTATTTGCAATTTCAAGCTCTTTCTCGTATCTTGCAAACATATTCTCAAATTATTCAAAAGTATTAAACTTAGCTTCCCTCCGGGAACCATCTGCATTGTCTTCATATTGCGAGCGAAGTTTTTCTTTTGCTTCCTGTGGCTCATTCTCCAGTTCAAGTACTCTGGCATGCACACCTTGATCAAAGCTGTTTCCTGCAAAACCTAAGTAATTGTTTACTGAGGCAGAATCAAAATCAGTCTCAGAATTAACTCCACCAGAACCAAGGAAGAAATCAAAACCAGCAGCCTGTTGTCCCGACCTCCTACGAGCCTGTCTTAGATCGGGTAAAGGCAACGAAGAGGGCGGTTCATGCCTGAGCTTTGAGATTGAAAATCTGAGGGGATATTTTTCTTCAGGTCACCTATGAGATGATCATAACTCTCTGCCAATGACTTGGACATGCGATGGAACTCCTCCACATTAGCGAGGAGCTCTGGCCTTCTCCTGTAATACATCTCAGCCTTTTTTGCAAAAGAATCTCCATCCTCTTCAATAAGTTTCAGCATTTTCTTTACATTCTGGTCCATCTCCTCGAGATTGTTTGCAAGCCATTTAGAGTTCTTTTAACCAATATGAATATCCCACCACCAAGAATATGACTTCCTCGATTCCATTCGCTTCATGTTTCTTTCCCTGAACCTGTAATTGGCTTTGGTTTGTTCCTTTTTGGGTTGGATTGGACGATGCTTCTGTTAGGAAGGAGGAAAAAAAAAAAAGAAAGAAAGAAAGAAAAACTCTCCGTTTTTTCCGTCTCCGACAGTAACCAAACTGCTTTCTTTCTTTCTCTCTATCTATCTGTAAACATATTTCTTGAGCCTTTTTATTACTAATATATATTTACCACTTATTTAAATATGTACTCAAGAAATATGTTTTCTATACAAAAGATGATACTTATAGAGAAGTTATAATATCGATATCATTTATCAAAAAAAAAGAAAAGAAGAAGAAGAAGAAGAGTTTTGGTATATCATATCATATGCAGACAATTTGAAGGAATGCAGCTCTTTAAAATTATATATATTGTGGTTAATATCTCGTACTATATATGGGTTTTACTTTATTTATATTAATGAAAATAAAATATTAATCAAAAGATTATCATAATTAATATGCTAATAAATCCATATTTAAAAGATTATGTGAATACATTTATTTAATTATATGAATATATCTTATACATTAGAATTTTTACGGCTATTGACAGTCATATAAAACATCATACTATTTTGAAAAAAATTATAATATTTTTGAGTTATGGGATTATAACACTATATACCTAAAGTTGCATTATTTTACATCCAATTATATAAAAGTTGCTGCTAATCAATAAATGTGGTCTATATATAAAGAAGGGAACTTCTACAATCCTGTTTATATTTTTAATGAAATTGATCTCATATTTCATCTAACCTTTGATTGACTATCAATTAAATCTAAATCATTGAAAACACATTCACACCAATGATTAAGATCTAATAAATATAAAATCAAAGGTTAAATAAAAGATGGGATTAGTTTTTTCAAAAACATGAATGAGACAGTAGAAAAATCCATATAAAGAATATATCTCTTGAAAAACGAAAAGATATGGATAATAAAAATAATAAAAGTATTGTTAATGAAAATGTGAGAATAATAAATGCTTTCTAAAAAAGAATAAAAAAATGTTAAAAAATGGGAGAAGTAAAGAGTCATATAGACTTATCGATTACTTATTAATAGGCAATTATTTTTATTGTTTTGAAAGACAATGTTAATGTGATGACTTTGAGAGATTTTACAGTCCCACCCTTTATTTTGACACCATGTTTTAAATTCTGAATCACTGAATTTAGAAATTATTCAATGGTTTAGATTTAAAGGTGATTAAATTAAGGGTAAAAATGACGGGTGATGTTAAAAAGAAAAAAGGATTAGATCATAGAAAAATCCGATGACTTTTCATGAAACTTAATAACATGAAAACGTAATATTAAATGGATACTATACCAAAAAATATTCTAAATTTATTATATTAAATAATAAATAATATACAATAAGTAAGTTTCTTGCAATGCTTAAGGAGAAGGATAAAGTTACTCTTTTTTGGGTCAAAATGTACTCCTTGGGAAAAGTAATAATTCCTTTCTCTTCCTTTCTTTCCTTTTTTATTTGCCCAATAGCAAAGTAATAAATTTACTTGAAACATATAAAAAATGCTATATTAACAATAATTGCCTATAAATTTTTTTTTTAAACTTCAAGATAACTGCACTACTAAATTTAATATAAAAAGATATATAATTTATTAAAGTATATTGTTAATATCGAATGATTTTTATGAAATGATGCACAATTTAAAAAGAAAGTATAAATAATTTTATAATTTTTTAAACTATAGGGTAACCGCTTCTACTAAATTTAATATAAAAAATATATAATGTATAACGATATTATGAAAATACTGAATTGTTTCCACAAGATGATATACCATCTAAAAAGAAAGTATAAATAATTATAATCAAAAGTGTTATATTTTAAAATGAAATATACTTTAAAATATAAAATATAGTTTACTTTTAAAATATAAAATATATTATGAATATGAAAGGTTGTGCTCCTTTACCTTCGATTATGCAAATGATATAACTATAAATATAAATATGATTTGATGTATGTAATCTTCCTTTTACTATAAATGAATAGGTATAGTAAATAAAAAGACAATTCAATACATAAAAAAAAAAAATCCTTATAGAAGATTTGATTATGTTTGCCCAAATATTAAGGGCTGCACTTGTTTATTGTTGAATTAGATGTAATAGTATTGAAAAAATATTGCATAAGAGTTGAATTTGAAAAGTAAAAAATTGGAATAACCTTGTAAAATTAGCAAATGAAGTAGTGAAATGCATTAACTTGAACTATTACATCAAGATAATATTTACTTAATAAAAGCAAGAGATGTTAGAAAAAAATCATTTTGTTTTTTAATGAAGGTGCAACGCTACAAATCATTGGGCATACAATCGCTAGATAAATATTTTTTATCTTAAATGTGTCCATACCGATCATGAAACTATTAAATATCACAATTTTATGTATAGCATATGATGTAATGACAATTCACATGAAAGTAATATCTTTCCAACAGTTATTTAAAATCATTAAAAATTAACATACTACTTTTCTTTCTATCAAATAGAAAGAAACATGTAATGAAAAGAATTTTCATTTTTAAGTTTCATTTAAAACTATTAATAAAGCAAATGATTTAAAAAATCTACACAATATTTTCTTGACATGTAACCAGTAGTATGTATAAATAATTAAAATATCTTGTAGTAAAGGACTTTCTCCATTCTTTATATGAGATGTAATGTGGAAACTTAAAAGCATTATGGCTAATCTAAAAGTATTGATAATATGTAAGATTACAAAAGTATTATTAGCAGAATCTAATGGTTAAGAACAATACACAATTATTCTTTGAAAATCTTCATTACTTCTTAATTAATGTTCTTATTTAACACGATAGATGATGGAGTGTTAACTACTCAACCCCTCACTCAAGCTAGACTTAGAGGCTTACAAGGCTTGATTAGGAGAATCAAAATCTTATTTGCTTAACTTAGCCTTAACAAGCACATATCTCAAGAAGGCAAAATGTCGAACACTTTAAGTTCTTTGCTCGGACGCATGCTGGTCTATTCAGTCTCTCATTTAGATACTAAATGCTCAGATGCCAACCTGCCAAGTGTTAAGGATTTAAAGGTTGACATCTCTACTCCTTCGTCTTGTTGATCTCCAATACCCTTCTTTGCTGACTAGCTACAACTTGGCCACAGTGTTCGAAGATGCCAAAACGTAAACATAATGATAAGCTGTCACTTGTCCTTTACTTTTTTAACATTTGTACTATAATCCTTTTTGTCCTTTGTCATATTTGCCCCCTTTTTGTTTGTATTAGAAATCTTCTTTATATAGTATCCTTTATGTAATTTCCATTATTGTATTGTTACCCTAAGTGACCTATTATAATAGCCCCTCGTTTTGTAGTCGTATACAATCAATTTTGAATGGAGACATTACATATTATTACTTATCCTTATGAGATACCCTCTCTAAGCAACAACCGACACTCTTATTTGATCTGGATAAGTAGCTCAAGATTAGTTGCTAATGGACCTTAGTATTAGTTTGTGCATTACATCAAGTGAAGTACTAAGTCGTGTTATGTTCATTAGTAAGTCATATTTGATAAGTAACTTCAAGGAAGTTACTATATTTGCCGACCAACCCATTTCCTTTTTCTTCGATATTTCGAATGACCCATTTGTTACTTTAGGGTAAGTCTTAGTGATTAACCCAGTTCTTAGACACATCATATATTTCTGGTATCAGAGCTTGAGATTACAACTGAAAGCTGAGTGGTATAGTGAGTAGTTCTTATGATAGTGTGTGTATCCTGTTGCACTCTATTTCTCTATTGAAAAACAAAGCAAGTGTTAAAGTTACAGTGTGATACCTTGTTTAGTGGAGTTGTATGGAGTCTTTAGTTGGATGATGAACTTATTGAAACCTTGCTAAGAGAATGTTAAACCCTAATGATACCTAGAGAGTGATGCTCTTGGTTAAGGACATGTTGAGCAATAAACCCCACGAATTATAGATGAGCAAATACAAAACCTTACTACTATTGTGGCTAACTTAGTCATATCTATGCAATGGTTAGTAGAGGCCCAAGAACTTAAAGGAAATGTTAAACGAAGACAAGGCATACAAGATAGACTAAGAGGACATGGTGTGGAAATCCGAGCTCTTAATGCTATGAATGTGCCATTAGTACGACCTCTATGAGTTAAAGGACGTATATGATGAAAAATTAAGTTAGAAGATGAGGATGAGGAAGATGTTGGAGATGAGGATGAGCAGTTTCTTGAGCTTAACTAGGGTCAACTTTGTATGCATAAAGGAACTGAGCACATGAAGGTGAAGGTTTTGAGCTTCTCTGAAACTAGTAGTACTGATGAATACTTAGACTAGGAAGAGAAGATTAAAAAGATATTTAACTTCCATGACCATGAAAACTCAATGTATATTTGTATAGTAGCTTTAGAGTTTCTAGGTATGTAACCATGTAGTGGAAGAAGTTGCTGACTATATGTTAATGAGTACGATAAAAATACGAACGTAGAATGAAATGAAGAGAGTTCTAAGGAGTATATTTATTCTAGAACACTATGAACAAGACACTTTTTGACGTCTCCAAGAGCTCAAGTAAGGTAGCCGTTCTATGGACGACTATGTCTAAGAATTCCAATTGTTAATAATCCGTTGTGATGTTGATGAGCCAAAAGTACGAACAATGGCAGGGTTCATTCCTAGACTAAAACCTAAGATTGGTAATATATTAAAAGTACAGAGGTTTAGGAATCTAGATGAGATCATCCGAGTGGCACAGAAAGTCGAAAGGTAGGGGTAAAATTAGCTCAGTTGAGTACTGAATAGCTAACTTGGCTTTGAGTGGGCCTGGACATGACCAAGCCCATTATAATCTTGAGGTGGACTACTAAGGTTAAGCTTCGAGCAAACTTGACAAAGGTCAAAGTAAGACTAAGGCTGAGGAGCCTGAGGTCAGATTGGATTAAGGTTAGAGCTTAGGAAGGAGGACTAGAGAGATAAAGTGCTTTAAATGTCTTGGCTTTGGACATGTTGTTAGCCAATGCCTGAACAGGTGTGTGATGACTATTAAAGGTGAGACCTTACAAATCAAAGTGGAGAGTGCAAGTGAAGGAAAAGAAGAAGTGGATGTTGATCATTTGTTAGATGAGTTCTAAGAAGATTTTGACGCCATGATCCGACCTAAAATGGGAGAATATTATATGGTTATACGAAAATCTCTCAATACCTTTACTTTTAATGAGAATGAATAGAAGGAGAATCTGTTTTACACAAACTACCGAGTGAATGGCAATCTATGTGCTTTGATCATCAATTGAGGGAATTGCACAATGTGATATCACAAGAGTATTGAAGGCTTTGAAGTGCCAACCTATTCTCGCCCTTGACCTTACAAGATTCACTGGCTTAAAGAGAAGGGAGGACTATTTGTTACTGAGTAAGTTAGAGTGCCAATCACTATTAGCGATAGATACATGGATGAAGTGCTATGTAACGTCTTACCCATGTGTGCTTCACATATACTACTTGGCTGACCATGGCTATTCAACTTGAGAGTACTTTACGATGGATATAGGAATACTTATATATTCTAGAAAGATGGGAAGGATGTTGTGTTGACCTCGATGAGCCCTAAAGAGGTCTAAGAATTGCTGTAAAAGGTTCCCAAATCCTTATAGAAGAAGTCCTTCATGATTTCCCTAGCACAATTTTCTAAGGATGTTATAAGGAGGAATTTGTACTCCTATTGGTTAAAAGACTTATTGAGTTAAAGGAGGTTAGAGCATTACCTACCAAGGTGCAAGCCTTGCTCCAAGAATATGCTGACCTATTTCCAACTGAGCTACCAAGAGGTTTACCCCCTTTAAGAGGCATAGAACGTTGCATTGACCTCTAACCTAGAGCTACTCTACCCAACCAACCTACTTAGGGGCTTAATCCTAAACAAGTAGTCAAGCTAAAGAAATAAGTTGATGAGTTGATTGTATGTAGATATGTCAGAGAAAACATAAGCCCCTATGCCTTGCCAGTTTTCCTAATGTCAAAATAGGATAGCTCTTGGAGAATATGTATCGATAGCTAAGCAATCAATAAGATCACTGTCAAGAATCAATATCCAATCCCCCGATTGGATGATATACTAGATGAGTTACATGTTGTATGGATATTTTTGAAAGTTGGTTTGAAGAGTGGTTACCACCAGATCAAAATGAGACTTGGAGATGAGTGGAAGATTGCTTTCAAGACAAAGGATAGTCTATCTGAGTAGTTGGTAATGCCTTTTGAACTTACAAATATATCGAGCACCTTTATGTGATTAATGAACCATGTTTTGAGACCTCTAATTAGTAAATGTATTGTTGTTTGCTTTGATGATATTTTGGTATACAATGCCAACTTTATTTCTCATGTTGCACACTTGAGGTTTGTATTTAATGTTCTCCATACCGAGCAATTGTTTAGCAACTTGACGAAGTGTACCTTCTGTCAGAGCGAGATAATATTCCTCGAATATGTTATTTTAGGAGGAGGTATCAGAGTTTATGATGAGAAAGTCAAAGCTATTCTTAAATGACCGACGTTAATTAGTAATGTTGAAGTTAAGTGTTTTCATGGTTTAGCTTCATTTTACTGAAGATTCATTTCGAACTTTAGCTCCATAGTAGCCCCATTAACTAAGTTGATTAGGAAGAACTATAATTCAAATGGTTTGAGAAGGCTTAGAGTAATTTTGAAGTGGTCAAATCCAAGTTAACTTTCACCCCAGTACTAGTATTGCCTGACTTTAGTAAGGTTTTTAAACTAGAATGTGACACATTTGGAGTAGGTATTGGTGTTATTCTTATGTAAGAGTGCTGACCAGTTGCATACTTTAGTGAGAAACTCATAAGTGCCACTTTGAATTACTCGACATATGACAAAAAGTTTTATGCCCTTATTTGAGCACTTCAGAACTGGTAACATTACTTATTGTTGAGAGAGTGCATTATTTACACGGACCATAAATCTCTAAAGCCTCTTAAAAGCTAGCAAAAAATCTCTCAATGCCATGCCAAGTGGGTGAAGTTCTTAGAAACTTTTTGCTATGTCATCAAGTACAAGAGGGGAAGTATAAATACTGTGGTCAATGCTCTTTCTTGTAGGCATGTTCTTATTATGTCATTGCAAGCTAGAATACTTAGTTTTAGTACTCTACCTGATCAGTATGAGTATGATCCATACTTTGGACCTTTAGTGGCCAAGTGCAATATTAGAGAAGTAGTGGATGAGTTCTACTTAAGTTAAGGATTTCTAATAAAGGAAGGTAAATTTGTGTACCGAGCAATTCTATTAGGGAATTACTTGTATAGGAAGCTTATGCTGGGGGCTTAGCCGGCCATTTTAGTGAGAAGAGAAATTACGAGCTGTTAAAGGAACACTTCTATTGGCGTGGGATTATAAAGGATGTGCATGAAGTTCTTAAATGTTGTAAGGTATGTAAGTAAGCCAAGGGAAGAAAGGAGCCCTATGGAAAATATACACCTCTACCCATACTAAACTAGCCATAAATTGATCTGAGCATAGGTTTCATGTTTAACCTACCCAAAACACCTCGAAAACATGACTCTATAATGATGGTGGTCAATTAGTTTAGCAAAATGAGCCACTTTATCCATTGCCACAAAATGAGTTACTTCATCCATGGCAATGTGGAATAACCTGTGTGAGTGCATGATAAGTTAAAGATTTCATTTGGGCAAGTAAAGATGCCAACATCAATATTTTGACACTTAATTAAGGGACCATTTACATGTGTTGGCATGGGAAATTAAATTAAAATACTTTACACATAGGTATAAAAGCATCATTTGACCTTCCTTTAGAAGTTTTAATCATTTGCAACTTTGGAAGAAATAGGGAGAGAGAGATCGAATGAAGAACAATAGGAAGAAAAATAAAGGAAGGAAAGGGAATTAAGTTGAGGTAGTACGGATTCCCCATCATTGGCAGAATTTGGAAGTGATCCATCATTATTACCTAAAGGAGCGACCTATGCCCAATTTAGCTTACATACCCCTTCTCCCAATGGTGGCCAGAGCTTCAATTTCTTGATGAGTGCTCAGTTTTATTGTTTTTAACTAAAATTTACTAAAAATAAGAAACGAACTCCAAAAATTTTGAAACTCAGTTTTCTTAAGTATTTTCACATTAGGAATTCAAATCTCAAACCAGATTTTCAAAATTTTGAGTGCTAATATAGGGTCTTTAAGAAAAACGCCCTACTTAGTGATTTTCAATCACATTTTTGAAAAACCATTCAATATAGTTTTGACTTGAAATCTTATGAGCATACTCTTGAAATGTTATATTTTGATGCTATTTGGTGGATTTTTAAAATTGAATCGCTGGATTTTTGGAAAAAAATCCATTTTTGCAGAAACATTATGCTAATGGGGTTGTTTTACTAAAGAGACTTGATGAACGCTTTACAAAATCATGTTGCAACCCATATTTATCTACATGCAACAGCTAAAAGTAGGTTATTTTAAGTTCTAAAATGATGATTTGCAAGTTTAAGTAGGTATTTGGTAGTTTAAGAGCTCGATTCTAAAAGTTACAATGAATTTGTAACTAAGTGGATGGTGCAATGGGAAAGTATATAAATGATTATGGTACTAAGTTATTAACATGATGCATATGCAAGTTTATTTAGGTTTTGGAACTCAAGGTAAGTTGAATTATATGTAAGGTAGTAAAATGTGGAAGTTGCCGCAAGGTCAGAAACTCTATAAGAAATTGGGTCATAATGTTATCTGGTGTTGAATGTTTTGAATACATTAAAATAGGATCTAGTCAAAAAGTGGTTTATATTTGGTTTCTATACCTATTTTAGAGTCAGAACATAAGTTAGAATCTTCTTGAACGATAACTTATATTAGAATGTCAGGTTTAATATAAGTTAGAAACTCAATCAGAAAGTAGCTTAATAGAACAAGCTTAATGTGTCCTACCATAGGAGTAACTAGAAGTTTGGTTAGAAGATAGATTAGAACTGAATATTAGATTACCCAAAGCCATAGAGATTAGAAAGTCGCTTGCATATAACCTTTAGGAATTTACTAGAGTCAGAACATAGATTAGAAAATTACTAGGCAACAACCTATGCTAAAATATCAGGTTAGAACCTTGGTCAGGGCTTGCATTACTTAACTAATACCTAATAAATAATATGGAAAACTCATTTAACTCAACTAAAAAACATGCTCAAATGTTAAAATGAACTCTTATGTTAAATATTGGATGGAAAATTAAAGGAGTTACATTAAATTTTGGGGATAATAGAGGAGGATGAGAGTAGCACAAGAAGATAAGTGGGATCAATGTTTCACATCACTTTGAAGTATTATTTTAAAATACCTGGAGAATTTGGTATGTACTTACTTGTAATTATAGTTAGCTATTTGTGTGTATGTGTGATAGGAATCAAGCTATTGAACCATTGACCTGTAGCTGAGCCTGAAGACTAAGGGGACTAGTAAGATGAATCCTCCTACTCCAACCGACTCTTACCGAAATCGAGTACCTCCTTGCCTACCTGTTTTGTATGTTGAGTCAAATGACTACCTATTTCTCGCAGAAAGTGCATTGAGAAGTCGAAGGTTGAGACAACAGCTAATCCTCATTTTCACTCATGCCTAACCAATTAGTTACTTGACATCACCCTTGTCGAGATGCTAAGAGAGAGACCCCGAACTGACAAAGCCACCCTTGCTCGGATAAGAAACCTGTCTATACACTTTTGTTTGCATCTTCCAATGACCTCATTAATGTATCATTGCCACGTGTATACAACCATGTGAGGAATCTGTTCTAGTAACCATTATTTTTCTGGAATATTTATTTTTTACCCTTTTGTATTCTTGTACATTACTTCTTTAGGGTAATACTTTTTTTCTCTTTTCCTTTTTGGGCATGTTACCTTAAATTCTAGAGTATAAATGCTCTTTGTATTTAATACACTTGGCATTTGTCCCTTGTAAACGTTACTTTGTTTATATTTATTTCACTCTTATCCTAATCCTTAAGTAAGCTTAGGTGGCGACTAACCTCACCAACTGATCTTATGTGTCATATTGAGTTATGTCGTAAGTCCTCAGAAGTTCCATTGGTACGTCATTTCCATTGGTGCATCATATCCATTTGAGCCATTTGTGAGTTTTGCTTACTATTCATTTGTATCTATCCATTCGCACATTCCTCATCACTTCCTTTTTCAAGCTTTCAGGAAGCTTGAACCCATCTAACGACTGGGCTAATATGTTTTTAGTTACGATTCTCACCATCTTGGTATTAAAGCGAAGGTTTTGTTGCAATTGTAGCTTGTTTTGAAGTTCTGTCTATACTTCATTTTGCGTGTATGAAATAGAGCTAGTTATTGTATTCATTTAATTGCTGTGTTTGCTAGCTGTTAATTTTCTGGTTTGTAGAAGTGTTTATTTGAGCTTTAAATTTGTGAAGAAAATGACTGACCCCAGTGTGAATATCAGTGTTGGAGATGACAATAGTGGAGTTGTCTACTATAACCGACAATTTCAAATAACTCTTAAAAGCACTGATAAGAGACTGGATGAGGTTGCCAACCTCTTGGTAGATTTGACCTGAGCCATTCATGCGTTAGCTTAATAACCAACTGAGGTTGTGCAAAACACTCCATAAGTTGCTCAACCTATTAGATGTCATAACCCCATTCGATTAGTTTAAGGTGGAGGAATAGGTAGATAAATAAAACGAAGGATAGACTTAGGGCAATTGGATGAAGAGGATGAAGAAGAGTACTTAAAAGAAGAGAAACCTTAAGCCCCTAGAGTATTTGACCTTGTGAAACTTTGGATTCCAAGTTTCAATTGATCTGGAAATGCTATTGACTATTTAAAGTAGAAAGAGAAGGTGGAGTGTGTTTTTTATTATTATTAGTATGAGGATTACGAGAAAGTAAGAATCACTGCTGTTAAGTTCTTTGAATATACCGCCATGTAGTGGAAGAATTTCCAAGCAATGAGAAGGCAAAAAGGCTACCAAGAAATTAATACTTAGCCTAAGATGAAGAGAATAGTCAGAAACAGGTTTGTGCCAAAAACTTATTTGCAAGACTCTTTTACTTGGTTTCAAGAGCTAAGACAAGGAGGCCAAATAGTTGATGAATATGTTAAGGAATTCTAAATGCTCATGATTTGATGTGAAGTGGAGGAGCCCCTAGTGTGAACAATCTCTAGGTTTATCACAGGATTGAGAGGTGATATTCAGGATATTGTAGAACTCTAACAATTTATCATAATGGATGAAGCCATTAGAATAGCCCAGTAAGTAGAAAGATAGAGATGGAGTTGAGTACTGACCAGGCTACGGACTAGCTAACCAGGATAGGATAGTCATCGAGCTCAATTGAGCATCGAACTAATCAGAAAGATTGATGTTCGAGCTAAGCAGAAAGGCCAACCTGACACTGAAATGCAAACCTAAACTTATGAGAACAGGCAAGGGTCTGGTAAGAAGACGAGCTAGATCAAGTACTTCAAATGCTAAGGATTTGGACATATGGCCGCTCAGTGTCCGAACCGAAAAACAATGATGATCAAGGGAGACATCATGAAGCTGAAGATAAAGAATATAGATGAGGAACCCGAGAAGGAGGAGATCCCTATCGAGAAAGAAAATGTTGAGAAAGAATAGATTGAGGAGGACATGTGATAGGGATTGAGGATCGATCACTCATTCTTGAGCCCAAGGGCTTTCGCATGTGGTCCACCGAGCCATCTAAAGAGTAGTGTTTTCCTAATCTGATATGCCGAGCTACTTTACTCTCTACACCATCCAGGAAGCTAGTAAGGTGATTAGCCTACTTAGAGCCAATTTCTCCCAGTACCTCAATCTAAGCACCAAATTAGGAAAACAGCCGTCTCTAGAGTGTTGAGACTAAGTTGACAATTGTGAAGGGCCGACCAGCCAAGGACGACTCGAATGTGAGTTGCCCCTAATCTAACCCCTGTCCAGCCCTAGTTGTTAGGGCATCAAACTGGCGACATCGAACAAACCTGATCAAAGGACCACCCCTACTTAGCTCATAATATTGTCAGAATCGCAAACTAAGTAAAATGTGTACGTACTATCCTTTCTAACATTCATACTGTCTTTTTTAATAGAGGACATTCTTTTGCATGATTTCATTTCCCTATAAATTTTTCTCCTTTTGTTTAGCAAATAAGGATCCATCTTTTTTTTTTTTTTGTAATTTCTGTAACTTAGGACTTATCCTAATAGGGTACTATAAATACTTGCAAAATGTAATAGCCACATCATCAATACACAGAAAAATAGACTAAACTTTTTTACTCTCTCTTAAGCTAAGTATCCTTTTTGCTTACTCTTAAGCTACTCTTATCTAGCTCATTCGAGCAAGGACTAGTGGTGAGTGATCTCTGACCATACTTGTGTGTCATATCAAGTGTGACCAGAGCTCATGTGACCAGAGCTCATGTGAGGCGTTGATGTGTCATATCCATCGTCGATACATGGGAATCCTTGTTCATCCCTCGACTATCATTTACTTTTCAAGCCATCTCGCGGCTTGGACTTACCTCTTTTGGTTACACGTGATATTGGGTCCATATGTTCATCCATGAATCTATATCATCTTAGTATCAGAGCCCGGTTACGTTAGAAGCTGGATTCTGCTACTGTGTTCTTTAAGCAATCTATTACTACTCCCCTCAGATAATGGTTCTATTGTTAGCTTTGAAGTTTAGTAGTTGAGAAGCGTTCTGTACTTTATTTTCCTTTGTTTTCGATATGCAAAATAGAGTGTGGTTGATTGTTTGTTTGTTGTGTGATTATCATTGTGACATAACTAATAATGTCAGATTCTAGTGTTTAAGGAACTTTAAGAAACCAAGAAAGCGATACTTAACATAGCCAAAGACAGGAATGAAGCTTCTCACCTCAGTTAGTGGGTGACCGCTTAGATAGGCTTACTGACTTAGTAGCTAATATGGTGATTGTTATCCAAGAAGATAGGCAACGAGTTAAAAATAGCCCTACTAAGGAATGCGAGTAGCAAGGATGAGGCAATGGTTAGTTTGGCCGAGTTAATGCCCTAACTCGACTACCCCGAGCTGAAGGAATTGGTAAGGATGCTAAACGAAGGCTGACACTTGAAGAGATTAAGGAGGAAGTAGAAGGAGATGATGGGGCAGAGGAATACTACGAGTCTGAGGAAAGAAATGTACGAGCCCCTAGAGTTGAAGGATTAAGGATGTGTATTTTAGGTTTCTTTGGAAGCGGTGATGCTGAAGATTACCTATATTAGGTAGATCAAATTGAAAAGTAGTTTGAATGCTATGAAATGCTCGATAATACAAAGGTTATACTTGTAGTGTTGCAATTTACTAGTTATGCCATCTTATGGTGGAAGAACTTGCAAGCCACCAGGAGAAGGGAAGGAGAACAAGAAATTAGGAGTTGGGATGAAATGAAGAGAGTCATGTGGAGAAGGTTTGTGCTAAGCTATTATTTGCAAGATGCCTTCAAAAGACTACAAGAATGAGACAAGGAGGATCGAGTATGGACGCTTACGTTAAGGAATTCCAAATGTTAATGATCCATTGTGAAGTCGTAGAGCCCAAAGACCGAATTGTATCTCGATTCATTGGTGGGTTGAAGTATGAGATTAGGGATGTCCTGAAAACCTTGGATGTTAAAGCACTTAATGATGTAATTTAAGCCGCTTAGAGGATAGAAAAGCAACGAATAGGAAGATTTCGACCACTTATCAGCCATCCTAGCAGTAGCCGACCTGTTCCGAGTAGACATGTGTAGGCGGAACCAAGCAATACCACTGAGACTCGACCTACTCAGACTATTTAAGTAGAAGAGAAGGAACCTCCAAGGAAGTTTGAGAAAGGCCAGAGTTCAGGGAGGAAGATGAGTAAGATCAAGTGTTTCAAACGCCAAGGATTTGGATATATGGACGCTCAGTATCCAAACAAGCAAACAATGGTGATTAAGGCGTGGAGCTGATCATTGAGGTTGACAGTACTGATGAGGAAGTAGAGGAGTTGAAGGAGGACCAACAGACTGAGTTGTCTGAGGAAGAAGTCATCTATAGTGAGGAAGGCAACTTTATCCTAATCGCTCTAGTGTTAAAGAGGACAATGAATGTCAGTTCTGTACTCAAAGATGAACAGATAGAAAATCTCTTCCATATTGGATGTAAAGTGAATAACTCACCGTACGTGTTGATTATTGACAGTAGGAGTAACACTAATGCAACCTTTACATTTATGGTCTAGTAGTTGAAATTATCGACTACGTCCTACTTGAGACCTTATAAGATTCACCGACTTAGTGATAAGAGAGCCTTATAAGCGAACAAACTGGTGTCTGTGTAGATCTGCATTAGCAAGTATCGAGATGAAGTGCTCTGTGATGTGCTGTCCATGAGTCTGTCCTACATTCTATTTGAACGACCATGGATGTTTGATTGAGTAATTATGTATGACAGAAGGGTGAATATATGCTCTGTAGAGCATGAAGGAAGAAGGATGAAATTGAGTCCTATGATCATCTAATAAGCAAAGGTCATGTAGTCCCAATTGAGTCAAGCCTTGAAGAAGGAGGCTTTGGTATTAACCCAAGCTAAATTGAAGAGAGAGATAGAGCTCGAAAGATCAACTTATCTATTGGTTCGAAGAATTTTGGAGTTGAAGTCCGAAGAGGAGTTGCCTACAGAGGTCAAAACCCTATTGAAGGAATTAGCTGACCTATTTCTGGAGGAGCTACCAAATGGTCTACCCCCAATATGAGGCGTTGAGCATGCGATTGACCTGCAGCTCGGAGTTGTACTACTAATCAAGCCTACTCATAGGCTGAACCATGAATAGGCCATCGAGCTGTAGAGGCACGTAGATAACCTTATGAAGAAAGGGTATATGCGTAAGTCCCTTTGTCCTTGTATCGTTCCAGCTTTGTTAGTACCGAAGAAGGATGGTTCTTGGAGATTGTGTATCAATAGCTGAGCAATCAATCAAATCACCATCAAGTACAATTATCCCATACCTAGGTTCAATGACATGCTAGATGAGTTAAGTGGAGAAAGAATGTTCTCTAAGATCAACCTCAAATCTGGATATCATCAGATCTGAATGTGTGAAGGTAATGAGTGGAAGACCGCATTCAAGATATGATAATAGGGATTAAGGACCACCAAGTTGTTTGGGCTCCCTTAAGCTCGAGGGCTCCCTCAAGTGGTCCACCAAGTTGTTTGGGTTCACTTAAGCGTTGAGGAGCAGTGCTTGCCCCAGTCTAGTCTGCCAAGCTACTTTGCTCTTTTTGCCATCTAAGGCGTTGCTGAAGTGACTAGCCGACTTGTCGAATCAAACCCTCCGTTATGTACTAGCCTAAGCACCAAATCTGAATACAATAATCTCCCCGGTGCCGAGGCTAAGTTGATAACTGTTAGCAGCAAACCATCCGAGGTTGACCCCATTGTGAGCCGTCCCTGAGCTAACCCTAGTCCAACTTAGTAGTTAGGGTGCCAAACTTCTGACTCCTAACAAACCTAAATAGAGGCCCACCTTTGCTTGGATCACAATATTTGTGAAAGTCACAAAGTAAATATGCGTGCGCATTGTCCTTTCTGACAACCATACTGTCCTGACGTTCGCTATGTACAATTTCATGCTTTCCCTATAAAATTATTTTCCTTTTATTTAGCAAATAGGGATTCATTTTTGTAATTATTTGTAATGTAGAATTTGCCCTAATACGGTACTATAAATAGTCACATAATATAACAGCTGCGAGAATATACAGAAGAATAGATTAAACTTTTTACCTTCTTTTTAGCTAAGTGTCCTTTTATTTACTCTTGAGCTACTCTTATTTAGCCCATTCAAGTGTAAATTAATGGCAATTGACCTCCGACCATACTTGTGCATCATATTAAGTGTGACTTGAGCTTGTATGAGGCATAGGTGCACCATATCCATCATCAGTGCACAAGAAACCTTGCTTAACCTCGACTATCATTTACTTTTTTGAGCCATCTTGCGGCTTGGACCCACCCCTTTAGTTACGCATGATATTGGGTTCATGTGTTCATCCATACATCCGTATCATCTTGGTAGCAGAGCATGGTTACGTTTGAAGTTGTAATCTACTACTGGTTTCTTTTAATAGTTTGTTATTGCTCTCATGTGACAGTAGTTCTATTGTTAGCTTTGAAGTTAAGTAGTTGAGAAGTGTTCTATACTTTATTTTCGATACGCCAAAATATAGTGTAGTTGACTGTATGTTTGTTGTGAAATTGTCATTGTGAAGTAACCATCAATGTCAGATTCAAGTGTGCAAGGAACTTCAGGAAACCAAGAAAGTGGTAATCAACTTAGCCAAGGGTAAGAAGGAAGCTTCTCATCTTAGTTAGTAGGTGACTGCTAGATAGGCTTATCGACTTGGTAGCTAGTCTAGTGACTGCTATTTAAGAAGATAGGCAACGAACTAGAAATAACCCTACTAGAGAACATGAACAGCAAGGACAGGCCAATGGTCAGTTTGGTTGAGTTAATGCCCCAATTCAACTACCTCGAGCTAAAGGAATTGGTAGGGACGCTAAATGAAGGCTAGTACTTGAAGAGATTAAGGAGGAAGTGGAAGGAGATGACGAGGTTGAGTAGTACTATGAGCAGAGGACATAAATGCACGAGCCCCTAGACTTAAAGGATTAAGGATGAGTATTCCAAGTTTCTCTGGAAGTGGCAATGCTGAAGACTACCTAGATTAGGTAGATAAGATTGAAAAATAGTTTGAATGCCACGAAGTGCTTGATAATGCAAAGTTTAGACTTACTGTGTTGGAATTTATTGGTTATTCTGCCTTCTGGTGGAAGAACTTGCAAGTTACTAGAAGAAGGGAAGGAGAATGAAAGAGAGGAGTTAGGATGATATGAAGAGAGTTATGCAGAGAAAGTTTGTATCGAGCTATTATTTATAAGATGCCTTCAAGAGATTGCAAGAACTGAGACAAGGAGGATCGAGTATAGATGCTTATGTTAAGGAATTCTAAATGTTAATGATTCGATGTGAAGTCTTAAAGCTAAAAGACTGGATTGTATCTCAATTCATTGGTAGGTTAAAGTATGAGATTAAGGATATCCTAGAAACCCTGGACATTAGAATGCTTGATGATGATGTAATTACAGCCACCCAAAGGATCGAAAGGCGCCAAACAAGAAGATTCCGACTACCCGTCAACTGTCTTGGCAATAGTTGACTTATTCCAAGCAGAGTTGTACAAACGAAACTAAGCAAGGTTACTAAGACCCGACCTACTCAGATTAACCGAGCAGAGAAGAAGGAATCCCTGAGGAAGTTTGAAAGGGGCTAAAGTTTAGAGAGGAAGATAAGTGAGGTTAAGTGTTTCAAATGCTAAGGATTTAGACACATGGCCGCTCAATATTCGAACAAGCAAATGATGGTGATCTGAGGCGAAGCACCAACTGTTGAGGTTGATAGTACTGATGAAGAAGTAGAGGAGCTAAAAAAGGACGGATAGACCAAGCTATCCGATGAGGAAGTCATCTACAGCAAGGAAGGAAACTTCATGCTAACTACTCTAATGTTGAGGAGAACAATGAATGTCAACTCTGTACCTGAAGACGAGCAAAGAGAAAATCTCTTCGATATTGTGTGTAAGGTGAATGACTCACAGTGCACGCTAATCGTTGACAGTAGGAGCTGTACCAATGTCGTCTCTACATTTATGGTCCAATAGCTGAAATTGCTAACTATGTCTCACTCGAGACCTTACAAGCTTCACTGGCTTAGTGACAAGGGAGCCCTATAAGTGAACAAATGAGTATCTACGTCGATCTACATTAGCAAATATCAAGATGAAGTGCTTTGTGATGTGCTGCCCATGAGTGCGTCCTACATTCTACTTGGATGACCATGGATGTTTGATCAAACAATTATGTATGACGGTAGGAGGAACACGTGTTTTGTGGAGCATGAAGGAAGAAGGTTGAAATTGAGTCCCATGATAGTCGAGTAGGTGAAAGTCATGCAGTCCCAGCTTAGCCGAATCTTGAGGAAATAGGCTTTGTTATTGACCTAACCCAATTGAAAAGAGAAATGGAGCTGGAGGGACCGACCCATTTGCTTGTCAAGAGGCTTCTGGAGATAAAACCCAGGGAGGAAGAGCTACTTACCGAAGTAAAAACCTTACTAGAGGAATTCATCGATTTGTTTCCAGAAGAGCTGTTAAACGGCTTGCCCCCAATTTGAGGTGTCGAGCATGCAATTGACCTATAGTTAAGAGCTACACTGCTAAATAAGCCTGCTTATAGGCTGAACCCCAAACAGGCTGCCAAGCTGTAGAGGCAAGTAGGCGACTTTATGAAGAAAGAGTATGTACTTAAGTCCCTTAGGCCCTATACCATTCTACCCTTGTTGGTGCCAAAGAAGGATAGTTCTTAAAGGATGTGTGTAGATAGCTGAGCGATCAATCGAATTACTATCAAGTACAGGTATCCTATACCCAGGCTTGATGACATGCTAAACGAATTGATCGGAGTAAGAGTGTTCTCCAAGATTAACCTTAATGTTAGGTACCATCAGATTTGAACGCATGAAGGCGATGGGTGGAAGAACGCATTCAAGACACGATATGGTTTATATGAATGGCTTGTAATGCCATTTGGACTGTCTAATGTGCAAAGCACATTCATGTGACTTATAAATCATGT
This sequence comes from Lumnitzera racemosa, assembly GCA_024138005.1. Taxonomy (NCBI): domain Eukaryota; kingdom Viridiplantae; phylum Streptophyta; class Magnoliopsida; order Myrtales; family Combretaceae; genus Lumnitzera; species Lumnitzera racemosa. Next base: position 9,878,740 of record JAMXBC010000012.1, on the reverse strand, counting down.
AATCCGAAAATTATTGGGAAGGTTTATCGTAATTTATTTTGATGACATTTTAGTATATAGTTATAGACACCTCATTTTTACCATTTTTCATTTCTATTTTAATTGAGCCAAGTTATTAAATAAACAAAAAAAAAAAGAAAATAACAAAAAATATTTAAAAAATTAATTAAAAAATAAAAAATAAAAATAAATAAAAATAAAAAAGAGAGTTGAGTCGTATTGTATCGAGTCACGTCGTATGGTATCGAGTTAAGTCGTGTTAAATTGAGTCGCGTTGGATCATTTAAAATCAAATCAGGTAATGTGTGTGATTAATTTAATAAATTCTTAAGTCATTAGAGAATTGAGCTTTATTAAAATAATTTTGGTCCAGACCAATATAAAATAGATTTTTTTATCTAAATTATATTAGGTCAAATTAGATTTATAATTGGGCTAGATTAAATTATTGGATCAAATTAGGTCTTGAAAGATAGAAAACTCGAATTAAGTAGGGTTTTTAGAAATTAGGTTAAATCATCGATGAATCGTAATCTTATCTTTCTTATCTTCGATATGAAAGATACAATTGCGAGTTTATAAATAACATAACGACATGTGACGTTGAGGAGGTTTTTATTACCACAATTCACACAATACGTACGTCATCTTCAACACGTTAATAGTTGGATACGCAACAGCCATAATCACAAAACAAATCCCTTATCCAAATTGCAATCTAAGCTACATTTTGCAACCCACAATCTGAACTCCTCAATACGTAATCATGATCAACTGAATCCTCATATGCTTTGACCGATCAGCTTTATCCAAAAACCTATGCTTTAATCCACGCAAGTTCCTGGCCTAAATCATCCAACTGAATTCAATTTGACATCCTTAGTCTTCACGTCATCCATGTCATCGAACACAACTCCTTGATTAGAAATCACATTGAAGCCAGCACGTCCCTGACTGTAAATCTTACATAATCCATGAAGTCCTTCACGCCGAGCAGCCACGTCTTGTAAGCAATCCACTCGTACGTCCTTATCCCTTCATCCAAACACATTATATTCTTAAACGCTTGGGTCAACATCCACTGCACACGAACAGAAATCTACAAGCCGCACATCCTCAACATAATCAACGAATACGGTCACACGTCCCCGGCACAATTGGCCAACACACATTCGTACGTGACTCCATATGACAATCAATGCATTGCTAAACACACGTTGCATCATAAGTTCACTCGCCACAATCACGCATTACTTAGTTCATATAGGTAAAAATTATTTTATTTATTTACTAATTTATTTTTCTTAAGTGCAGGTTTTTTTATTATTATTTATGTATTGCATAATGTTTTTAGATAATTCCAATGAAATTTAGTTCAATTGATTTTTTAGTAAAATCGTATTTTTTTAATAAAACAAACATATCTTCAGCATATCTTGTGATTAAGATTTGGAAAAGATATGTATCTTGTAGTTAGAATTCAGAAAAGATACGCATGAAAATATGTATTTAGCCATATCTTCAATATATCTTATAGTTAGGATTTAGAAAAAAATATTTTGATACGTAATGATTTTAAAAATAAAAAAAATCTTAATCGAGTTTTTCAAAAAGATTTAGTTGACTAGGGTTTTCTTTAATTCGGGAAAATTAGATTTCTTAGTTTTTTTTAAATAATAAATTGTTAATAAACATAAACCTAGTTCGGTTTTCGAAATAAAAATAACCCACTTACTAAAAATTTTATGAAAAGAGAACTACGGTTGATTTGATCTCAACTAGCGAGTACGTAGGCACCTTCAGGGCAACCATATAAAAACTAAATTAATTTTTTTTTTCCTTTTCTTGTTAGAAATTCGTAATAAAAAATCACTTTAATTATCTTTTGCTTATTTAAGTATATTTTTAGCATTTTAAAAAAATTATAAAAATAAAAACTCATCAATTTTTCTTTAGTGTTCACATGGTGACTTAGTTTTAATAGATTAGCTCCCAAACTCAATCTTTTCTGGTTATCTAATTTTCTAAAAATAAGTTTTTTAGAATATTTGCAGACTAATGGCCAATTCATCAATTCTACTCGAAAACCCTAATTTTATATTTTATCAATTAAACTGGTTATTTTAAAAGTATTTCTTTAGTTTAATATCGAGTAATTTATATTAAGCGAGCTAAGCCTAATATAGGTTGAATTAAGAAAATCAAAATAGAGCTTGACAATAGTCTCGACCTGGAGACTCACCGAAAGCATCTTCGACAAGTGCTTGTAAAACTCCAAGCTGAACAGCTTTACGCCAATCTGAAGAAGTACAACTTTTACCATTTTGAGGTGATCTTAGGTTTTATTGTGAGCAGAGGTGGCATTCGAGTTGGTGAAGAGAAGATAAAAGTGATCATAGAATGGCCTGAGCCAACCTGTTCTACCGATGTGAGAAGTTTCCACAGCTTGACATCATTTTATTGCCAATTCATAAAGAATTTTAGCACAATTGTGGCCCCATTCAATGAACTTTCAAAAAGGAATGTTGAATTTAGATAGGGTGAAAAAGAGAGGAGGAGCTTTGAGGATGTGAAGGAGAAGCTAACTACAGCCTCCGTCTTAACTTTGCCGAGCTTCGATAAGGTATTGAAGTAGAGTATGATGCGTTCGAACTGAGCATAGGTGCTATGTTGATGTAAGAAGGTTGACTTATTACTTACTTTAGTGAGAAACTTCAAGGAGTTACACCCAACTATTTTGTCTATGACAACGAGTTTTACTCCTTAATCCAAGCCCTAACGGTATGGCAATACTATCTGTTACCTAAGGAATTTATGATCTACACCTATCGTGAATCATTAAGATATCTAAATAGCCAACTGAAATTGTCTCGGAAACAAGCCAAGTGGGTTGAGTTCACAGAGGGTTTTTCTTATGTAGTAAAATACAAGAATAGAAAGAATAATGTAGTGGTTGACGCCTTGTCGAGACAACATACCCTCCTAACAGAGTTACAGACGAGGCTAGTTGGTTTTTCAACCATTAAGAATTTGTATACTAGAAACCTACACTTTGGTCCTATCTACGCCTGTTATGAGGAAGGACAAATATTGGATGACTATCATAGGGAGGATGAATACTTATTCAGGAAGAGAAGGTTATGTATCCTAACTTATTCTACGTGAGAACTACTAGTGTATGAGGTGCATGAAGGGGGATTGACGGGACACTTTAGCTAGCGTCAAACTTATGAGGTATTATCCTCCAGATTCTTTTGACCAAGGATGAAGAGAGATGTCCAATCCATGTTGAAAAAGCATGTGACTTGCCGAAAAGCGAAGGGTCGAACCGAGTAAAGACACTACTAACCCTTGCCGATCTTGACCCAACCATAGTCTAAGCTGAGAGTATCGATTTCATATTAGGATTGTTGAAGACGTCCTGAGGAATAGACTTCATCATGGTGGTTATGGATCGATTTAGCAAGATGGCACGTTTCATGCTTGTTCCAAAACTAACGATGCTTCGATTATTTCTTTCCCTTTCTTACAGGAAGTAATCAAGCTGCATCGAATTCCCAGGACCATTGTTTCAGATTGAGACCCAAGTTAATAAGCCACTTTTGGAGGATGTTATGGAGGTGAATGGGAACTAAGCTGCTATGTAGCATATCCTACCACCCACAAATTGATAAACAGATCGAAGTTGTCAACAAAATCATAGGAACTTTGCTGTTGGTTACTGTCGAACGAAACACAGTCGACTAGGATCTATGCTTACCAATCATTGTGTTTGCCTACAACAGGACTGTCTACAATGTAATAAGCATGTCTCCATTCAAGGTTGCCTATAGGTTCAACCCCGAACTGCCATTGGACTAAGCACCCTAGCCAATGCTTGATGATGATCAACTAGTTGTCAAGAGAGTTAAGGCCATCAAAGCTATGCACTAGAAGGATGTAGAGGAAATGGGTTAAGCTAAAATTAAGCTTGAGAAGCGAAGCTGAGGACGGAGGAAGGGAGAATTTCAATTAAGCAATTTGGTCTGGATATACCTCAGTAAGGAACGATTTGCAAACTTGAGGCAGAGCAAGTTATCTCCTAGAGCCGACGGACTTTTTAAAGTGCTTAAAAAGATCAATCTTAACACCTATAGGGTTGAATTACTTGAAGGATATGGAGTCTTAGGCTCTTTCAACATTACCGACCTCTAACCTTACACTCCCGAAGACGAGTAACCTGGACCTAAACCAAATTTGTAACTAAATCTCAAATAACCTGGAGGAGATAATAGAGATCAAGGATCGATTACATACTCCCAAGCTTGAGGGCTCTCTCAGGTGGTCTGCCGAGCTGTCCAAAGTGAGTTAAGCGCTAAGGAGCAGTGCTTGCTCTAGTTTGATCTGCTGAGCCACTTCGCTCTCTTTATTATCTAAGGTGTTGCCAAGGTGACCAGTCAACATGTCAAATCGAACCTTTCGCTATGCATTAGCCCAAACGCCAAATTTGAATACAATAATCTCTACGGTACCAAAGTTGAGCTAATAACTGTTAGGAGTTGACCATCCGAGGTTGACCCTACTGTGAACCATCCTTGAGTCAACCCCAGTCCAACCCCGGTAGTTAGTGTTCCAAATAGACTTGAACAAAGGCCTACCTCTGCTCGAATCACAATATTTGTTAGAATCGCAAAGTAAAAATGCGTGTGTGCTGTCCTTTCTAACAACCGTATTGTTCGTTTTGATAGATGGCGTTCGCTGTACATGATTTCATGCTTTCCTTGTAAAATTATTTTCCTTTTATTTAGCAAATAGGGATTCGTTTTTGTAATTATCTATAACATATAACTTGCCTTAATAGGGTACTATAAATAGTTACATAATGTAACAGTTACAGGAATTTATAGAAAAATAGATTGAACTTTTTACCCTCTCTTAAGCTAAGCGCCATTTTGCTTACTCTTGGGTTACTTTTATCTAATTCATTCCAGCATAGACTAGTGGTAAGTGACCTCCAGCCATACTTGTGCATCATATCCATCGTCAGTGTACAGGAACCCCTGCTCACTTCCGATTATCATTTACTTTTTTTAGCCATCTTTCGACTTGGACCCACCCCTTTGGTTACGCGTGATATTGAGTTCGTGTATTCATCAATGGGTCCTTATCACACGACATGGTTTATATGAATGGCTTCTAATGCCATTTGGGCTATCCAACGCGCCGAGCACGTTTATGCGCTTGATGAATTATGTGCTTCGAGAATTATTAGGAAGGTTTGTAGTAGTTTACTTTGATGACATTTTAATACACAACCCTAACCTGCAGACTCACTGGGAGCATCTCCAATGATTCCTCACAAAACTTTGAGCTAAACAACTTTACACCAATCTGAAGAAGTGCGACTTTTTCTGATCTAAGGTGATCTTCTTGGGTTTTGTTATGTGTGAAGGTGTGGCATTCGAGTTGATGATGAGAAAATAAGAGCAATCATAGAATAGCCCAAGCCGACCTATTCTACTGATGTGAGGAGTTTTCATGGCTTGGCATCATTCTATCGTAGGTTCATAGGTGTTGTGCTGTGCTGATGCAAGAAGGCTGACTTATTACTTACTTCAGTGAAAAACTTCGAAGAGCTACACTTAATTACTCTATCTATAATGAGGAGTTCTACTCCTTAATCCGAGCCTTAATGGTATGACAATACTATCTGTTGCTCAAGGAATTTGTGATCTACACTAATCATTAATTCTTGAGATATCTAAGGAGCCAACCAAAGTTATCTTAAAGATAAGCCAAATGGCTCAAGTTCATGAAGAGATTTTCTTATATCGTAAAATACAAAAATGGAATGAACAACATAGTGGCTGATGCCTTATCGAGACGATATACCTTCCTGACCGAGTTACAAACAAGGCTACTTAGTTTTTCAACCATAAAGGAATTATATGTTAAGGACCTACACTTTGGTTTTATCTACGCTCGATGTGAGGAAGTATGAACATTGGACAACTATCACAGGGAAGATGGATACCTGTTTAAGAAGAGAAGGCTATGTATCCTGACCTATTTCATGAGAGAATTACTGGTGTACGAGGCACATGGAGGAGGATTAATAGGACATGTTGGCTAGCATCAAACCCTTAAAGTACTGTTTGTGAGATTCTTTTGGCCTAGAATGATGAGAGACATACAGTCCACGTTGGAAAGGTGTGTGACTTACAGGAAGGCAAAGAGCCAAGTTGAGCAAGGACATTACTAACCCTTGCATGTCCCAACCAAACCATGGTTTAAGCTAAGTACGAACTTCATGTTAGGATTACCAAGGATATCCGAGGGAAGGACTCCATCAAGGTGATTGTAGATTGGTTTAGTAAGATGGTACATTTTATGCCCTACTCTAAAACTAACAATACTTTAGTTATCTCTTTTCTTTTCTTGCAGGAGGTGATCAAGTTTCACGACGTACCCAGAACCATTGTTTTAAATTGAGACCCTAAGATCATGAGCCACTTTTGGATGATACTTTAGAGACGAATGGGAACTAAGCTATTATACAGCATATCCTGCCATCTATAGACTAATGGACAGACTGAAGTTATCAACCGAACTATAAGCACTTCACTACGGGTTGTTGTTAGACGAAACATAGTCGATTGGGATCTGTGTCTGCTAATCATCAAATTTGCCTACAATAGGATTACCCATAGTGTAACTAGCACATCTCTATTCGATGTCGCCTATGGATTCAACCCTGAGCTCTCAATGGACCAATCACTTTAGCTGAAGCTTGATGACGAATGGCCAGCTACAGAAAGAGTCAAGGCCATTAGAGCTATGTACCAGAAGGTTATAGAGCAATTGACTCGAGCTAATACTAAGGTCAAGAAGCGAAGTCGGAGATGGAGAAAGAGAGAATTTCAACCAGGTGATTTGGTTTGAATACATCTTAGTAAGGAGTGGTTCCCAAACTTGAGGAAGAATAAGTTGTCTCTTAAAGCTGACGGACCTTTCAAAGTGCTTAAAAAGATCAATCTTAATGCTTATAAGATTGAATTACTTGAAGGACATGGAGTCTTGGACTCCTTCAACATTGCTAATCTCCAACCTTATACTCCCAAGGATAAGCAACCTAAAGTTGAACCAGATTTGATCCTAAATCTCAAACAACCCGGAGGGAACAATAGGGATCAAAGATCGATCACTTGTTCCTAAACCCGAGGGCTTTTGCACATGGTCCATCAAGCTGTCCAAGGAGAGTTAAGCACCAAGGATCAGTGTTTTCCTCAGTCCAATCTACCGAGCTACTTTGCTCTTCACACTATCCAAGAAGTTGCCGAGGTGATTAGCACACTTGGAGCCAACCCTTCTTTGCACCCTAGTCCAAGCACCAAATCAAGAAAATAGCAGTTTTTAAAGTACTGAGGCTGAGCTAACAATTGTGAAGGGCCGACTAGCCGAGGCCAACCTGAATGTGAGTTGCCCCTGATCCAACCCTTATCTAGCCTCAACCTCTGAGTAAAATGCACGTGCACTATCCTTTCCAATACTTGTATTGTCCTTTTTGATAGAGGATGTTCTTTTGCACGATTTCATTTCTCTGTAAATTATTCTCCTTTTGTTTAGCAAATAAGGATCCATTTTTTTTTTTGTAATTTTTATAACTTAAGAGTTATCCTAACAGGATACTATAAATACTTACAAAATGTAATAGTTGCATCATCAATACACAAAAGAATAGACTGAACTTTTTTACTCTCTCTTGAGCTAAATGACTCGAGCTTGTGTGAGGCGTTGATGTATTGTCACGGCCCGAAGTGATAGAGTCGTAACAATCCTGCCGTGTAAATCATTCTAAGATAGAAGTTGGCCTTACAACCGCTATCCAAGACCTAATCTACACAATGTGTATACGATTAATCCGCTTTGAAGTAAACAGTTCGTAATTTAAATAAATCATTTACCTAAGAAAGTAAAAATATATATATGTATACTAGAATTCAGTTATTACAATTAACGTTAACAACGTTTCACCGTAATCTATTTCTTAATTAATATATTATTTAGAAATGAAAAATTCTAAGACAAGAGCTTAGACCTTAAATATATATATATATATATGTTCTTTAAATGTTTTTCCTCACTCTCCAGGATTCAACAGTTGCTGGCTTCAGAGTAGTTGTAAGCCGCTTCTTGGCCACACCTGCAACGACGTCTATAGGGATGTGAGAAACCATAGCTCAGTAAGTTAGGATAGAGGACTTAAAACTATACCACAAACATAGACAAGGTTATTAACCAACTTATTAGGTGCAATGGATGTTCAAGCAAATGCTATCGCACGACGTTATCTGGCCCATCGTGAGATTAGAGAAATTGCGCCTGTTCTAATCTAAGTTAAGGAGTTATCGTTAATGCAACAGCTCACGACTAAACCCAAGCTTGTGCAATAGAGACACCGCTCCTCCCGCGACTACCTTCGAACCATTGACTTCGCCCTTGCTACAACCTCTTCACCTATCACTTAGTTCGATTAAGGATAAAGAAGAGACCCATTCTGCTATCTAACGTTATCTCTTTCGAAAGGGTTGGCATTTGGCTGGAGAATCCTAGCTTTCCCTTAATAGGTTACCATGCAGGTCCGATTATGATTACAGGTCGTATATTTGATTAGGTCCAATTTAAGGTGATCAATCATTTCATACAACTCATACAATATAAGCCAAGCAGCAAATAAAAAATCATATCATTAGCTCAGAACAAGTATAATTAAGTTCAATTTCAAGCCTCCAAAATACAATACTGTCTTAATCCCAACTTACCTCAACTCCTCGCTCACTTACTTAAGATTTGACTCATTCAGGCTATCGCCAATCATCCATATAACATAAACGTGGTTTCAATTTTTCATATAACTATTATAGATTGGTTTTATCCTATAACACTTATTGTTATCTTTTATTTAGGGTTTAATATACCTAATTATCTAGGTCTTAAATGTTTTACACTTCTTCTTAAATCATGTGAAGTTTTGTTTTAGTTTTTGCATTGATTTCTAAATTAGGTTATTAATTTAGTTTTTTATTAGAGATTTATAGGTATACCTTAAGAAATTATTCTGACCTACAATGTGAAATTGATTGCATTATCTTCAGATATCATAAATATCGCTTTTAGTCTTTAACTAGTGTTTTTGTCCGTGCGAAACACCCGAATCCTAATTTAATTACCGAATTTACCGCCGTTATGAGAAAATCTTATATTTTTCATAAAATTATCCTAATTTAAGTTTCCTATCAGATTTATTGTATATTTGATATGAGGCAAGTGTACCTATCAGTTTTAATATAGCGGATGTGAGTCCGAGTCGATCCCTCAGAGACTTTGAGTACTAATATTAACCTTAGCTTTATTATCTAACTGGAAATTATGAAAGTTTGAATTAATTAAAAATACTAAAATTAACAAACTACTATACTTAAAAGACTTAATTAAGCAATTGAAAAAGCAATAAAACTAAGAACGACTTCAAGAAAGTAATAACGTATTTAGGAATTATTTCCCTTAGAGTTAGTCATGTGATCACTTAAAATATATTCAATTCGGTTTACATTTTTCTTGACCGGAGGGATTCACAACTAAAGTTAATACATTTCTCAAGCATATTAACCCTAATCCTAAATTATTTACCGGAATCTCTTCACTTAGTAATATAATTTAGAATTGCATTAATGTATAATGAATTCTCATACAAATAATTAACTTTCCGGAAGAAATATGTATCTTATCTCTAAGTATACATGTAATTCTCTCCAATTATGTAAAGATCTAATGACACATGCAATTTCTCAATCAACATGCATATATCATATATTGATATTCTAGAAGTATCAATCAATAATTAAACGACATAACCGAATCAAGTAAAAATAGAAACTTTATTGAAATTTCTAAATTAATCCAAGAATCACATGAAACCCTAGGTTCCATAATCCTAAATACTTGAATTCTAAGCTATCATAATGAATCTAAAAACGAATTTCATCAAAAACATGGAAAACCCCTCTTATTGATGAACAATCTCTCTAATCTTGAAGTTGATGTTGTTTTTGCCTCTTTCTTGATGTTCTCCTTAAGTCTCTTTCTCTTCTCTTGTGTCTCTCCATTTCTGTAATGTCTTTCATGTCTTTTGAAACCCTAAGATATCCTTTTATATGTATATTACAAAGATTCTGTTTTCGTTACCAGACACGGCCTAGGATATGATTATGTCCCCAGGTTGTGTAACTTTCTGCACTAAGGCAAAATTTTCTACACAACTTCAAAATTTCATAACTTCTTCATTTGAACTCCGATTTGAGTGAAATTTGATTCCGTTTCTTCGTTTTCGATCCTAGAACGCGTTCAAACCTAGAAATCAAAATTTTACTTAATTAAGTATCAATTTCTTTAAAGAAAACAAAAAATATGAGGAAAATACTATAAAATCACCCTATAAAATATGTTTGAAATTAGAGTTATCAATATTCCTATTATTATCATAATATCAATTCTAATCAATATTTTCCTAATTATTAATTTCTCATAATTACATATTACACATTATCACTTAATGTGGAAATGTACACATCTAATATTCCCATCACTTCAAATATCATCTCTCAACATTAAATAACATTCCAAATATTCAAATTCATCCCAAATCAGAGTTTGAACCTAACTACCCTAAATTACCAAATTAACTCAAAATTTCTCATTTTTTACCTATTGCATATTTACTACATAATATGCTAATAATTATATCTAACGCTCCAAATGTTACAAGCCTTATACTTTATCATATTTCAACATTCTAAAACATATAATTGTACATCAAATCAGTAATTACCCATTTAATTACTTGATTTACCATAAATTACCCATTTCATACCTCATTTTAAGGCCTAAAAATTATCTAAAATTTTTGAAAAGTTATTTTTGAAAAAGGGCTTCGTGATACTGTTCTATATCACTTAATTAGTCTACATAAAAATTTTAGGCTCAAAATTACACTCCTAGGGTCATTTATTTCTAAACCGAAATATGCTTAGTTTTGCATGATTTCTTACAAACCATATATCACGGGACATATTTTCATCAAAATAATATTTTTCCTAAAAACTAAATACTAAAATATTCTAGAATAAATAAATTCATAATTTTCTAAGAATATTTACTATTTTTATAAAATTACACAAAATCGAGTTGGAAATTGAACTCACCAATTTGGGTCACTTAAGCCACCATCGGTGGCCATGGGTGTGTCAGCCCACCTAGGCACTGCTACCACCGTATGGTGATGGTGGCCATCTACTCCCAGTTGCTCGTCAAGTCTGCGTTCTCCTTAGAAGCTCTAATTATACAGATTTTTGCTAAATTTTTGTAAAACCCTATTTTTCTTTTAATTCGCCTCTCTCTAATTTTTTAGAATTTCAAATTGATCAAATGTGCTTCTGAAAAATTTGGGGTATTTATAAAGGTCTTGGGGAATTATTATGTATTAAATTGATTAGATAATTGCCTTATCTTCTTCTAATTTACCTTTTGTGTTATTTTAATTTAATTAGATAATTTTTTTTCTTATTTCCCCCAGCTGTCATGACCTAAATTTGGATTATTCCTTATTTTTTTATTTATTTTTTATTTTTTCTTAATTAATTATGATTTTTCTTTAATTATTTAGTATTATTTTAGCACATTTCACGTATTTCAAGTAGTTACGCGTATTTCTACCTACATGTAAATTCATATATAGTACAAATAACTTTTCCTAAATATTATTTAGGTTATTTTATGATTTTTAGTGTGCATATAATTTATCTCTAGTGATTCACTAATTATTGGAATGCATTTCTACATATTTTCAATAAATAATGAGTCACATACTTAAAAATTGGAAATTTTATAGTCTTTTATTTTATTACTTATTTTCTTAAGTTCAAACTTACGAGATCACTTTTACTAATATTTCTAACTTTATTTGATAATTTATACTCGATCGGATTCTTTAACCGATCGTCCTAAATTCTACGAGTCAAACTTTAGGTAGCTAATTATGGGCTTTACACCCAGCAATAGAGTTGGAAGAGAGTAATAGGCAAAAGGCTAAAGGCCAAAATTCTATAAATCCTGAGCTTGATATTCTCCTTTTTTACTCTTTTAATTTACTTTATTAATTGTTGTGTATTGAATTATTAAAATATCACTATTCACTAATATAAGTTGTTAAGAGAGGTAATTTTATTTTTCTTATATCGAAAAAGTTTTTAAAAAATTTAAAGATATTAATTTCCACCCCTTCCCCCCTCTTGATATCTTATATGGGACTAATAGAATATTTTAGAAAAATCATGGTTAATGGAGCATATTCCTTATATGGCTGTGTACACATGGCAATGATACACTAGTAACGCTGTTAGAGGATGCAGACAGGTTACTTGTCTGAGTAAGGGTGGTTTAGTCATTTGGGGTCTCTCTCTCGACATCTCGATAAGGGTGATAAGGGTGATGCCAAGTAAATAATTGGTCAAGCATGAGTGAGAATGATGATTAGCTGTTGTCTCGGCCTTTAGCTTCTTGGCATATTATTGGTGAGAAATAAGCAATCATTCGGCTCGGCATATAAAACGGGTGGGTAAGGAGGTACTCAGCCTTAGTAGGAGTCGATTGGAGCAAAAAGATTCGTCTTGCTACTCCCTTCGGTGCTTAGGCTTGGTTGTGAGTCAATGGTCCAGTAGTTTGATTCCCATCATTTCCTCCAGGTTGTTTTGGATTTAGGATCAAGTCTGAATGGCCTTTAGTTAGATCTCCATTAAGGTGATATAAACTGAAGTCGATAACGTTGAAGGCATTAGAAACCTCATAGTCCTCGAGCAGCTCCAATCTATAAGCATTATCATTGATCTTCTAAAGGATTTTGAAAGGTCCTTCAACCCTTGGGGACAGTTTATTCCTCCTCTTACTCGAAAACCTCTCTTTGCTTAAGTGCAACCATACCAAGTCTTCTTACTGGAATTGTTTAGTTATCTTACCCTTAATCTTCTCTCGCATTCTTCTAGCTTAGTTAATGTGCTGAGTGACTTTGTCATAGATATGTTAAAGGGATTGTACTCGAGCTCTTGCATCAGGGTCCTCTTGCGCGGGTATAGTTATAGGGGTGTGATCAAAGGGAAACTTGGGATTAAAACCATGGACCACTTCGAAGGGGGTTTACTTAGTGGTGTCATGCACTATTCGGTTGTAAGTGAACTCGACCACTAGCAAGTAGACGTCCCAATTAGCCAAGTTCTTGCCTACTATAACTTAAAATAGTAATCCTAAAGTGTAATTGACCATTTTTGTTTGGCTGTCAGTTTGGAGGTGACAAAAAGTATTGAATAGTAGTTTGATCCCCATCTAACGCTACAAGGTCCTACTTTGAGTCTCTGTCGGAGACTACACTTCTCAGTATACTGTGTATTGGTATAATCTCCTACAAAAATAGAGAAGCAATAGCTAAAGCATCATTAGTTTTAGAGCAAGGTATGAAGTGTGTCATTTTATTGAACTGATTCATAACGACCAATATAGAATCTTTGCCTCGGGTAATTCGTGGCAGTCCAAGAACAAAGTTAATGCTCAATTTAGTTCATGGCTTCATCGGAATAAGTAAAGGTATTGTTTTCCCTTACTCGGCTTTGCACTTAGCCCTCTTACATACAGCACAGCTTTCAACAACTCAGTGTACAAATCTCCTCATTCTTGACCAAAATAATTGACCATTCAATAGTTCACGGGTCCTTCTTTTTCTAAAATGTCCGGAGAGTCCTCAATTATGAGCTTCCTAGATCAATAACTATATTAGAGAACAAGTTGGCATGCATAATTTTCCACTCTGGAACAAGTAACCATTCTCTACATGATCCTTGTCCACTATTCTTCCATTGGCGCATCGTACAATTCTGGTTCCAAAGTGTGGATCCTTAAAATACTGCTCTTTAATACTTGCAAACCTAAATACTCTGGTTTGAAGTTCATTCAGAAGTACATGTTTTCTCAAAAGAGTACCTACAATTACGTTGCTCTTTCCTTACTTGTATTTTATCATAAAATCGAATTCCTTAAGGAATTCAACCCATCTCACCTACTACTTAGATAACTAGCTTAACTTCGGAGGTACCTCAACGACTCATGGTCAGTATATATGACAAACTCTCTCAATAGTAAATAGTGATGCCATACTTCCAGTGCTTGGATTAGCGCTAAGAGTTATTTGTCATACATAGAGTTATTTAATTATGGTCCTCTAAGCTTCTCACTGTAGAAGGTAATTGGTTGGCCTTCCTACATCAGGACAGTGCCTATTCTAATGCCTGATGTGTCATATTCCAACTCAAATATTTTCTTGAAGCTAAGTAGAACTAATACTGGGTGAAAGTCAATATTTTTTTTTATCTCGGCAAAGCTCCTCTCCTCCCTTTCTCTCCATTGGAAGTCGGTGTTTTTCTTTATTAGCTCAGTAAATAGAGTGGTAAGGATGCTAAAATTCTTGGTGAATCATCTATAGAATGAAGCCAGTCCATGGAAACTTCTTACGTTAGTACAAATAGTAGGAATCAACCATTCGACGATTACTCTGATCTTTTCGTCGCCTACTCATAAGCCTTCTTCACTTACTATGTAGCCCAAGAATACCACTTCCTCTTGACAAAAATAGCACTTCTTAAGATTGTTGAATAGTCTCTTGGCTTGGAGAATATCCAGAACGGCTTGAAAATGTTCACAGTGACTTAGCATGTTAGCATTGTAAACCAGGATATCGTCAAAGTACACCACGACACGCTTCTTGATTAGATGTCTTAGTACATGATTTATTAGTCTCATAAAAGTGCTTAGGGTATTCAATAAGCCAAAGGCCATAACCATCTATTCATATAATCTATGACGAGTCTTGAACGCTATTTCCCAATCATCTCCTAGCCTTATGTAGATTTGATAGTAGCTAGACTTTAGATTAATTTTGCTGAAAATCTTGGCTCTACTTAGTTTATCCAACATATCTTCCAACCTCAGGATAGAATACCTATACTTGATTGTAATCTTGTTCATGACTCAACTGTTACACACATCACCAAGTTTCATCCTTTTTTGGTACTAAAAGTGTTGGTATAGTGCAAGGGTTGAGACTTTCTCTGACATATCCTCTTTTTAGCAACTTATTGACTTTATGTTAGAGCTTAGAAGCCTGTTTGAGATTCATTCGATAAGCTGGTTTATTCAGTAGTGCGACGCTTGATACTAAGTCAATGTAGTGCTCTATACCTCTAGTTGAGGGCAATACCTCAAGTAACTGTTCTGGGAACAAGTTAGCATACTCATCCAGTAACTTTTTTATTTCTTGAGGTAGTTCACCCCGCTCATTTATTTCTAATAGTTGTCTGACTAACATGAGGTCGGCTCGTCAGCATTGATGGCCTCTCGAAGCTTGACTTTACTCATTACCAAAGCCTTCTTTGATCCGCAAGCAAGTTTTGTCTATAGTTTGTTAACTTCTCTCGACAGCATCGGATTCATTATAATATTTTGGCCATCCTTCTCGAACATGCACGCATTGTTGTAGCCGTCATGGATAACTCTCCGATTAAACAGCCACAGTTTATCAAACAACACATGGGAAGCACACATAGGTAGTACGTCGTAGAGAATCTTGTTAGAGTAATTCCCGATAGTGATAGACATTGGTATCTGCCGATTGACATGTAGTGCTTCTTTTATACATTAGCAGTGCAACTTGTATGGCCTTAAATGTATAATAGTTGGAAACTTTAATTTTGAAATAAGATCGGTCGTTGCTACGTTGGTGCAACTTTTACTATCTACAATGAGGGCACATACGTTATCATTTACTTTAAAGGTAGTATGAAATAAATTCTCTCTCTACTTCTCCTCTCGTGAGGGTTCCATGCTCATTGTGTATTAGACAACCATGATCAATTGATCCAAGTCCTCAGTAAACATGTTGATACGAATTTGTGGATGAACACACGACCTAATATCACGCATAACCAAAGGGGGTAAGTTCAAGTTGTGAGATGGCTTGAAAAGTAAATAATAGTTGACGGATGAACAGGGAATCCTGTGCACCAACGATGGATATGATACCCCTTATATGCCATACCCCTTATATGCCATACCCCTTACATGCCAGGTAAGAAGAACTTTAATCATTGAGGTACCTTTTGGTGCAGTAGCTCAGAGTTCGTCGAAACTCTAGAGTTAAACGTGCTCGTGCTGGAGCAATCTTAGGATGAGTGACCTCTTGGAAAGCAGCTACACCAGGAGATAAAACCGTGCGCCGTTTCATGTCAAAGCGAACAATACCTTAGTGGAAGGAGTTCCGGCCAGGTCGTTACAGAAAATTGTAATACCCCTTACATGCTAGGTGAGAGGAACTCTAATCATTGAGGTGCCTTTTAGTGTAGCGGTTTGGAATACGTCGAAACTCTAGAATTAAGTATGCTCATGCTAGAGCAATCTTAAGATGGGTGACCTCCTAGGAAGCGGTTGTACTAGAGGATAAAGCCGTACAATGTTTCACGCCAAAGTGGACAATACCTTGGTGGAAGGAGTTCCGACGGGGTCGTTACAGAATGTTATTAGAGCAATCTACCAGCCTGAAGAGCGAAGCTGTACCTGGTGGTTGTCTTGGACCTGTGTAATGAAACCGACAAGGGTGTTAGTTCTATAAGGAGGGTAGATTGTGATACCCTTTTACATGCCAGGTGAGAGGAACTCTAATTAGCAAAGCGCCTTTTAGTATAGTAGCTCGGAGTACGTCGAAACTTCGGAGTTAAGCGTGCTCATGTTGGAGCAATCTCAGGATGGGTGATCTCTTAGGAAGCGACTGTACCAGAGGATAAAACCGTGTGGCATTTCATGCCAAAGCGGACAATACCTCGGTGGAAGGAGTTCCAACTGGGTCGTTACACTAGGGACTTAGTCTACTTCACCGGTACTGTTCTACTTGATCTACTAAATCAAATCATAAAGAGATTACAAGCATATGTCACATATGGACTTTACAACACTCTACTTTGCTTATTTAGCCTTTCTATAATTTAGGTTAATACAGATTTATAGAGTGAAAATGTACTTGTCTTAACAAACAACAAATAATAATTACAAATTACAAGTGAGATCAAAATTATAAATCTCAAACAATTTCACCGAAAAGGAAATGATGATTGTTGTAATGTTTGCTTCGGTAAAACTTTCTGAAGAAGTACCTAAAGGACTTTTTGTGACTTTTGAGAAGGTTGAATTTGATTATGATTTTTTGTGTACAAAAACTTTTCTTCAAAGTTGTAAATGACGTTTTAAATCCCTTCTCTTTTATATAAAGATCTTCTAACGGCTAAAAATCTGAACATTATCTTTACTTCTGTATTTATCAAACCGTTAGTTATTAAAGATAATTCCTCGAATATGTGAGAAGATCTTGGTTATTTGAAATTCAAAAACAACTCTCCTTATTTTGTTTAGATCAAATATTCATCAATCCATAACCACCAGATAAGCTTCTAATTTAAATTTAAAGAGATATGCTTTTTATTAGCAACTTCTGGATAAGCTTCATGTTTAAAATTTGAAATTCCACAAAATTTGAATCAATCTTATCCTTATTCACTCTTATGCATATCTTGATTTATCCAAATATATTTTCGCTTAAAAAAATTATCCCTAAGGATCATAATTCCATCTTGAGTAAAATGAGATTAAATGTATTTTTCTAATATACTCAATATCTTATTGAATTTGAATATGATAAAGAGTAAAATTTAGCATCGTATCCAGATTAACTTTCTGAATGACTTTTTGAAGAGTATCAATTCTTCCTTTCTTTGAAGTTCTTGAGTAAGCTTTTGAAATGCTATTCCATTTTTACTTGTAAAGCTTTTGAAATACTTTTTGAAGAATTTTAGACAATTTTTTTTGTCAATTAAGTTAGACCTTCTGAATAAATTTCTAAAGATAACTTAGTTTTGCGAATTTCAAACTTTTTGAGGAACTTTCAAAATATTTGCACACTTGTTAATTCATTAGTGTTCTTTTCTTTTTATTATCATTAAAATCTATAAGAGATATCTAATATATTTATTTTTTATACTTTTGTATTCTTACATGTTATTGCTTTAGGGTAACACCTTTTTTGTTTTTTTCCTTTTTAGGTATGTTGCCCTAAATTCTTGGGTATAAATACTCTTTTTACTTGTAGCTGTAAGCAATTAGATTGGACATTAATACACTTGACATTTTTCTCTCATAAACATTACTTTGTTTACATTGATTTCACTCTTATTCTAACCCTTAAGCAAGGCTAGGTAGTTAGTAATATCACCGGACTATCTCGTACGTTATATTGAGTTGTGCCATGAGTCTTCGAAAGTTCTATTGGTGCGTTATATCAATAAAAGCTATTTGTAGATTTTGCTTACTTTTTATTTGTATATGTACTTTTGCACAATCTCTATCACTTCCTTTTTCAAGCTTTCAGCAAGCTTGGATTTATCTAGTGACCAGCTTAATTTGTTCTTGGTCACGATTCACACCAGTATATATGGTACATGTGTTTGAGATTTGATTTATTGTAGTAGGAGCTAAGGTCCATTTTATGTTTGTTTTGTAAATGTGGTTTTGCTTGAATCATCTAAACTTGATTGATTACCTTAAAAATAAACTAACTTGAACTTGGCTAAATGTTTAATCTAATATGCAATACAACTTACTAGCAGTATTAGTTAGGATTCTCTGGTTAAACAGGGACCCTTTTGATGAGGATAGTTGAAATGGTCATTTCTCAATCTTTAGTTGAACTAAATGATAGGAGAGGAGGCTGTGGCAAAGTTAAAGGCCGTAATTCGAAGGTATTTTTTGGTAAAGGGTGTTCCCAATTGCATAAGTCTTGATTTAGCTCCGATTTGCTAGTACGTAGCATCAAGCTTTTCAATCTGGATTAGAGTGGGTGAAATTTCTCTAACCTTACGACAGATTGGACAATGTCGTGTGATGGCACTTTGTTTAGATATGTATTGTATTTAACTAAAAATTTACTTGAAAACCTTGGTTGCTTGGTGTTAAACACATACTTCTGTTTCCTGTTTCACTTACTGAATAAGTTGTCACTCGTTTTATAGGTTCGAGATAGATTTACAGGCACATTACCTAATTCCAAAGGATTAGAAACAAGGTTAGGAAGTGAGGATTAAGAAGAATTGGCTAGCCTTTTGCTTTGATTATCAATTTTGCTAACTTTAAGAAAAGTACTAGTCTTTTTTAGTGGTCCTTTAGTTTTCCATAATTAAAATATATATTAAGTTTTGTAAACCTGTAAACTTTTATAATCCTCCTCTTGAACTTGTTTATGTTTCTCGTGTAAACATAATTTTGTAAATATTTGTAAATTTTGAATAGTTTGTTGAGTATTATTAACCAAGCTCAACTCTTTTGGAAAGCTTTGGTTGCAAAATTCAATTTTTATATTCACCTGTGAAGATTGCACTACAGGTTTAAAACATGTAGCTATAGAATTGGATGCTTCAAAGTAGTTGAGTTAAGTTGACTTTGTGTGAACTAGGTTTATGATTGCCGTTATGGGAAAAGTTTTTATTTTAGGATGGTTTATACAGTGGGGTTATTTCAACTTCTACTCTTCGAGGCATGACGAATATGATAGATATATCAAAACAATTTAAACATAAATTGTTGATATGTTAAATGTATTGATCTCATAGTTTATTTATTATTTTCATTCATATGTAAATAATTTATCTCAAGTATGGGCATGATACTGGGCTTTAACTAGTTTAGTTGTAGAGTTAAAGCTACGATGCTTATTTTACGTTTGATACATAGAAATTGATTAGAATAGAATAGTGATTTTGAATTTTATTCCATTTCCTTATATTTAGATGCACTTTTAAAAGTTGAAATTGTTAATTCCAACTTTAAGTAGGGTTGACAATTTGAGACTCACATACAATGAATTTAGATCCAATACGACACGATTTAAACAATTAATGTCTGGAAAATTTTGACATGAAACGTAAACGGTCAGACCTATTTAATCATGGTTAAATTCATGTTTAGTTTCGGATTAAGCTTATAGAGTTAGTCACGGGACATGAGATACATTATATATTTTTTAATATTTATATTTTATTGTATGAATAATTTATTTTTAAGTCAGATATTTTAATTAAAGATATGAGATATTTTTAGTTATATATATTTTTTATTGCATCAAAGTTTTAAGAAGGAAAAGATTATGAACTTTGGTGTAGATTTTTTGATTATTTTCCTTAAAATTTAACAAATAGTGTGATCAATTTGAAAATTAATATTAGTAATAATATTAATATCCATTTAACCCATTACTCAACTTAATTTAATAATATTATATAACTTAAATTTTTAGATTTTTTTTATATTTGGTAAGATTTGTTTTACTAAAAATTTTTGTTTGGATTGTAAGTTTTTATTAAGTATATGCTTTTGTAAAATTTAAATATTATCATTGTTTTTTTCTCTTCGTATTTATATATATGTTATAAATTTTTAATCAATAACTAATATCAAATCTAACATAACCGAGATATAATATAATAGCACAAATTATCAGTTCTAGTATAAATGTGTCCAACCTGAATATGTCATATGTTAGGTCATGGAATTTATATTTTTATACAAAATTAATAAATTGATTATATAATTCTTTAGATTTTTTTTTGACATAAACTCATTTAAATACGAAAAAAAGATATAATAAGATAACATAAATTGTTAACTTTTTTTTTAAAGAAGGATTTTAGTTTGAATTTTAAATAGTCAAAAATTGAAATTCTGCTATGAGCTGATTTCATTTTATTCCGACTTATTACATCCCATTTCTTTCCCGGATCAGTGCAATATTTTTTTCTTTAATATTTCAGTATTTATTTATTTTTCGGCGCTGATGGCTAAACGACAAATAACCGTGTTGTATAAAGCCGGTGAGTTCATCCTTCTTTTTCTGTTTCCCCCTTTGCCGTTCTAACACACTTCCCTCCTCGAAGCAAAATCCCAAACCCACTGAGAGCAGCATACACCAACCTTCAACATCCTACACTCGCTCATTCGCTTCACTCTCTCACAATGGACAACCGAAATGTCGTCGTATGCGACAATGGCACTGGGGTACTCTTCTCTCTCTCTCTCTCTCTCTCTCTCTCTCCCCAACCTTCGAGGCATGTTTTCATTGTATCCATGATTTCAACTTCAGTTTAACACTCCGATTGTTGTGATCCGTTGGATATCACGGATCTTGTTTACATGACAGATCATGACACGACAGAACCAACCAAAATATTATCCGAATTTTTGATTTTTTCTGGAAAATTAATTGTTCGTGACGTTTAGTAGAGTTTTAGACATATTTGATTCAAAATCAACGTGGAACATGTATGTAATTGGCTGCTGGATTTTTTGAATTATGGGCTTTGATAGTGGAGTTATATTGTGCTCATGAAATCGGGGCCCAAGCAATCTAATACATGGAATAAAATGGTTGTCTATGATAATTCATCCAAGGTATCATGGCATGATTTAGTATTTTGATTAAAATAAAAGTTAGTGTCTTTTCAATTTTTTCATAAATTTATATGCCGTGTCTGTTAGAATCCAGAGAGCTATCTTATTAGTAATTTAAAAAAGTAGTATTAATAGTTGCATAATAAATAGCAATGGTGTATCTGGTTGCTGGATCTTTTGGTTATCTGGTTTTGCTATTAATGGTTTTGTCTCGGTATTTTAGCTAGGGAAAATCTGGTGTTCTTCAGTGTTCTGTTCTGTGAGGCTTTAATAAAGTTAAGTACACTATCAGTGCAATCAATATGTTGAATACACCATAGTTGTTTATAATATCAGGGTAGAAGTGTTGGTAGACATGCATTCTAGTGGTAGAGTTCCTGTGATCTTGCTTGGTTTGAGTTTCAAACAATAGTCTCAACTTGCCAAACAAAGAAAAAAATGGGTATAAGTGCTTTGCATTTGACCATCGTCTCATTATGTCCCTAGGAAGCAAAATTAGTTTCTTGTATATGTATACCATGGCTGCTTACTGTCTTAATGATTGAAGGTGAGTTATCTGGAGTTTGATTCTTCAGATTTGTGAAATCGAGAAAGCTTCTCATTTGGTAAAGGGGCATACCTGGCTGTGCCAATGTGCTTCCCAAGTCATGTCATGTGGGCTATTGGAGAGGAAGGTCAAGCCTTGGTGTAACTGCTAAGTTGCTCATTTAGCAATTGACGGAAAAATACCTATAATTTCATAAAGAAGAGTGAACTATACCTTTTACTTGAAGCGTGATGTGTTGTTGACCTAAGGCTCTATGGGAGTAGTTTTGCCTAATTATTGTTCAGTTTTTCCACACCATTAAATTCTGTTTATTTAATGCAGTATGTCAAGTGCGGCTTTGCTGGAGAGAATTTTCCCACATCTGTGTTTCCATGTGTGGTTGGAAGGCCAATGCTTAGGTATGAAGAATCACTTACAGAGCAAGAGTTGAAGGTGAATTTCTTCTTCATACATAAACTTTACTGCGGCATCTTGATTCAATAGCTTCTGGGGCATCCTAGTGTTATGTGTAGTGTATGAATATGCCACTCTCAATTGCCTTCTTATTTTCAAAAAAATATGTTTGTTGAAAATGCATGCTCCAAGCGAAACCATGAACCCTGTATTCAATTCATAACATAATTAAGAAGATGGGATTCCTGTGCTTATGCTTTCTTCTGAGTTTAAGATGTATATACTAACCATTGCTGAGAAGTTGCATGTCTTCTTTAATTTTGACAAATAATATGCAAGTTGCTTTTGTCTTTAGGATATTGTGGTGGGGGAAGCTTGTACAGACCTCTGGAATCAGCTCAATATAACTTATCCAGTTAACAATGGCATTGTGCAAAACTGGGAAGATATGGGTCATGTGTGGGACCATGCATTCTTCAATGAGCTAAAGGTAGACATTCTGTGCTACTTATGCTTGTGGCTAGCTAAAACCCCTTTTTTAGAAAGCAACCATATTGTGCTAACTGCTCCAATCACTTCTGAATAGATAGATCCAACAGAATGTAAGATTTTACTCACAGATCCACCTCTTAATCCTTCAAAAAACCGTGAAAAAATGGTTGGTGCTCCAAACTTTACTCTTTTTTGGAGCCTTTTTGTCTGTCTTCTGCAATACATGCTAAGATCAGCATCTAATGTTCTGAGTTCTCTTGATCTTGTAGGTTGAGACTATGTTTGAGAAGTATAACTTTGCTGGTGTTTTCATTCAGATCCAAGCCGTTTTAACACTTTATGCTCAAGGTCAGTAGAGAATCATATCTCTAATTTTCATTTGGATTCATGCTTCTGGAAATTTTTTTTGACGTTTCTGGTTATTGTGGATATGGACTAATTAACATGATAGTTACTGTCTATGTTATTCAGACTTAGGACTGATGGGATAGTAGTCTGAAATCTGTTTTCTTGAGAGTGAATCATTCTTATGTTATTCTTACAGGTTTGCTCACTGGATTAGTCATTGACTCTGGTGATGGTGTCACTCATGTGGTAAATAACTGAAGAACAACCAATGCATTATTCTGCATAAATTATTTTCTGCTGTAGTTGTTAATGCATAATCAGTGGAAAAAATCACTGTGCACTCTCATTTCTTTTGGAGCAATGCCGCTGTTCTTAATTTCAGTTTCCATCACTTCTTTGGGTGAAATGCCCAGCCTCCTCAGTAGAGGTCAATGTACTATGCATATAAACTTTTCTCTTTCACAAGTTTTTTTTTTTTTTAATTAAGTATTATTCTTTTATATATATGTATATCTGCTTTTTGTCGAAACCACAGCCCAAATAGTGATATTTTGCAAGTTATTATTCATATTTTGTTTGTACTATTACAATGCTTTTTGTAAATGCTTGTTGATTTTATAGTTGCATATTGGAGTCTGAAAAGATCTGAGCTTTACCAAAATAATTTTCTCAACAAAAAACCTGAAGTTTAATTTTTTGATGCTCTCCTTCAGGTTCCAGTTGTTGATGGTTATTCATTCCCACACCTCACAAAGCGCATGAATGTAGCTGGACGACACATAACGTCCTATCTGGTTGACTTGCTCTCGAGGAGAGGGTGAGAGTGGCTCTTCTAAAGTTAAGTGAATACTCTTGCTTAATTTATTGTCTCGGTGATTGAGGCCCTTGAGTTTCTCTGAAGGTATGCAATGAATAGGACTGCTGATTTTGAGACTGTTAGAGAAATCAAGGAGAAGCTCTGTTATATAAGGTACGAGAATGACTTGATTTTGCTTTATTCTTTGCACGAAATGTTTGATATTCATGAAATTTGCAGTTATGACTACAAGAGGGAATACCAACTTGGACTTGAGACCACCATCCTTGTTAAGCATTACACTGTGAGTAATTTTGCTTGCTTGCTCTCCATTATTGAAGATGGATCTAGAAAAGGTCCTTTTTACTGTAAAGTAGATTGTTATGAAATTATGTTTAAAGTAGCAATTAATTTGGTATTTCTTTACCTGGTCAGCTTCCTGATGGAAGGGTAATCAAAGTTGGCACCGAAAGGTTTCAAGCCCCAGAAGCTCTTTTCACACCAGTACGTCTTTTTCTGTCTTTTTATGTAGCATTTATTAATATGTCAACTGGGCTGTATTCTTAGATAGACTGGCTCTTGACTGATTTTTTTGATGCAATCCTAGGGCAAACAATAGTCTATGTTATCGATTGAAAACGAAAATGAGTATGCAGCTTCCAGTTAGGGAGTTTTTAAGAGCTTATAGGTAAATACAAGTGCTCCATAGCTCCTTTAGCTAACTACTCAAACTAGGAAATCTGATCGTCTGTGAACTAATATCCAACTGCTATCTATACTAACTACTATCACCAACTAACTGACGACTTTAGAAGATTTCTAAATAAAGAAAAGTAAGGAAAATAATAGCTAATACAAACTACTACTGATTAAATATAACAAACAAGAACCAATGGTACAATGTTATCACTAGCTCTAGTGGTCACTACACCTATGCACATGCTTAACAGGATATGGTACCCTAGAAGACATGTTAATAACACCCTCTTAAGATTGGCCTGTCACTATGGTCAAGAAGAAACTAGAAATTGTATCTATCCTTGACAACTTGTCCCTTTTTGATGCGGGAACAACATGGACCACACTCTACCTCCATCATGAACTTATTGAATGAAGGGGTCAGGCATATCGGAATTAGGAAAGAAAGAAGCCACCATGTTGTTGCTGCACACTTCCCAATGATAGCCTTGCAGCCTTTTCATGTCTGATAGAGTTGGCATGCTATTACATGTGTATTCTAGGAAGAGGAGGTCTGTCGATCATGTTACTTGATGTGTATGTCCAATTCCAGTAGTAGTGAGGGCATTTTTTGTTGTAAATAAATAAGTGGTAGTATCTTACTAGTGTAGTAGTGGGGGAGTGGAATAAATAGCATGCTGACGTGCCATGCCTAGTGATACAACTTAGGGTTCCAACAACAAAAATTCAACAAGTTCTGATTAGGTCAGATCACTTACTTGCACTTACAGTGGCAATCTTGCGAAGCAATACACCTACAGGTACTTCACAAGCCACTCGCTGCAGGATACAAGTTAAAGACCACTTGCTGCTCAAGTTTCTGACTTCCAGAAATAACCAACTGCTTAACTAACTCTTATTCCACCTCAGCCCCCATATATATAGTACTACCATACTACAATTACTGTTCTACCCCTTCTGCTTTACAATACTCCTAAACATACATACACTCCACAGCACTGCACAACACATACATGCCCACTAACTGTACAACAGACACATTTACAACACACAACAGCAAACTTTAAAACACAACACATACTTCTACTAACGCCTCTTATACACATGAAGTAATGGCTTATAAGGCTTAGGGTTGTATCAATAGTCTTCCCTGAAAAGTGTCCTTGTCCCAAAGGACAAAGTCAGGAAATTGCTCCTTAACATCAGAAATATCCATCCAAGTAGCATCATCCACCAACTGCCCTTCCCAATGCACCAAAAATTGGGGTATTTGAAAACCATTTCAAATCTCAAATCACTTGTCTAGAATTTGTTGAGGATAGGGTCAATTGGCCGAGTAGCATCATCCATCAATTGCCCTTCATAATGCACCAAAAATTGGGGTATTTGAAAGCCATTTCGAATCTCAAATTGCTTGCCCAGAATTTGTTGAGGATAGGGTCAATCGGCCAAGTCATCGGAAGAGAACTTTGTAGATAAATTTGAAGAAACAGGACATGTACCATTTGACTTCTTTAAGAGAGACATGGAAAACCGGATGAATGTGCCACTTTAGAGGAAGCTGCAACCGGTAAGCAATAGTAACCACCTTAGCCAAAATCTGAAACGGCCCAAAAAACTATGGAGCTAGTTTAGAAGTAATCTCAATGACTAACTTGGTATTTAGAACTGGTGGAAGCCATAAGAATACCCAATCTCCAACTGAATATTGAACATCATGGCGATGTCTATTTGCTAAATTGCAATTGCACAATCGAGCCTTCTCCGAATTGCTTCTTAAGCACCTCAAAACCGCCATCACCAGAAACCAAAGCCACTAAAACAATAGGATTTTGAACTTCACCTGATAAGTAAATAGGGATAGAAGGAGGAAGACACCCATAGACGATCTCAAATGGTGCCATACCAGCAAATGAATGTTAGCTAGTGTTATAAGAGAATTTAGCCCAACAAATCCATGTAACCTAAACATTAGGTTGTTCGGATGCAAAACAACACAAGCAACATTCCAAACTTTGATTTAAAACTTTGGTTTGCTCATCTATTTTTGGAGATAAACTGTACTAAAGTTTAAATGAGTTCCTTGCAAATTAAACAACTTCTTCCAAAAATAACTAACAAATAAAGGATCTCTATCTGATATAATTGTGCAAGGGAAACCATAAAGCCATACAATTTCACATACGAACACATTGGCTACTATTCTTGCGTTATATGGATGTTTCAAGAGTAGAAAATGAGCATATTTGAAGAATTGATTAACCACAATCAAAATAGCATCAAACCTTTTTGATTTAGGCAATCTTGTAATAAAATCGAGAGATATCTTCCCAAACAACTTAAGGAATGAGTAGTGGATTAAAAAGATTGGCATGGGATAAATTTTGAGCTTTGTTGCGTTGACAAACTGCACAAGAAATGACAAAGGTAGCAACATCATGTTTCATTCGAAGCCAAAACAAATGTCAGCCAATAGCTTATATGTTCGACATAACTAGCGTGTCCCCCAATTGTGGAAGCATGAAACTCATGCAAGAATAGCTAAGTCTAAGAGGACTTAGTGGGAATAACCAAACGACCCTTATAATGAAAGGTGTTGTTGATTAGTTTGTACTTGACACTAGCATCTTTTCCCTTAAGCAACCGAATTTTAGAAACCAAAAAAGAATTTCAAAGAACATCCCTTTTAATAGCACTAGTTTTAGTCTGAATTGGACCCAAAATTCTCATAAAATCAACCTCTTCACTAATCTAAGAAAGAGCATTGGCGGCTTTGTA
This sequence comes from Lumnitzera racemosa, assembly GCA_024138005.1. NCBI lineage: Eukaryota > Viridiplantae > Streptophyta > Magnoliopsida > Myrtales > Combretaceae > Lumnitzera > Lumnitzera racemosa. The sequence goes on along the minus strand of JAMXBC010000012.1, from coordinate 9,851,066 downwards.
ATCATTCCCAGCTTTATATTGGATGTTAAATTTATATCCTAAGAGCTTAGCAAGTCAATGTTGTAGATTAGGGGTAGTGATTCGTTAGTGCAACAGATGGCACAAGCTCTTTTGATCCGTTTGCACAATATACTTTCTATTAAGTAAGGTCTCTAATGGTTAATAGCCAACATCAACATCAATGCCAACACCATTGCCATCAACTCTTTTTAATAAACCGATTTAGATAAAGTTTTAGGAGAAAGAGTCTTACTAAACTAAGCTATAGGCTTTCAGTCTTGCATTAAAACTACACCTAGACCAGAGTTGGAGGCATTACATTCAATAACAAATGGTTTTTGAAAATAAGGCAAGGAAAGCATGGGAGCTTGCATCAAAGCTTGTTGTAGTTGCTTAAAAGCCAAAGTAGCATCATCATTCTAATCAAAAGAGTCTTTTTTTGAGAGGTTAGTGAGAGGCCTAGTTATCTTTCCATAATTCTTGATAAAATTTTGATAGTAACCAGATAACTTAAGAAACCATGAAGAGCTTTAAGAGACTTAGGAAGTGGTCAACTCAACACACTTTAGATGTATCTATAGCTACACTCTCGGCTGAAATAATATGGCCCAAATATTTTAAAGAAGTTCTTCTAAAAGCACACTTCTTTTTATTGGTCGAAAAGTGATTAACCCTCAATAATGTCAACAAATGTGAAGATGATCCAAATGCTAATGCATATCATGACTATAAATCAAAATATCATCAAATAACATGAGTATAAACTTGCACAAGTATGGACGAAAGTTTTCATTCATAGGAGATTGAAAAGTAGTCAATGCATTAGTGAGCCCAAAAAGTATTACTAAGAACTTATAATGATCTCGATGAGTTTAGAAAGCGGTTTTAGGAATATTATCAATATAGACAGGTATTTGATGATAACTGAAATGGAGATCAATTTTAGAAAATATAGATGTACTAAATAATTCATCTAAAAGCTCATCAATAATTGGAATAGGGTACTTATCTAGTATGGTGGCATTATTTAAGGCTCAATAGTCAACACAAAAATGGTATGAGCCATCTTTTTTTATGATTAAGATCATGGGACTTGAAAATGGACTCACACTTAGCCTAATGATGCCGGTTTTTAACATATCAGCCACCATTTTCTCAATTTTGTCCTTTTGCTGCTGCGCATAGCAATATGACCTAACATTTATAGCATCAAGCCCTTCTTTGAGTGGGATTCTATGGTCTGTAACTCGAGAAGGAGGGGGATTCTTGATTTCTGCAAAGACATCAGCATATTACTTAAGCAACTGACTCAATTGCCCATTTTGATCACTCAACTCAGCTCCAAAATTCCATACTTTGATCTGTACCAACAAACTGCAATAATCCCAATCATAGTCAACCTCATGTTTCAAACTCTTGAAAGTTACTGCTGATTTATATAAAGAAGGGTTCCTGATGAATACATGCTCCCTTTCATCCTTATTAATCTTTGTACTCATCCTTCCCCAGTCAACCTTAACTTGCCTAAGTTTTTGTAGCCAAGCTAACCCAAGAATGATGTCAACAGCTCCTAACCCAAAATTGTAACAATCTACTATGATATCAAGAGTTCACAACTGTAGCTTCAAATGAAAGCTGACCCCACTAGAACTAACCACGCTTCCATCTCACAACTTAACATTAAACCGGATAGTAGGGTCAATTGTCAATTGAAATTGCTGCACTAGTTTGGAAGAAATAAAATTGTGGCTCATGCCACTATCCACTAGAATTGAAACATTTGGCCCTCCAATGATCCTTGGAATTTAAGTGTTTTAGAGCCATTAAAGCCATTAATAGCTAACACGGACACTTCCAAATCAACTGATAATTTCTCAGATTCTTTTCCAATTGGCTGAGGTTCTTGTAACTCCACCCAATGCTCCTTCATTTGGTCCTCATCTTCTTCAAGTATCAAAACCCTTGGGAGTTTTATGTCCAGGTTGAAATGGCTGTTCACACTTGAAACACAATCCTTTGTTCTTTCTATCTAAATATTCTGCATAAGTCATTTGTTTTGGTCCTCTATGTTGCTGTGGCTGTTGCACACTACTGCTACTGGCAGCAGGGGCAGAAGACACCATGGAAGTCCCCTCTCTACTAAACTGAGATGGACGTTTCTGCTGCAAGGTTTGAGTTTGCATTCCTGTACTTCCAGCCAAAGTACTCGCAGGTGGTTTGCATGCTACACCAAAACCAGAGTTTGTGTACACATGAGTAAGGTTTGTAAGTTGGGCCGAATAAGATAGAGTAAAGGTGTTGGATATAACAGTTTCATTTGATAGAAAATTCCATATTCAAATTCTTTCTCAACACTCAGCACCAATTCTATTGCATCAGTTTAGGAAACCAGCCGTAGAGTTTGAACTCTCAACCGGAGATCCTCATGTAAAGTCCCCAAAAAGTACCCTAACATATGCATCTCAGTGATATGAGGGATTTGGGTTGTCAATGACTCAAATGACTCCAAAAAAACACTAGCTGTGGTTGTTTGCTGAAGTGTAAAAATAGTTACGAAAGGATTTTCAGCCAACAACCCTACATATCTTGTCAAAAACTTAAGTTTAAACAGATCCCAATCAAGATGCAGGATCCTTTTCTTGCGCATTTTGTGCCAATACATAGTTTGGCCTTTTAATCCCATAGTTGCAACAGCAATCTTTCAATCCTCCCTTACATTTTGCATCTCAAATTACTGCTCCATCATCATTAACCAGTGCATAAGATCCTTACCCTCAAATGTTGATACAGCAACCATTGAAGTCGAATTAGATTGAAATTCATTGTCCGATTCAACTACAGATGCTTCTTCGACAGTTTCGTTCCCACGCCTAGGTTTGGTTCTAATTCTAGAAGTGGATTCAACTTTCTCTTTTGATTTCTCATTCACTACTTGATTTTTACTTAGGTTTTGTATGGCTGATTGAATGGATGTCAGTGCAGCTTCTGCTCCAGTAATTGAAGCTATCAATGAAGAAACATTAGCTGCCGAATTTCTATCTACAATTGAGATTTGGTGTTGCAATTCAACAAAACTGCCTTTCAATTCATCCTTAACCGAATTATACCTTGCTCTAAATCTCTTAGATTTTTCTTCAAATTCTCAACTCTAGATTCCGTTCTAGTCATCTCAATTACTTAGGGAGAATGGAATTTCCCATGGATGGTGCCAATCGATACAACTTAGGGTTCCAATAACAAAAATTCAACAAGATCAGATTAGGTCGAATCACTTACTTGCACTTATAGTAGCAATCTTGAGAAGCAATATACCCATAGGTACTTCACAAGCCACTCGCAGCATGACACAAGGTAAAGGCTACTTGCTGCTCGAGTTTCTGGCTTCCAGAAATAACCAACTGCTTAAGTAACTCTTATTCCACCTCAACCCCCTTATTTATAGTACTACCATACTACAATTACTATTCTACCCTTTTGCTTGACAGTACTCCTAACAACACACACACTACGCAGGACTGCACAGCACACACATTGCATGCAGCACGCACTACAACATGCACTCTGTACAACACACAACAGCAAACTTTACAACACAACACACCCTTCTACTAACACCTCGTATATACATGAAGTAATGGCTTATACACATGATATTGTGGATGATTTTCTAGGGCTTGCTTGTATTATGGAGAAATGGTAGGAGACTCTACATATAGAGGGGGCGCAACTAACATTGACTTTTGTTGGCATGCAACTTCCTATTTTGTCAGTGGCTGACTTGTTTGTTTCATGTCCCAAGGCAGTGGTGATCAATTCACAAGTTCACACAACAGTGTTCTTGGTGTCTTTACCAAGCTTTTATCCTGCTGATTCAGTAGTGTTGGGGCTGTTTGAGCAAGATGCTGCCTCGTATACACATACACTACCTTTGATGCTGTTGGCGTAGGATAGTTATGGGTATTTCTCGACTTGGTCCTTGGGGACAACGACATTGTTATGGGGGAGGGAATTGGAGCAATCCTAGTGTCAAGGATAATGGTTGAGTAAATGTAAATGATATATGCAGTATTGTATGTGTTAGAAGGGTAGAATATGTGTAAGGGCAGAATAGTAAATACTTACTTTAGTAGTGTCTAAATACATAGGAGGGAGTGAGAGAGAGTAAGTTAGTCAAGAATTGTTGTGAGTTCTACAGGAGGTCTTCTCCATGTAGAGAGAGAGAGTGTGTGTTTAGGAAGATTGCTGGCTTGGTATTCCTATTTAATTGTAAAAGTTCTTTACTTTATAATAGATATTGAGTGTTGGGATTTATCAAGTGATCTTCTATTCTCTATTGTGCAATGTTCTGTCGAATAACAAAAGATTGAACCCATAGGTTGTTTCACTTGGTATGGAAGAAAATAAGGTATGCTGATGTGGCATATTAGTTGACTATTCAGTTAGTTAGAGTAAATAAATTACGCTGATGTGACATACTTACTTGGTCATCCAGCTAGGCTACAACTTCCAGAAGTTTCTGTTAGTTGGAGTAAGTTATATATTAGGAGCAAGAAGGATGGCAGAGGGCAGCTAGATATTTTCTTTCCTATCCACACACTTTAGTTGTTCTGAGTGTGTATCTCAGGTGAGTTCTTATAGTGATCTATTCTCTCTTGTGCCCCGTTTGCATTCTTCTCCTGTGTGTGCTTTATTTTGGCATTTTTTTACTATCGATGTCCAAGGTTTGGTCACCACATGTCGATGAAAGCAAGTACAAAAAAAGCACCTTGCTGTGCAAATGCAGTACCAGTCACTTCCTCTCTTCTTGCTTTTTGCACCTTTTGCCATACGAACCAAGTCTGTCAATTCTTGCTTTTTGTACACAAGTTGAAGCAATGCTTTATGTGTTAGAAGGTGGTGTGGTTCCGCTATGCCATCATCTCTTCCATTTGCCTTTGAAAATTTATGCCCAAAGCTGAACTCATCATACTTTGATCGAATTGATCAGCTATAGTTGAAGTAGGGTTTTATGTGCCACAAGTAGTTTTCTGGACATACCGGTCTGTTCAAATTGGCCTGTGAAATTATTAGTTCTGGAATCAACATTTACTTGTGTAAGATCTTCTATTGTCAAGAAGATTTGTTGAACCTTCAAAATGTAGTTGAAAAGCATTGTAGTTCATCTAAGATCTCTTTCACTGATTTCTCTAGATCTGCTATTCTATCCTCCAAACTTCTTGTTGTTTGTCCTTGATCATGGATGTTGGATCTTGTAGCAGTTTCTCATAGATGGCACCAATTGATGTGATCGAGGGCAGACAATAGTCTATTTTATTGTCTAATAATGAAAACAAATACACATCTTCCAGTTATGGAAGCTTACAAGAGCTTACAGCTCCCCATGCTAATACAAGAGCTCCATAGCTCCTTTAGCTAACTAGTTAAAGTAGGAAGTTTGATCTGATATCCGACAAACTAAGATCTAACTGCTGTCTGTACTAACTACTATTACTAACTAACTACCTGACTACTTATAGAGATTTCTAGAAGGTAAATGCAATACAAGTAAAGAAAAGTAAAGGATACTAGGTAATATTAAATAAAAATAATAAACAAGTACTAATGGTACAATATTTTCACTAACTCGTGGTTGCTGTGAAGTCAATGCCGATAGACATGCTTAATGGGATGTGGTGCCCTAGGGCACATATTATGATCGCTTATTTCTTTTGTGAGAATAAAATTACCTAGTTTCCAGCTTCCAGACATTTTGCCCTGCACCAGCACACTGTAATTTGGCTCTGAGCAGGGATCTCGGATTCTTTTAGATATTCAATGTTAATCAGCAGCATTTCATTTAATATGCATGCATGCTTTTAGAAACTATGTAGCAGCATATTATAGAACTAAATTTCTATGCTCTGTACTTGAAGAACTTAAACAGAATTTTGGTGCTTCCCCATTAGAGGTCATTTTAGCTGGTAAATAAAGTAATGCGATAAAATACTGTCTGTCCATTGCTTGATATATATTTAGTGTAGTGTAGATGGAGATGGGGAAGACTTGTGGCATATTTTGATTAAGTTAGATGGGAGAGGCTATCTTGGATTTTCGTTTAACTGACATGTCAACTATGTCTGACAAACAAACTGCTTGATTTAGCCGTAATAGTTTAATTTTGTTCTTTTGGGGGTTTGCCAAAAGGGTTTAGGGAAAAGATTCTTGGTTACAATACAAAGTGTCATGTTGCATCATCTGTTAGGTCATTGGATACTTTCTAGCCTTTTGAAGGCTAAATATTCTAAAATTTTGGAGGTATATTGCTATTTCAGGAACTCATAGACGTTGAAGGTGATGGGATGGCTGATATGGTGTTCCGCTGCATCCAGGAAATGGATATAGACAACCGTATGATGGTACGTTGATTCGAAAGATTCTTTATCCCGTATACGTCTGCTTTATTTCTAAAGGCTACCTGGTTCATCATAAATAAAACCATGCAGTGCTGGCATATTAGTGCTTGATGTTGATGCATAGTTGAGTATGCCAAACAGCTTTTGAAGTATTGGATATCTTGCAGTTGTATGGGTGAATGATATCATTGCTTTAAAAATCCATGATGGCATTTACCGGTGTCTTTTTTTTAGAAGCTCTTATATTGCAACTTTTTTTAATCTACTTGTTGGAGGTGGTTCTATCTGTACAAAAGAAGGAAGATGAAGCAGAGCCCATAGCGTATAGATTAAGGCATATGATTATATGTCAGGCAAAAAAAAAAAAAAAAAAAAGAAGAAAAGAAAAGAAAAGAAAAGAAAGAACAAGTCATAGTTATATGATGCACCTAATAAATTTTCTTGGGATCGTGTACTATGATGTGAATAACTGCTTTATAAGATGAGTATGAGTATGCTGCTTCATTATATAAAAGGATTCTGTTTTTAAGTTGCTTTACATGTTATGGTTGGCTGATGTATAGTATAGTCAAGCACATATAGCTCGGTGTTTTTTTTTCTTTGGTAAGTAGTGTATAGCTTAATGTTGATGAGTGGATCCACTCTCTTTTGCAGCTCTACCAACACATTGTTTTAAGTGGTGGAAGTACCATGTATCCTGGGCTACCTAGTCGGTAATAAATTTCACTTGAAGCAAAAATATATGTATTTTTTTCAGACAAGAACTTCATTTTTCTTTCTTTTTATTTTTTATGCTATCTAAATTCTCTTATGATTGTAACATGGGGTTCACTGGATCATATATCCTCTTTTTTTTTATTGTGGGGGGAGGGGGTGGGGGGTGATGTGGGTGGGGAAGAGGTTTATATCTATCTTTCCTAAGGAATGTCTGAGAATTTTGAATTAATAATGGTCAATATATACGCTAGATCTGTGAGGATTGGATTTCAGGGACACTCTTCAACTTTAAACTGGGAATTAGAAATGACAGAAACCTTGATTGATAGTTAGTGGTGATGCTGACATGAGATTTCTGGTCTGTAAGCTTCATATGAGGTGTGATGGGTGAGAAAATTGGTTAACAGCGGGAGATGGAGAAAGATGACAAGAGGTACAAACTTAGATGGAGTTAAAAACTCTTAGGGTCCAAAAATGACCGTTACTGGAGATGCAGAAAAGGTAGCTCTCTGAGATTGACAAGATCACAAAACAATGTATATCCTTCCCTGTCCCTTTTAACCAGTGGGAGCTGTAAACCCAATATTAATGGATGAAATCATGCTCTTGGAAAGATAGCTGCCTCAGGCAGTCATGCCATGAAAATTCTATCACAGATACTGATGATCTTTAAATGGCTAAGTTGTTGGTTCAAAATTGAACTTTTGTTTGATGCTTATGGATCTAGTTATGTTAAAAGCATTTGAACATCCTTCATAACCCTGTTCTAGAAAGGTTGAATGACGTGAAGGTGCTCAGTTTATAGAATGCACCAGCGCTGTTTTACTGTTTTGCCTTCAGCAAGTTAGAGCTGTAAAATAAATACTCTTCTGGATATGGTTCTAGTGTGGCCTAAGTTGGCATTCAAATTTTCTTTCTGACACCAGTAGGAGAACCCTAGGTTGTGAAGTGTCATATTCATGCGTCTATGTCATCTTGGTTCTTCCCCTGCCCCCGCCCCCTCTTTCTTTGGTTCAATTTTGAGTAATGGATTCTAGATGGATCTTTCAGTTTGGAGAAAGAAATACTGGATCGTTATCTTGAAGTTGTCCTTAAGGGAAACAAAGATGGATTGAAGGTAAATTTGGATGTGTCTGATATTGATATTTCATTTTCATTGTTGGAAGGTGCAAAAGTGAGTAAGAACCCTGTGCCTGTAATAATCCTGTTAGCAGTTAGCATGATTAGAGGCTTGGATTGCAGTTCCAAATTTGTTCATGGTAGTCTTCTAATAAGTTTCACTGAAAAATAGGTGCAGTGTATATGCTACAATCACAATGATGCAGACATTTTAAATTGTTATTAAATCCTGGCAAGAAGAAGAAAAGGTTCTTTTGGCAACTCATGTCCAAATAACTAGCTCTAAGCACAATCAATTTATCTCATGTGGTCTCTGGCTATTGGCTCTGATAGTTTGATAAGATGGAGAGATTATATTACTTGTTAGTAATTGTGTAGGTCAAGTGGGCATGGGCTTTACTACCATGAGAAAGAGTAACAGATAGACATCATTAGCAAAATGTCTTGTCATTCTTGTAATTCAAACATATGCTATGTTGTATTCATCTATTTCTAGCAAATCTGTTGATGTTTCATCAATTTATCTGTAGCATTTGGAAAAGAAAGCTGCAGTATTCTCTCGAATATGCCAAAGTTTATAATCACTACTCTTTATTTTGCTGTTTATCATGGTAGAAACTCCGGCTACGAATTGAGGATCCACCCCGGAGAAAGCATATGGTATACCTTGGGGGTGCTGTGCTTGCTGGCATTATGAAGGTCAACTCTCTGTCTCTATCTCACATGCACACAAGCATGCATATGCACGTACATGCATGTACACAAGGAAATGTGCACAAATGTAGCAAGTGTGCAGGGTTGTCCACAGATGCACAATAAGAGACAAAGAAGGAAAAATTGCAGGTCATAAAAGAAGCATGATCACTAGATCATCATACTTCATCCGTTAACATTCTGAAGGCTTACCTGTCCTGAAATATCATTAATGTTGTGATTTGTGAATATCTTGTGAAGGATGCACCTGAGTTCTGGATTAGCAGAGAGGATTACCAAGAAGAAGGTATTGGATGTCTAAGCAAGTGTGGCCAGGCATGACATTTTTGCATGGTATTTGGCATCTTCTGTTGCTTCTGCTTATAATATATACTGGGGTTATTTTTCTGCAAAAGAGCATGGGAGAAACAGGAGGTGGAAGGATTGATAAAATCACTTGCTTGTACAGTCTAGATGTATGTCATTATCACCTGTATAGCCACAACATTGTGTTTTCAAGCAAACAAGGGCGAATGATTGTTTGGTCATTTCTGGGATCACTTGAAAGAAATGGTAGGATAATAGTTAAAAAGGGTGAGGAATGTAAATTAGTAATTAACTTTTCCCTTCTTACTTTCTTTCTTTTTTTTTTTTAAATAAAGAATAGTGTATATTAAAAGAATGACTTATCTGGCAACTTGTCAACCTTTTGCAGAGTAATTTGAGGGTAATTGTTTAAGTTTCAATCTACTATATTATGCTCTTGTGTTGATGCAGTCAACGGCACTTAAAGCGCAGCGCAGGAGGTGTGCTTACATCTTCTGTCAACGATTTACTTTTGCAAATGCTCTCAAACTCTGTAATTGCATTTTGTGCTGATAATTTATCTAGTAATCTTGATCAGTCCTAAACGAATACTTCATATCATTTTTTTGTTACAATAACACCCCGTGTAAGGCCCTTGAAAAGATACTCAGAAGTGTTAGCATTGAACCACTGTGTCCTCTTATTGTTTCATATATTTATGTTAAAAACAGCTTCTGTTTGCGGGAAGCAGCTGCATTTAAGAGAATTATAATAAAGCATCGACATAATTCCAAGCAATGCACTTATTCTTGACTATACGTATATTATGAAGGGCGAACAGATTCAGCTTCCTGTCGCGTCAAGGAGGGAAAAATACAACCGAATTCATCTTACTTTATTTTTGAAGTCAAAAGTATATGGGTGTAAGCTCGTGAGCTATATGAGTTCGGCTTGAGAAAAGTCGAGTCGAGTTTACTTGGTTTGACTATCCTAATGGAGTTGGAGTTTGAGTCTAAGTATAAATAGTAGTCGAATTCGAGTGGAATTTGGATATTAATATTATTATAATTATTTTTTTTTAAGCAAATCAAGTTTAAATGAGTTAAAGTTTAAGTTTGTTGAATGTTATTTTGAAGATAAATTTGAACTAAAAATTTTGCTTGATTAAATTTGAGTTTGAGCTTGAGTTAAATTTGAGCTTTAAAGTTTTGAGTTTTAATATTATATATAATTTTGACTCTGACAATTTTTGTAAAGCATCTTAGTATATATATATTAAAAGCCCTGTCTTTCCCTCTGCTATTTCGTGCTTCTAAACTGTATATTACTATGTTAACAGGAGTCAAATGGTAAATGAGAAAAAGAAAAAAAGAAAAGAAAAAGAAATTGCATTTGACGGTGATGAAGCGTACGGTAGTTAACATGGTTACAACATCTCAACCGATTTGGTATGTCTACTCATGTATTAAAACATTAAGCTGACTGTTGCTCCGTACTAGAATCTCCGAGGCAACCGACAGACATTTCATTTTGGAAGTTAGATCGTGTACTAAAAAATGTTTGGATCAACTCTTAATGAATTCTTTCAAGTCCTTGAGATCTTTGCTTATAACTCCAATAAAAATAAACTTGGAAAATAAATAGTATTTCGGCATTTTTGCTACCGTTAGGTCCAATGGTTCGGATATTTGCTTCCATTGAATTTAAAGATGTAAGAGAGTGAGTTTTTTTTTTTTTTTCATAGGACCCGATCTATTTTACCTCGTAATTACTATCTTACAGGATTTTGTAATAGAGCTAGGAGCCAGGTCTCAGGATTAAAATAGAATCCAGCGAGGTATTTACCCAATAAAAAAATAATAAGATACACATACACATAGTCGGTAGAATAATTTCGAACATTCACAAGTTCTCATATCTTTGAGGCAATAGCATTAACATGTAGCATAGACGAACCGCTTTTATTTGTCCGTAGCGTACCGAGCACAATTTATTATGAAAATCTACTTTTGGACGTAACTTGTCTTAATACGTCAGATGCTTCATGTTCCAAATCGTTTCTATGTCCTGGAATTATGTAATGTATGCTTTTAGCGGGACTAAGAGAGTGTTATTTGAGTTGAATACGCCATCCATCATGTTTGTATATTTTGCAGGATGCCCGCAAACGAAGATCGAAGAATTGGATAAACTTTGCAAGGAGACTAGAACTCCATCTTATGTAATTTTTAAAATGATATCCCAAGGTTATGATTCTAACGATCTCCGCATTCTTAATAATTGTTTGATAGCTTTGTCTCTTGTAGCGAGGATGTTACTAAGTGGATAATTATAAGATACTTGATTCGATAAAGAAACATATAGATTTGAACTTTATAAATTTTTGAGATAGGTTTTTGGAATTAATTAAAACCTTATAAGATTTTGGGTTAAGTTTTAGGATTTACAAACGACTCAATAGGAAAACCCGAATTTGGTAAAAAATTAATTAATTTATATATATTAATTAAGTATATCATACTAAAAAAAAATTATTACAACACCAATATCATCATCACTTAAGATTCAATTCAACTAATCATTTCAAGAAAATTTTAACTAATTAAAGATGCTTTTCTTATCATTGTAAAAAAAAAATAACATGAATTATATTAATATAATTAGCATTCATTATTGTTTTTAAAAGGGAAAAAAGCATAAAAAAAATAACTTACATTGATAATGTCATTCAATAGGAAATTTGGTGCCATGGTATGCTTCTTCTATACGACCAAGTCAATCGAAGTTCCCAATTACGTAGCATTTCCTAGTAACATCAACTCCTCAATCTTCTCATGTTTGTGATTTTTAATGTGGCTGGTTGATTTAGGTTCTTAACATGTTTAAAAAAACCCTAGAGGGTGGTTTCTAAGAGTAAGGTAAAAACCCTTTGGATGAATTTTGGGAAACCCTATAGGATATTGGGTTAGGTTCGGATTTGTCCTAAAACCACTACATCCTTACTCTTTATTGTTTATGCATAAGTCAACATTAGGAAGGGGGAAACAATGTGTTGGCTACTCAACCATTACTAAGTAGTTGAAGTTTTCTCCATTTAAATTTCTATTCTATAGTATTTTAAGAAAAAAAATTAATAAATAATCAAGTAAGTCGGGTTAGGTTTGGGTTTTTGATGATCTTATTGGGTCGAGTTCTTGAAAAAATGAGTTTTATACGAATACGGTCTTTTTTCTTAAAAATATTACTGAAAAGCGCTCGTTTAAAAAATAATTACGAATATAGTACATTGAAGGCATATCAATTGACTATACCTTTAGTATGTTATGATTCTTACATTGAAGGTGCATAACTGAAGGTGCATAATTGAAGGTGCATAACTGAGGGTACATGCAGTGGATGCGTCTTTAATGTAATTCATTATAACTGAAGGCGCACGCAGGAGATGTACTTTCAGTATATCACCTATAGAAAATCCAATTCGTCTAGCCAGAACTCATTCTTACCTATGCCAGTTTCTAAAATTTTCAAAACAAAAAGAAAAATCAAAAGAAGTTATAGTTGGAGTATCGAACTATCTTAACACGAGTATACATCATTCACAGGTAACAATCTATAACTTATGTAAATTTTATTTATTTAATATTTTTTTGTTATCTTAGTACTAATCGACATTATTCAATATTTTGTTGTAGACAAAAATTTATTAGTTAATGATGTAAATTTCATAATTATAGATATACCGTAAATTGTGTAAATTATTAATATTTGATGAAAATATATTTTATGTTGTCTAAATTTAGGAATTTTTTATGTTACGGTATATAATTTATATGAATATAGATTTTGTAATTATAGATGTACCATAAATTGTGTAAATTATTAATAATTGATGAAAATATATTTTATTTTGTCTAAATTTAGGAATTTTTTGTGTTATGGTACATAAATTATACGAATATAGATTTCGTAATTATAGATGTATCATAAATTGTGTAAATTATCAATAATTGATGAAAATATATTTTATGTTATATAAAATTAGGAATTTTTTTTTGTATTGCGGTATATATATTTAGCCTTTTTTTTTATGTTAGGTCGATTTAAAAAGTCAATGTTAGGTATTTGTGTTGGTGACGTAGCTTAACAATATGACTAAATGCATTTTGTAAAGTTGTCGCTCGGTGTGTAGATGACATTTTTTATTTCATCTAAATATTTGGTTCATCGTGGCATTACTAGTATGCAAATGATAGATTATATGAAAGTAAATGTCTATGTGAATAAAAATATAGTGATGGGTAGTTGGTATATTGGACTTATTTGCATGTGATTGCAGGGTAGATGGAGACAGGACTAATTGATCTATGTGTACTTGCGAGGCAGGCTAGTCATTGTTCATAAGCCATTTGGGAGGGCAGGGTAAGTAATGTCATTATCATTTACAACCAGTTCCCATATTAACGATGTGTTATTTACTAACTTAACTAAATGTTTGTTCAGGAGGTGACATATGCACTATGTGTGTGGTGTAATGAGATGTTAATACATAAGGATGAGCAAGATATCCCTATTCATTCTAGGATAGTATATACGGGAGGCTGAGTTCTAAGGAGTTGCACAGCTCCTATTTATTATGTTGGATTGGCATTTGATTACGACATTTGTCGAGAGATGGAGGCTTGAGATACATACGTTCTACCTACCCATTGGAGAGGCGACCATTATATTACAGGATGTTGAGGTCCAGCTTGGACTTCCAGTTGAGGAGTTCGCATTGGCGGGGTGAACAGAGACGGATGATGAGGAGTTGATGTAGGAGAGAGGTTGCTGGGCATAAGGCTTGCTCGGACGAGGATTGCATGCTTATCTCTAATGTGGTTATGGGAGCACCTCTGGATACTTCCCCATAGGGAGGACAATGAGACGGTCCGACAGTACGCGTGTGTGTACATACTCAGGTTGATAGAAAAATTTATCTTTGTGGATAAATCTTTTGTGGATAAATCTTCTAGCCTTATCCGCCCGATGTTCCTACCATTGCTGCAGGATTTCTCAGTAGCTAGGCAGTTTAGTTAGGGCAATGCGTACTTGGCATGGTTATATCGACAGCTGTGCTCTGCCTCCTCATTCGATGCGCATGAGCTAGAAGGGGCCACGATTCTACTATAAGTTTGGGCTTGGGATAGATTCCTACATGTAGCTCCCCTTGGTCAATATGGGTTTATTATCGACGGGGATAGGCCATTAGTAGCCAGATGGAAGGTAGTGCGGGATACGACTTAGCATCTAATGTATGTCATAGATGCGTATTGCATAGCTTTTGACATGCAGACGACGTAGCAGGTATGTATGATAAGTTATCCTCTTTGCTGTATTTGTCTTGACCATGAGTGATAACCATCGTTGTTTGACTAGTTATTTAATTTTTTTTTCTTTGTCTTATGCTCTTTAGGTTGTTTGGGAGCCTTATACAGAGGAATTGTTGTTTTAGTATTGTATTACCGGGCGATGCATTTGGACTGCCTAGGTACCACTTATATGTTTTCATATTATTGAGTGGTGCTTTCTAGACTGTGTCGTTCAGCAATTTGGAGAATATCAATACGTTCCATAGGAGGTTGACACCTCAGAGCAGCTTCACCAACTGGACCTCTAGGGTAGGACGGATGTTGTTTGGATCGACATATATTCTTCCTACATCCAGGTTTGGGGACAGAGATATGGATTCTTAGTATACATCCAGGGTCCTCCAGGGTCGATGAGAGCTACTGGCCATGGTATAGATAGATAGCCTAGCATTATATTACATGCCATGGAACTATTATTGGTTGATTGGTACATACATCTAAAATAGTCTATTATTTTATTTTTCACTAGTTTATATTTGCTATCATATATACCAACATCTGTTTTCTTAACTTATTTTAGGTGGACTTGCTCAGGAGTGTTAGATTAGCACCTAACTATCCTACAGCACCGGGTATTGCAAATGGGGTACTTGACCTCATTGAGTAACACGGTGACCTCATCTTCTACCTATAGTAATGGGGCGTACATAAGCTATCCTATATGGACCACAGTGGGGATCAGGGACCATTTGCTGATGAGGAGATGCTAATTCTTTGTGCACTACCTATAGGTAGAGCTAGAGTTCAAGGAGGCAGGGCTTGAGCGATACGTCGTCAGGCAGACCTCCGTGACGCTATCTCACCATATGCTCGTCATTCCATAAAACTAAGGCATATCAGTGGAGGATATAGTACATACCCTAGGTTAGGTGTTGCCTCCACTTTGGGAGCTGAATCCAACTCTAGGCTTGGATCTAGTGTATATATGACTCTTGAGTTCCAGTAACATCTTGATCTTGCTATTCCACCGGTTCCTTAAAAGCGATGTTCTACCCCTACACAGTCATCCACGGGTGAGGGCGTTACTCAACTGTATCCAGGCTATTCAGTCGACCCAATTTCTCTAAGGGAACTTGAGCTTGACGACCCACCAATTGAGCCTACTTAGACACATGATAGATGAGGGCGTTCACTTCTTTCCCGTACCATGAGGACCTTTATATGGTGTAGGCGTTAGTAAATATATTTAGTCTATTGTTTTTGTTTTCTTGTTTATTTTTTCATTGTACTGATATTGTCATTGATTAATTACAAATTTTTTGTATATACTGACTATTCGAAATACATTTCACTTTTCATCATATTTTACAGTCAATGTATTGTTTATTTATCCTAATTTTACAATTTACAATTACTTTTTCTTTTATTCAATTCGTATGGTCATTGGATAATCATTCCATGCGCTTATTTCTTGCTTACTTGCCATATTTGTTGAGGTGTTCCATCAATTATGATTTTATGTGAGGTCTTACTCACTTCCCCACTTCTCCACTTGCCTTCAATAGACTATTGTAGTAGAAATTGAACTGAAGGTGCCTCAAGTGTATGTGCCTTTAGTATAAATATTTACACTAAAGACGCATATACTTGATGGCCTTTCAGTATCACAATTTGAACTGAAGGAAAAACAATTGCAAATTATAAAATTATGATAAATAAACAATGTATTGAATTGCAATATATGATGAAAAGTGAATTATATTTTGAATAATCAGTATATACACAAAATTTGTAATCAGTCAATGACAACATCAGTATAATGGAAAAATAAATAAGAAAACAAAAACAATAGACTAAACATATCTACTGATGCCTACGTCGTGTAAAGGTCCTTATGGCACGGGAAAGAAGTGAATGCCCCTTCTCAAGTACGCGTGGATCAATTGATCCTCGCTCTATCTATTTTGCGACCACATACAAACATGTTTAGTAGAAAAAAATAAAAAAATGTCAATAATTATACTTATGCATATATTACAATGTAATGCTTAGATAAAAAGGGAATATGTACTAGCCCTATTAATATCTAGATACCTCTTCCGATTATGTCCTTCCCGCCTACATGCGCTGCATTTAGTTTTGTCGGATTGCTTACGAATGTCCATCTTTATGTGATATCGATTATGCCTAGGTCTACCTTTTTTTTTGTAGTAAGTTAATATTCGGGTGAAGATAAGGGAAGTTAACTTGTGGATAGTTCAGCTCGTTATCAATCGGGTAGAAATGAACTCGGTAACAATCTATCTGGTTTGCCTACTTATACCATAGCCCTATTACCGATTTGCTATCCACCCTCATAATTGCTGTAGCAGCACATGCATGGGAGTAAGGGATCTTATATGTTTGCTATTTCTGACAAGTGCAAGTGTGGCCCTTGAAGTCAACTGTATGTATCCTTCCTCTTCTCTTCAATCCTGTTGTCGTCATTTGACTACTAATTGAAACCTCGAAAATACCCTTTTGCAAGCTAAATGAAATGACTCTATGTGCACTTGCTTGCCCCTTTCTAAGTTTCATACATTTTTACAACGTAATTAGTGGAGGTCTTGTTAGAATCGATTGCCTCCTTGGCATCCTTATGCCTTTTCTCCCAATAGGTGATACAGTTGTAAAATATCTTCTTCACTAATGCAGTGACGGGTAATCTATTGACTGATTTCAAAATGGAGTTATAACTCTCGACAATGTTTGATGTCATGTATCCAAAATGGTAACATTCATCATATGCGAGAGTCTACCTGTCCAAATCAACATTATCGAACTATGCGCGAGCGTCCTCCTTAGCTTAGGCTAACTTCTACATGAAACATTCAAATTTCCTTTGTTATACCTGAACACTTGTAAACCATATAAGTTTCTTGCATAATTGGTTTTTGTGGACTGTGTTGAAGTTACTAGGAACGTCCTACAGACAATATCTCCAAACTACAAATGGTGACTGCCAGCCTACTGATGGTTCTTTGTATGCAGAGTCAATACCAGATGTCCTGTCGAATACAAGACATAAAGTTTTCTCCTTTTGGCTGACTGCATGCACTTTAAGCTTCTATAGGAACTACCCCCAAGTTTCTACCGATTTTGTGTCAATAAGAGCAAATGCTAATGGAACAATTGAATTATCTCCATCCATGCTATAAGCTACCAACAACTTATGCCCATACTTTTTATATAAAAATGTGTTATTGACACATACAATAGGTCGACAATATTTGAAGGCTTCAACACATGGCCCAAATATCCAAAAAACCCACTTGAACTGGGATTGACCTTGCTTTGGTGAACTATTCCAGCCTTAATCTACTTGTGTCCTTGGGTTGCTCAACTTCATTGCATTTAATAATCTTAGTAACTCATTATACGACTTCTCCCAATTACCGTATACCATCTCAACAGTCTTTCGCTTGGTTTCAAAAACCCTTCTATTGCTTACTGTGTACTCATACATAGTTTGCATATTAGCTGCAAGATCAGGTATCTTAACATTAGGGTTGTTCCATATACTATTGATGAATAGTGTAGCTGTTATGTTGCTATCGAGTTGAGGATGATCCTGGTTCATCATTGGGTTTACATAAATGTGTGGATTCTCTAGAATTGTTATTTTGAAAAAGACCCTCTACTTTTTTCAAACAAGCCCGTAGCCTCCACTTACAAGCCTGTTCTTTCTTTTTACAGTAGACAACATATACATTCGATTTCGAAATGTCTACATGAAAATTACAGTAGTTCCTTAGGTGGAATGACTTAACTGTATTTATGAGATTCTTCTTTGTGTTGAAACGTATACCGACACTCAAGTCATCAGAGTTGATGATGTTACTGAAGTCATCAGAGTTGATGATGTTACTGCATATTTCATTAACATTTCTCTCGAATGTTGCATAGCTACTGTCATCGTACTAGTAGTTGTAAA
Organism: Lumnitzera racemosa; assembly: GCA_024138005.1. Taxonomy (NCBI): domain Eukaryota; kingdom Viridiplantae; phylum Streptophyta; class Magnoliopsida; order Myrtales; family Combretaceae; genus Lumnitzera; species Lumnitzera racemosa. The sequence continues at coordinate 9,832,518 of JAMXBC010000012.1, read as the reverse complement.
ATGAGACATGATCTTTGATAAGCTTATTAATAGGTTTGTTTATTTACGGAAAGTCTTTAAACTGCCTACTTGATAATACTTCACCAATTTTATGGAATAGCTTACTCGGGTCGTCGCCACAAAGTGTCCGGATTGACACACTGCTCCTGCTAACATATGGTCTTACTTAGGCCTCTGCCAAATCCTTAGCATGGTCATCTTTGAGGCCAACATCATCTTCATCACCATTTACATCTGCCGCATTCTCCCAATCATTGACCTTTATATCCATGTGTATTCTCTTTACATACGGATCATAAGACTCTTCATGTTCAATAATGGGATCTAATACTTCATTAAGTTGCTCTTCTGTGATATTCACGTGCTCATATTAAGATAAATCCATATACGATTTATTTGATTGATCCACATTTGTTTACTCCGTATCAGTTATTATTGAATACACATTGAGATCTGGAAGGGTTGGATTGTATGGCTTATATATTTCATGCCCATTCTGGGCACTTGATTTTCCAATATGCCTTATATATACTTCTTAAATACTTCGTTCTCTAAAAGACTCTGCTATCTCAATGAAATTCTCAACATCCTCATCATCTCTAATGGATATCAACTTGTAGACAACTTTAGTATCAAGGAAAAAGGGATGTTTGTGCACAAGTTTAACACCACTCAGGTTAACTCTAGTGCATCTACAAATTCTTTGACTAAAATGAGAGAAGTTTGAATCCTTCATAGTTTTCAACTTCTTAATGGGCTCCCTATCATATTCTGGCCTCCAGCTACCCATCGCTATATTTTTGTTCATATATACAATAACTTTCATATAATCTACCATTTCTAACCTAGTAATGCCACAATAAACCGATTATTTAAATGACATTATAAACTTCATTTATATATTAAGCGACAACTTTATGAAATACACTTAATAATCTTGGTAAGTTGCTTTGTCAACATAATTACCTAGTTTTAACTTTCTAATTTGACTCAACATAATAAAAAAACGCAATATATATATATATACACACACACATACACATATACACACATAACAATTTCCACTTACATTACAGTATTATTTATACCTACATTCGTATAACTTATTTACCACAATACAAAACAATCCTAAATTTATACAACATACAATAAAATTTTATGAAATATTAATAATTTATACAACTTACGGTATATCTATGATTACGAAATTTACGTAATAACGTAACAATTTTTTTTTAAAATAATAATTGCATAATATTGATTATTAATAAAATAAATAAATAACATACCTATAAGTTCTAGATTGTTACCTGTTTCAGATGTTTACTTGTGTAAAGAAATGGTCCGGTACTTCAACTATGGGTTTCCTTAAGTTTTCTCTATGTTTTAGAAATTTTAGAAACTGATAAAGGCAAGAATGAGTTGTAGTCACATAGATTGGGGTATTTATACTTGGCCTACCGAAGGCGTATGTACTGCATCCGCTTTTAGTTACAACTAATTACATTGAAGGTGCATACAATGAATGCGCCTTCAGTGTAAAAAAACACGAATAATTAAAGGTGCATTCAATTGATGCGTCTTCAGTATATTATATTCGTAATTTTTTTTTGAAACAAGTCTTTTTCTATAATATTCTTTTTAAAAAAAAACCCTGTATTCGTATATAACCCTGTAGAAACCTATAGGATTTAGGTTATGTTTTGGGGAGCAATATAGGCTATTGGATTAGATTTAGGTTTTATAATACTCGAAACAAACTTACTCTGATTGCATTCCTAATGGAATTTTTGACTAATGTAATAATTGTTACAAAAAATTAGCAAAGAACACAAACTTATTAGTGACTTTCCAACCATTTCCTTAGGATCTGATGGAATTGATTTAGAGAAGCAATTGAGTGGGATTATATAGGTTCCAGATCCAACTAAACCTGATAAGATACTTCTATAGAATCTTATATGGTTTTAGGTCTAATTATTTTGTGATATACTTTCCTATCAAATTATTTTTCGAATTTTAGTTTTCTATTATTATATAATAACTTAGGAATATAGTTGGCAAACTTATATATCGTAGTTATTTTTAGTAGCCAGCATATCCTTTGGCTTGATTTGAAATTTATTTAAATATAAATTTTAGAGTACTTTAATAAATTATATTAATTCATCAGACGGATATCTTAATAGTCTATTAAGCAGGTTTTAGGTATGCGGGAAAAAGCCTAGGAAGATTGAGAAGAGTTTTATAATATTAAAAGGGGTATAGGTAAGGGTGTAGGTTTTATAGAATTATCCCCTGTGGTTGGGAAAATTCCTGAAATGTTGGTTAATGATGATATTGGTTCTCTAGTATGGTACCAGAAATTCTGACGATCAATTCCAATTTTACCATGAAAAAAATGAAAGAGGAATCATCTAAATGAGGCAAAACCTGCTGATTTTCACTGTAACCGCAATCCTGCAAGTTTCAGCTTGCCATTATTTTCCTACATCTAGACTTGGTCTTCAAATTATTCTGTGACGTGTGTAGTGTAGTGAATTAGATGAATAATAATAAGAGGTAAGCCAACAACCTAATACTTGTACAGTTTCTCTGTTCTAATTGTGCGTGTGCACCAGGGTACAACTTTTTCACAAATTGCCACAATAAATAGAAATGTAAAAAAATAAAAAATAAAATAAATTTAAGGATAAATATATTATAAACATACCTCTTTATCTTTGTTCAATTAACCTTAACCCCATTATATAATTGAAAGCAAATCTCTAAACACTCCATCTTCAAAAGCGCATTTTCACAATTAAAGAAAATTTCATAAAAATAAAAAAAAGGAAACTCTCAATTTTATTTTTTAAGATCTTTTTGGATGATTTAGCATAATTAATGTTATTTCTTATTTTTAAATTATTTTCATCAAACACAAAATGTTGATGCATTATTTTTTAACATTTGAGGGGTTGAAATTCCGCTTCTTTTCAAAAATATGAAATTAAATGCATATGGAGTAGATATAAAAGAATATATTTACAATTTATTGTAAATTTTTATATTAATCAATTACTGTGAATTATACACGTGTCTTTTGAGGATTTTTCTTCTCTAAGATTATCAAATCGATCAATTCTAAATTCTCAGCAATCATATTAGCTGTAAGCAAAATTTGGGATGCCAACCCCACCAAACCATCGAGGTCTAATGATCAGTGGCCTACCCCAACCATATTGGACAAAAACTATACTACTAACAAAAAGAAACGTTGGTTATAAGAAAGAAGGACATCCTAGTCCATAACCTTGTCTCCAATTTATATAATAATCCAATGAAACACAATTGACTTAGAATATAATACTGCAATCGGCCACAATCAGTGTCTCTTTCAGATAGTTATAAATTTGTTAAAAAGGTAGAACTATTTATCAACTTTTGAGCAATTGTGTTTCCTTATAAATTGTCCTCACTCAATTTTTGGGAAGGAAACAGGTTTAAGAAAACCTTTTGCATCTTGTGATTTTTTTTCAACAGGCACCCGGGTTTTCGGAAATTCCCTCTGTAAATCTCTCATCCTTAAAATGGTTTGTGCATTTGGTGTAATTTCAAGTAATTAGGTTGTTTCAGTGCATGTATAAGATGGTTTGTGCATTTGGTGTAATTTCAAGTAATTAGGTTGTTTTGGTGTAATTTCAAGTAAGATGTATAAGTTTTTTACTTATACTGTGATTTGTTCCCTCAGGTTTTGCAGCTTGAAGAATCTGCCTTGATGGAGAATTCAAAAGGCGATGCATTCAAGCTTAACGTGAAGCAAGGTGAACCAACACTAGTATCTCCAGCTGAGGAGACCAAAAAGGGGCTGTACTTCCTGTCAAACCTCGATCAGAACATCGCGGTGATTATACAGACCATATATTGCTTCAGGTCGGAAGAGAAGGGAAATGAGAATGCAGCTGAAGTGATTAAGGATGCCTTGGCAAAGGTACTTGTCCATTACTATCCTCTTGCAGGGCGGCTGACGATTAGCTCGGAAGGGAAACTAATTGTGGACTGCAATGAGGAGGGAGCTGTTTTTGTCGAGGCTGAAGCGAATTGCAGCTTGGAAGAGATCGGAGATATAACGAAACCGGATCCCGAAACGCTTGGGAAGCTCGTCTATGACATTCCTGGTGCAAAGAATATCCTGGAGATGCCACCTCTAGTTGCTCAGGTCCAAAGATTCCCTACTTTCCTCTTCATTAGAATCAGATTTTTCTAGGAATGCCCATGTGGTGGGGGAAAAATTGATTACAACAATTCCCTGAATCCATGTGCATGTCGTCGTGCCATATCGATTGATACTGAAGAGATTTTGAATTCTTTTCCAGGTGACCAAGTTCAAATGTGGAGGATTTGTTCTTGGACTCTGCATGAACCACTGCATGTTTGATGGAATCGGTGCAATGGAGTTTGTCAATTCATGGGGCGAAACAGCCCGAGGATTGCCACTGTCGATCCCTCCCTTCCTGGATAGGACCCTTCTCAAATCCAGGAATCCGCCTAAGGTGGAAAACCTGCACCAGGAATTTGCTGAAATCGAAGACAGGTCCAACACCGGTGAGCTTTACAAGGACGGAATGCTTTACCGAGCCTTCTGCTTCGACACCGAGAAGCTTGAGGAGCTCAAGAAGAAGGTTATGGCGGATGAGGCTCTAGGCAAGTGCAGTACCTTTGAGGCTCTTTCAGGATTTGTGTGGCGTGCCCGAACAAAGGCATTAAACATGCTGCCTGAACAACAAACCAAACTGCTTTTCGCTGTTGACGGCCGGCCAAAGTTTGATCCACCACTACCGAAAGGATACTTTGGCAATGGAATTGTGCTGACGAATTCTGTCTGCAAGGCCGGTGAATTGCTCGATAAACCGCTCTCATATGCGGTGGGGCTAGTCCAGGACGCGATTAGGATGGTCACAGATGGTTACATGAGATCGGCAATTGATTACTTTGAGATGACTAGAGCTAGGCCATCTTTGGCTTGCACACTTCTGATTACAACTTGGTCTAGGCTGTCATTCCACACCACTGACTTCGGTTGGGGAGAGCCTATCCTGTCCGGACCGGTGGCATTGCCAGAGAAGGAAGTTATACTCTTCTTGTCTCATGGCAAAGAGAGGAAGAACATAAATGTTCTTCTTGGTTTGCCTGCTCCTGCCATGAAGATCTTCCAGGAATTGATGCAAATCTGAGGGAGAAGTACTCATCATTTGGTGTTTGTATGTTTATTCATATTTTCACAATAGAATTTCAACTGGTGTGGTATCTTAAATTATTTATGTACCATTAATTTAATTATGGATATTAGTGGCCATATTCATGTTCTTTTGCTAAGAATTTAATTTATTATTATCATTTTCATTATAATGAATATCTTTCATACCTAGAGGGGGTAATACCCTTCACAAGACTAATAATATTTCCTATATGTACTATGTTTCTTAATTTATATGTCAATCAATTTTATCTTTGTAAACTTGTGATCAAACCTTCTACTATCCCTCTTTTATAAACCCTTTTCCCTTTCTTTATTGTTGACAATTGATCTTTGCCTTATTGACTTACCTGTAGGGGTTCCTTGATCTTAGTTTTTCTATAAAGAAAACATGGTTAGTAAACATTGGATTTTACTTAGATGCGATCCTTCCAATACTTAAGTGAGGTGGTCAAGAGAGTAAAAACCTTAATTGAAAGCAAGAGAGAATGAAAGATCAAAACTCTTCTATCTAGGGACCTCATCTCCTATTTATAGGAGAAGAAGCTAGGTCATTCTCTCGAGTGGGCTTAGCTTAGATGTTGGGTAGGTTGGCTTGGGCATAAGGGTCTAGGTATTAAAATACCCATAAACACTTGCTCCATCGATTGGTGATGTGTTTGGCAAGAAGATCGAGTGCTTGCATAGGCTCTCAAGGTTCCAATCTAAGGGTTGCATCATAGGAGAGCATTATGCGGGCAATTCTAGCATTACTTGTGATATGATGGGCTAGAGTCTTAACTTAGGCAAAGTAACGTGGCATGCACAATTGGGATTTTTCTTGGGCTTTTATGGTAACAAAGAGATTTAAGTAGCTTGAAGAAGTAGATCTTCTTTGAGCTAATATGCCAACGAGGGTAATCGAACGACTTTAAGAGGAGAGCCGAACTTATCCTCAAGCTTGTATGTCATTAAGGCTGATTCGAGTAAGATTAGTAGATTTTTTTAGGGTATAAGTGCCATGGGGTTATTCAAGTGAACGTAGGTTTGCTAAGCATTATTTAGTGTAGGCTTTTAATGCCTTCATTGAGGCATTATTTATTACCTCGAATTGCTTAACTATATTTGAGCTTATTAGTTTGAATTTTCGATTTGGGCATAAATTTGTGAATTGTCAAGCTAAACTTTAGTGTTTAGTAATCGGACTTAAGGGCCACAATCCTAGGATTTGCTTTGACCTTCTTTGCTTATGGAGTTTTCATAATGCCTAAATGTTTTAATTCTATGTTTACGTGTTCTTAAGCCAAGCTTAGGGACCCAACTCCTGAGAGTTATCCCAGGCTTTGTTGCCTAGAGAGTTCTCTTGACGCCTAAAATTTAACTTCGTTCTTTGTATGTGGTTAAGTGTTCTTGAGTTGGGCTTAAGGATTTAGCTCCCAAGGATCATCTCGACCTTCATTGCTCGGAATTTCCTTAGCGTTTAGGTATGTCAAAATTATTCACGCAATTTGGATCTCGTCATTCAAAGGGCCAAATTATAATATAGTCGGCAAAAAGGGAAAAAAAAAAAGTTCATAAAAATTACATGATTGGGAAACAAAAATTGTATTAGAATTTATAAAGAAATAATAAAAAGCGTAATTAGTCCTGCTTTTTAAATACTTATCATTTCATAAGATTTTTATAAGATTTTTTGTAATATTTTATTATTTTTATCTAACCAAACATATTTAAATAATATTTTATCTAATTAATTATTATTACCTTATAAGAAGTTGACACATACCTGTTTTTTCTATTTAATTTTTTTATTTTATTTTGAGATAGAGTTACTGATAGTGCTCAAATAGAAAAGTTTTAAAATATTGATGATTAAAATGGAGAAAAGAAAAGATTAACGACTTAAAATTAGCAAAGTAATAAAGAATTGAATTTTACTTTTCCCGTTAGAGTACTATAGTTCTATTAGCTAAATTTATAATGAACGAGTAACTCAATCCAATACTAAGTTTGACGTAAACTCAAATTTTTGTCAAACTCAGTTACATTCGTGAGATTTTTAAGCTAGTTAATTAGACATAGAACTCTAATAATAAACTACTCAGAGATATTTGAATTCGAACTCAAAATTCGACTAGCATATAACACAATGTGGAATGTTTTTGGCTCTTCTCCATGTCTTAAGCCAGTCATGACGGCGGTGGAAGAGACGCTACTACAGGGTGTCCACTTTGCTAGAACGCAATAATTCCTATTGGATACGATAACTTGCGGGGCCTAACATTAGAAAATTGCAACAT